>CM075486.1:23452500-24020000 GCA_037950665.1 Hypophthalmichthys nobilis
ATCATCGAGCCCTCTGTAAACAGTCAATGTACCACAAGGGTTTAGTAAATGTCACCCGTTAAATCTTTCATCATTTATAAAGCTCGGTTTGCTCATGTCAAGCTAGGGGCCGAGGAGGACATTGTGGTTTCAGGTTTGCAAACAGCCATCGGTGAGTGTCCGTCTATTGCACTCTGGGAAACAAGCTTATTCTGTACACTTTACAAGCACCGGATGCATATAAAACGGTTTATAATGAAGAGATGAGAACGAATTTAAACCAATAAATAGCTTTTTCTTGGTCAAACTACATACTAGCAGTCTTTAAAAACATCTTGAGGACCAAAGTAGAAAATATAACTCACATTTGTTAGCATGCAAAATTAAAATCAAAACATTTAGTCATATAAATTATTTGCTTAAACACTGTACAACTCTGGAATGAAATGAATATGGGGAATATGCTGCTGTCAAATGTTTTTCATTTAGATTTTTAAAAGTATCTTAATATGTAGTTAAAGGGTTAGTTCACCCCAAAATAAAAACGCTGTCATCAATTACCCTCATGTCATTTCAAACCTGCTCTCTGAAAAATGCTGTGTTAAAAATAACCCAAGTTGGGTTAAAGATGGACAAACCCAGCAATTGGGTTGTTTTAACCCAGCGGTTGGTATTAAATGTTTGACCCAACCTGTTGGGTAGTTTCAACTATTGTTTAAATTAATATAATTACTATATTGTTTGCTTAAAAATGAACCCAAAATAGGTTGGAAATTAATATTTATTAATGTTTAATAAATTAAACATTTATTAATATGTTTAATAATTAATAATTAAATAATAAACATTTATTAAGTTGCTTATTATTGTTTCTTCTAGTAATTGTGTGTCTGATTTTTAATTTCCATTTTGGGTTCATTTTAAGCCAGCCATATAGTAATTTTTAATCAATAGTTGAGTTAAATAAAACTACCCAGCAGGTTGGTCAAACATTTAACCCAACTGCTGGGTTTGTCCATATTTAAGGTTGTTTTTAACACAGATTTTCTTTTTAGAGTGCAACTTTATTTTTTCTGTGGAACACCAAAATGAGTTTTTTGACGATTATCCGAGTCAATCTTTTATATAGAATGAAAATCAGAGGATAGGATCATAAATGTAGTCCATATGATTCATTTTTCCATTTCTCATAAAGCTATATGTTTTGTGTTAGAGTACATACAATGTCTGATTTTTGAACAATTCTTCAGTCAGATCTTTTCAATGAATTGGTTGATTCACTTCACAAATTATTAATTTGTGTATTAGACTGATCCTGTTCTTGAGCTCAACTCACTTAAAGGGAAGATTTTTAGCAAAAAACTTCAATTTCAATCTGTTTCTCAAATAAAGCTATCGTATGACTTCAGAAGACTTGAAATATGGACTACTATGATATTTTTATGGTGCATTTGTATCCTTTTGGATGCATGAAAGTTCCTGTAAATTCATGCAAAAGAGTGACATATTCATTCAAAATGTTCAACAGAATACAAAAAAAAAGTCATATATATGGGTTTGGAGCAACATGAGGTTGAGTAAATGAGCTATTTCTTAATGCAAGAATATTTTGCATCAAACATGTTTTCATAATGTGTGCGATAGAGGGTTAAGGCAGAGGGATGTGAAATTTGCATGAACTGCTGTGCTGAATCTAGGCTATGTGTTTATGCTGGTAGGACACGTTTATCAGAGGATGCAGAGGCAGGTGGACATGATTTCTTATTCATTTCACCTTCTCATGCAACACAATACTGCACTGACAGAACTACACCTCCCTTGGTACTATACAGAGAATCAATAAAATAATAAACCAGAAAACAAGCCATGCAAATGCATCTACTGCCTCATTTTACAACTGGTCATGTTCGTTTCATACTGAACTTATTGTCATTCTTCTGACCAGAGGCTTGGGAAAATGGGATTGCTGAGAGGGTTGGTCGTCCTTTTAACCTTCTAGACCAGCGTGGTTCCACAATACATCAAGAATATGACAATAACATTCAGTTTCTGGCCACAGACTGTAGGCGACATCGCCATCTAGTGGAAATATGTTATTTAAAGTTGCACAATGAAGAACCTCCAAAATAATGTGACCTACACCCATTATTATAGGGGTTGCCATTTTGCTTTTTGGATGAAATCTAAACTGTGCTGCTTAAGCCAATCACATTTACCCAAAATGACTATAAATAAAACATTTCAAAGGAAAAGGCACAAACTTTTTACTATGCAAAAATATGTCATCATCACAGCAGCTTCCAGATTGTGCATCGCTTTGTACTTTTTGGTCATGCAAAAAGTGTGCAGTGTTTTTCTGAAACATAAAGGGATACTGAACAAGAAACATCACTACGTCTGAGCGTAGACAAACAACGCTCTTGATAGCTCCTGAAAACATTTAGCATTTAGCTCACAATTCACAGTTAAAAGAGATTGAGGTATTTCACTATCAATGTCCAATCATGGCTATTCATGCATATTCAAAACTGCTGAAATGTGAAAAATTTTTCTTTTTCTGTAGGGATGAAATTCCCTCACGCTTCCAGTGGAAAATGTTTAACTGGCACATTTTGCTATAAAGGTCTGGAGTTTTAGGACTGGTTTAGATGTGTGTATTTTCTGCCCTTGTTCTTTCACCATGACACTGTAGATCTGATGTTCAGGCTGGTAATTAACCTCCAGTGCTTAACTTTTTATCCTGGAAAAAAAATTAAATGCAAGAAATTGTATAAATATTTCTGTAACTCTTTTTTGAACCACTTTTTTTAAAGTCTTATTTCAAGATATCCTCTAAGCTAAAAAAAAAGAATCTTGATCAGTATTTTTATCAGTAAGTTATGTAAGCTTGTTTCTGCCACTGAATAAAAAAAAAAAAAAAGGTAATTGGAACTTTTTATCTCAAAATTCTGACTTTTTTCTCAGAATTGCATGATATAAACTCGAGTTATAAAGTCAGAATTGTCTTTTCCCCTCAGAATTGGTTTGTCGCCCAATTCTGCAATTCTTTATAACTCGCAATTCTGACTTTATAACTCACAATTCTGACTTTATAACACAATTTCGACTATAACTCGCAATTCTGACTTTATAACTCGCAATTCTGACTTTATAACTCGCAATTTCGACTATAACTCACAATTCTGACTTTATAACTCGCAATTCTGACTTTATAACTCGCAATTCTGACTTTATAACACAATTTCGACTATAACTCGCAATTCTGACTTTATTTCTCACAATTCTGTCTTTATAACTCACAATTGTGAGAAAAAGGTCAGAATTGTGAGATAAAAAAGTCACAATTATCCTTTTTTTTCATTGAGTGGCGGAAACAATCTTCCATAGTAAGTTGTGTCATGTTAATCCAAGTGTCCGGTTTACCTGTTTGGCGCGGTCCACACACTGAATGTACAGTGATGCGATGTTGGAACAGCTCATAGTTTGTCCTTTATTCTCAGCGTAACACTTCATTATCTGACTCTGTAGATCCAAACACACCGGCTTGATTTGGTATCGCCTGGAGAGAGAGAAACAAACACTGATTTACTGATCTTGCACCAAGGTTATTATCGTTAACTAAAACTATTAAAAACATTTCTGTTCATTGAAATAAAGCTGAAATTAAATAAAATATAAATATACGTTGAAAAACTTAACAGGTTAGATCACCAAAAAATAAAGTATAGTAGTCAAAAGAGATCTAATATAAAGTGTGACCATTAAACTAAAGTTAACATGAAAAAAATAAATAAATAAAAATAAAAGCTAATTCAAAATATTAGTAAAACTAAAATAAAACACTCTTGCACACTCACCTGAATCGATTTGTAGCGTCTTCTAAGCCTTTCCTGTAATTTTCAGCTGTGACTTTAGCGAATTGAGCCGTCTGTACGACAACAAAGAGAGATGGTCAACACATGTAATATACTGCATATGCAGAGGTGACATCACTCAGAAAAAGTTATGGAGAGTATATGAAAGATGGGATGAATCATTTTGCCTTTTCTTGCATCTTGGCGATCTGCTCCCGGAACAGAGTGTCCTGATTTTTCAGATCTTTCTCCTTCTCATCCAGCTTCTGAGCCTAAAGATAAAACATGTTATGACTGTAAATCTCCCATAAAAATAATTGATCACTGTAGTAAATAGAGTTTAAAGGCACATGCATTTTTTGATGTACAATCACACATGACCTCTAAACTGAAAAATGATGTTAAATTTCCACCAATGGCTTGTATATGTGTGTGATAAATGATTATAAATTAAACTGAACTAATTTAACCTTGTATTAAAGCATTCACTCACTCATCACATCTTGCTGATATAGAAATGGTCACAAATCTCTCTCAAAAAAGTGAAAGAGCGAGTGATTGGCAGAATGAAGCCGCAGCGTCTTACCTTCCTCTCCATCCACTGAAAGACACGAGCAGATCGAGAGAGAGAGAGAGATGGAAAGGAAATGAGCGACAGTGAGTTCAGCAGTAAAGCAGCAGCATCTCACTTACTTCATGCGTTTTTAACGTTTGGACATTAGCAATATACAAAGAAAACACATGCAGATCAATGTAGAGGTGGATACAGAGAAAACGTTACGTAATATAGTTATTTTAGTATCGTTGAGACACTATTATAGTTTTATTAATATTCTGAATTAGTTTTTATTTTGATATTTTCCATTTTCTTGTTAATTTTTTAAGTTTAATTTTACTATTATTTGTATATTTATGTGCATATATATAACTCTATCCATCCATCCATCCGTCTGTCTATCTGTCTATCTAGCCAGCCATCCATCCATTCATATATCCATCCATCCGTCCATCTGTCTATCTATCTATCTAGCCAGCCATCCATTCATTCATCCATCCATATATCTAGCCATCTATCCATCCGTCCGTCTATCTTTCTGTCTGTCTATCTATCTAGCCAGCCATCCATCCATCTATTCATCCATCCATATATCTAGCCATCCATCCATCCATCCATCTATCTATCTATCTATCTATCTATCTAGCCAGCCATCCATTCATCCATCCATATATCTATCCATCCATCAATCCATCTATCTATCTATCCGTCTATCTTTCTATCTGTCTGTCTATCATCCATCCATCCATCCGTCCATCTGTCTGTCTATCTATCTATCTAGCCATCCATCTATCTATCTATCTATCCATCCATCCATCCATATATCTAGCCATCCATCAATCCATCTATCTATCCATCCGTCTATCTTTCTATCTGTCTGTCTATCATCCATCCATCCATCCATCCATCCATCCATATATCTAGCCATCCATCCATCTGTCCATCTGTCTGTCTATCTATCTATCTAGCCAGCCATCCATTCATCCATCCATATATCTAGCCATCTATCCATCCGTCCGTCTATCTTTCTGTCTATCCATCCATCCATCCATCCATATATCTGTCCATCCATCCATCAATCCGTCTATCTATCTATCTAGCCATCCATTTATCTATCTATCCATCCGTCTACCTTTCTATCTGTCTGTCTATCATCCATCCATATATCTAGCCATCCATCCATCCATCCGTCCATCTGTCTGTCTATCTATCTATCTAGCCAGCCATCCATTCATCCATCCATCCATCCATCCATCCATATTTTAGTTGTTTTGTTCTCATTTTTCTATATACATTTTTTTCTTCTCTCTGATGTAAAACTATGGAATGTCATCATTCTGTTTGCAGTTTTCACATAATAAATTATTTGAACAAAAAAAGTTTAGTAATTTTGTTTGTTTATATTCGTTTTTATTTCAGTTTCAGTTATTTTAGTAAATCAGGTTAAACTAAATGAAAATGAGACATTAATTATTAGAAATATATGTTTTTCATGGTTTCAGTATCACTATAATAACCCTGCATGATACATGCTACTATCATGTTTTTTTTTTCCCACATGTATGATAGTAAACCAAAATATATTCCTTAAAGGACCGTGGAGTAAATACCATATGTGAAAGTACCATACGATACCACAGTATGGCAACAGTATTGTTTTGTTATGAGACAGAAAAAGCCGTTCAAACTGTCAGAAACACGTACACTCGAGGCACATACACACACAACATACAACGAGCAAGATCCTGTGTGCAGAAGCTGACTTACATAATACTGAGTTATGAGACGCTCATCCTGAACGTTCACCTGCTCCCTCCTAATGGCATCAGCTAGAGACTGTTGATAGGACGCCTTCTCCTCTTCCAGAACCTTCTGGACCTCTTCCTGAATCTGAAGTCGGGCTGCGGCTTGAGCCTGGGCCTTAGCTTTAGCTTTCTCTTCCTCCAGCCTTACGAAAACACACAGTAAATACAGTTTAAACACTACAACTGCATTCTTGGGTATGTTGCGGAAAGATCAGATGAGTTTTTACTGTTGTAGCATATTACGCTCTGCCGTCTTCATCTCTTCGTTCAGGAGCTTCTGGAGATCTTCTCTAATCTGCTTCCGGAGCTTTTCCTCATTCACTAACCAGAAGAAACACAGCCGCATTTGAGGGTGAATGGAGATTTCCAATGAATTATGGAACACAATCAAGTTTCTGAGATGTTAAAGTCAACACGAGATGGAAATTCACCCTATCTATTTTCTAATGTATATTTAAAATGCCATAACTGGTCCTTCTGGTGGAAATGACAGACTTCCTCGAGTGATAATCTGTTAAACTCAGATGTACGTCACAATATGGACATCAAGTGAAATTTATTCGCTTTTCACAATACACATTGTTTCAAACCAGCTTTACAGAAAATCATGATGTTTATGCCTCTGTACCATTTCATTGACTTCAAGACTGAGTTAAGCATTTGTATAAAATACTGAGATACAATTGGAGACTTTGCTGGTCAATCAGTAAAAAAATTAACCAGAAAGACTGTGTTACCAGACTAATGTACCAGATTATGAACTTACCAACATGTGTTTGAGGTTGAAAGACCTCAACTTGGTCGATTAAGGAAGGAACAACAGGTTCCTCAACTGGAGGAAGACGAGGAACCAGAGGTTTTTCAGTTGAAGGTGGATCCATTTGCGTCTTGGAAGGCATTTCATTAGGCAAAACCACATCTGAAGCAGATCCAGATGGTGACACAGTAGACTCCTCCAGGATTGATGGAATGGGATCAGGTATGGAGATTGGGAAGGGTGAAGTCTTAAGCTTGACAGGTGAAGGAACCGGTAAGTCCATGGGATCGGCAGATGTTGGTTCAGCAGATAAAGTAGAAGAAGATGGAGTCTCTACAGGTTCAATCGGTTCAGCAGATGGAACAAGAAGTTCAGTAGGTACAACTACAGGTTCAACAGAGAACTCTAAAGATGTTACAGGTTCAGTAAGTGAGTCTGTGGTTGGTGAAGGTGGAATGGTTACAGGTTCAGTAGTAGAGGTTGTGACAGGAGGTGGTATTAAGGGTTCAACAGGTGCACTGGTTGGTTCCACTAGTGTAGGAGCAGTTAGTGGTTCACTTGAGACTCGTGAAGGAGCATTTATGGGTTCAGCAGGTTGAGGATCAGGTACAAGTATGTTAGCAGATCCAGGTTGAGGATCGGGTACAACTACATGCTCATTACCTGTAGGTGACTCTACAGATGAAGGTGGTGTAGATGTTTTCTCAGTCTCAGGAGGCACTAAAGGTGTTATTGGCTTCGAAAGAGGAGGAGGGACCAAAGCACTTGCGTATGATGGAGAATGAGGCATTATGGGTACATGACGTTCATCTGGAACCGAACACTCAACCGGAGGAGTTGTTGGTGACTGCATAAAGGATCTGGTTGGCGCTTGCGGGCGAACCACATGTGGAGACTCCTTCATTCGTTCAATCACTCTCTCTGAAAGCTGTTATCATCAGATGAGAAATAGCATTGATATACATTTTCTCTTGTTCATTAAAATATGCACACCATTGCGTTTTACAATGAAAACCAAAAACATTTTTCTGCATCACCTAAAAGCTGGTCCCACGAGGATCTTGTATAACTTTTTTGTCCAGATTACTGTTGCACAAAATTAATTTGATAAATTTTTTCAAACTTTGCGATAATAATATCAGGATTTGTGGATCTTCATTAGCTGATGTTGCGTTATTTTTGTATTTTATGCAAATGCAGATGCAAGCAACTGCAAATAACGCAGGAATTGATCTAATTTGCATTAATTATTCTGGTACAGCATACCAATACCATTGTTCATTGATATATACTGGCAACCAAATTCATGTACCATGGTATTTCCATGGTACATACCCAAAAACATGGTATTAGTGTCCAAAAAAATACCATGGCTGTACCATGACAAGTTTCAGTACTATTAGGCTGGTGTGGGGCTCTGCAGTCACTAGTCAAGCACAAGTCTGTTTCGAAAGCATTATGTCTATAAGTTTACCAGTCATGTATAGGTGTAGTATGCATGCTAAGTATGCAGAGCAGGTCAACATGCATGACCCCTAGGCTATATTTAACATAACATGCACTGCAGTACATTTTGTTCTACACCCATAAAATCTCCATAAACAATGCATTTCATGCAATTTGCACTATATTACAATGACATAATGTCAAAGTCTTCGACTGAATCAGTGAAACTGCAGTGCAAGTACATGCAAGTAACGCACCAAAGAAAGTTTTGTATGAACAATGGAGATAATGTAGTTATAATTAGTTAATAAAGAAAAGGAAAAACTCTTCTTCATAAGTTTATTGTTATAGTACACTTACCCGAATGCCCTTTACGAATGTTACCTCATCGGCTTCATCATCGAGAGAAACGTGGCGCGAGCTGCTGTTGCCTCCCATCACTGCGACGGTGCACCTATATCTCTAGTTTAATGTGATAATTATTGTAAATAAAATACAAAAATGGGATTTATCTGATGGAAAATTCAGTACGGGCTTCGCTATCAGCCCAAAAGCTCGTGCTCAGTTCGGCCCTTCCCACTTTCACCCCCTGAGGAATTTCTCTACAGCCCCCCGTTCATTCAAACCTCCTCAGAGCAAGTGATTTATTTCTGTCAGAAAATAAACGTTTATAATGGACAATAAATGTTTTATTATCTGGGATCATACGATATTTTACGTTTAGACGTACTTGAAGTGGACATTCTGTGCTTTTGCGCGATTTGTTTAGGGGCGTGGCTTATATGGCGTGTTAATAATACATGATGTGATTATTATTTATTCATTAGTTATTAAAAATGGCAAAAACAAACGGTTCTGCGTACTAAAAATGTAAATCATACACTTTAAAACTTTAACCCTAACTTTTTTAGCCCAATCTCATTATTTTTATGTTACAGCATTAACAATAAGTGCATTAATTGTTGTATTTTGGTGGAAAATATGGTTGCCATGATGAATTTTTGTAAAGAATACTAACTGTGTAAATTCATGAGATCAACATGAGCAACAAACAATACATTACCCCCATGAAAACCCTGGGTATTCACGCTTTTATAGCCAATAAAGACTAAATAGAACACACAAGGTGAACAAAACCACAGATGTGAGTGAAAGAAATGCACAAAAGACAAAGATTTCCTTTAGTTTATGAGGTCTCTGAGTTAGCTGATAAAAACATTTCTTACACAAATCCATGCAAAATCACAAATTGTAGCCTCATGAACATAACACCTACAGTTCTGGCAGTTTTGTTTTCTACAGTATTGCTTTAGCTCACCCTGATACTCACCTGTAAGGCGACTACAAAATGTCAAAACTGATATTATGACTACAACTTAAAATGATTACATATAAGTTTTGCATTACCTTTTGTAGTTGTATTTACTTTATTATTTCACACATGTAAGTGGGCCGACATATTTTCTGACCTACCAAATACTGGCTGTGATTAAAAATTTGAAAATAAATAAATATCACTAACTTGTTGTGAACATTAATACATACTAAGTTAGCTGCAAGTCCTGAATTTACCAGAATTGACCATTATGTCAGTCGCAATGTGCGATGAATTAGATCTATGTGATTTTCCTTAAGTAAATATGGTGGCAGAAACAAAAGGAGTGTGTCTTTTTCTGCAAAAACAGATCTGAAACAGGTCATGGATTGTGCAAGCTTACAGACAAATGCTCTACACACACATCTGGCTCAAAAACAGCTCATAAAATTGGCCCAAACATACTTCAAGAGCTCATCCATTCACAGTAAACCAATGAAAAGTGACCAACAAAACACACTCGCACAGAACTACAGAGGTATTACAATTCCGGTACAGTTTACTCTGCCTTCTTGTCAGCTTTCTCTCCTTTCACTGCCGCACGAACGCTGGACCATACTTCTGTGTAGAGCAGTGTTCCCAGGAACACCACGGTCGTTCCCACCCAATGCCAGGTTGTGAAGGGATTACGGAAGTACAGGATGGAAATAATGAGGCTCAGAAATTTGCGCAGCGTCACCACCAGTGTGACTGTGAGCGACGCACACTCTGTGGTCAGAATAAAGACACCGCGGATGCACACGTATCTGAGAAACCTGGCTAAGGACGAAGTACACAACATAAAACTGACTCTAGACAGATTTCTTAACAAGTTGGCATGCAATTAGGATTCTACAGTCCTGTCCAATACAGGCAATAAAAGCCCATAAACAAAATGTTAAAGGGTTATTTAACCCAAAAGAAAATGAAGATTCTGTCATTAATTACTCACCCTCATGTCGTTTCAAACCTGTAAGACCTTCGTTCATCTTCAGGACACAAATTAAGATCATTTTAATGAAATCTGAGCCTTTTCTGTCCCTCCATTGACAGTCTACGCAACTACCACTTTCAAACCTCAGAAAGGTAGTAAAGACATCATTAAAGTAATCTATGTGGATGTTTTTATGTGAACACGCGTTGGAGATTAATATTTTGTACATAAAGTGGTCAATTATGTTTTTTTTTGCACAAATAAAGCACTTAAAATTGAGGTTTTAACCTCTGGAGTCGCATAGATTACTTTAATGATGTCTTTACTACCTTTCTGGGGCTTGAAATTGGTAGTTGCATAGACTGTCAATGGAGGGACAGAAAACTCTCAAATTTCATTAAAAAGATCATCATTTGTATTCTGAAGATGAACGAAGGTCTTACAGGTTTGGAACGACATGAGTTTGAGTTATTAATGACAGAATCTTCATTTTGGGGTGAACTAATCCTTTAATATAACAAATATGAAAGGATACTGGGTGATGACGTTCATCAGCAGGTAAAACCACATGACTGGCATAGACTGACCAATCACGGGGATTTCCACTGGAGCTTTGAGAGAAAGTCATCGGTTTGTTATTTCAAACCAAAAAGGCAAAGAAAGTCAAACTTTTTAAGGCTTATATACACTATAGTTCAAAAGTTAAAAAAAAAAAAAATCAATACTTTTATTCAGCAAGGATGCATTAAATTGATCAAAAATGACAGTAAAGACATTTATAACATTACAAAAGTTTCCCTCTAGAATCAGACTCACAGCTCTGGCTGAAGAGCACGGCGTGTTTGTAGATGTCCGTTGACAGCAGGAGGAACCCTGGTAGCGGCAGACAGTGCTGGAAAAAGGCAGAGAAATTCCACTTAATCCCACAATCACATATGTTGCATGCATCATATGCATAGTCACTGACTTACATTGTAGAATAGAGCCTCCTTGGAGTGTTTTCCATACTTCTTGTACAGAGTTTCTTGGAAAATGCCCATTCTCGCAGACATCAGCAAGGCAAACGTCAGCATGGCGATACCTGAAACACAACAGCATTCATTTAATCAAATATCTTGCTTACATGGGTACTCCGAAATGAGAAATAAAGTTCAGAAAGATTTAACTTCTCACATATACTCAATAAATGTCTTAGGGCAGGTTCAGAATAGCATACTAACACACTACTGATACTATTTTAGCAGTATGCTGTATGTGTACACTACCGTCTTTTCTGGTCACAGAGGCTGCATTTATTTGATCAAAAAACAGTAAAATCAGCAATATTGTGAAATATTATAACAATTTAAAATAACTGTTTTGTATGTCAATATATGTTAAAATGTAATTTATTCCTGTGATCAAAGCTGAATTTTCAGCATCATTACTCCAGTCTTCAGTGTCACATGATCCTTCAGAAATCATTCTAATATGATGATTTGATGCTCAAGAAACATTTATGATTATTATCAATATTGAAAACTATGGAAGCTTGTTCCCGCCATAAAATAAAAAATAAAAAAGGTAATTGCGACTTTTTATCTCACAATTCTAACTTTTTTTTCTCAGAATTGTGAGCTATAAACATACAATTGCGAGTTATAAAGTCAGAATTGCGAGAAATAAAGTCAGAAATGCGAGTTATAAAGTCAGAATTGCGAGAAATAAAGTCAGAATTGCGAGTTATAAAGTCAGAATTGCGAGAAATAAAGTCAGAATTGCGAGAAATAAAGTCAGAATTGCGAGTTATAAAGTCAGAATTGCGAGAAATAAAGTCAGAATTGCGAGTTATAAAGTCAGAATTGCGAGTTATAAAGTCAGAATTGCGAGAAATAAAGTCAGAATTGCGAGAAATAAAGTCAGAATTGCGAGAAATAAAGTCAGAATCGGGAGTTATACATTAAATGTGCAGTGAGAATATTACCCAGAAGCCAATGCATGAAGGCATAAACACCATCTTCCTCCGTCGCCCCTTTCTCAACATTCTACATAAGGATCAGACCTGATGTGTTAGGTGCAGATAAGATGTGAAATAAAGCATTGAAATGCAAGTATGTTGTGCCTATTAATACAAAACAACTACTAATCCAGGCTGGTTTTGCAAACTCACCACTTGTTTGGCCGACATAATAGTGCAGATGAAAATGCCCACAGACACCAGCACGATGGAGAGATATTTACTCATCGAATATCTGCAGTCAGAATAAAATAACAATGTGACTGAACAATATGCAAAAATTATTTTATGCCTTTTACAAAGTCTTGATGTTGTTTTTGGGCTCTACTAGAACAAGTTTTCATGTTTGAATGTTGATTATTTTCCTCATATTCTCCATTGTTCAGCTCCTCTCTTCTCAGTCTGTCAGTAACGCTCTGTTTAGTTCCTGTTTCTATAAAGCCCCTCCTTCTGAAAAGCACAATGTGCTCTGATTGGTCGGCTGGAGCAGTGTGTTGTGATTGGTCAAGTGCTTGGGAAATGTCCCGCCCCTTACCATAACTGCTCAACCAGGCTTTATTTTGCATATGCCTTGGGCAGGAATTATTTAAATGAGGAATATTGTGCCGTGTATGTGTTTATGACAGAAGAAAACTCAAGACTACAATAGAGACTTTGCA
Organism: Hypophthalmichthys nobilis; assembly: GCA_037950665.1. NCBI lineage: Eukaryota > Metazoa > Chordata > Actinopteri > Cypriniformes > Xenocyprididae > Hypophthalmichthys > Hypophthalmichthys nobilis. The sequence continues at coordinate 23,465,841 of CM075486.1, forward strand.
GATGTTTTTCATGCTCAAACGGCAGCATTACACACTAAAGTAAAAAAGCATAATATGACACCTTTACGTAATGATTTTGTGCATGATATTCAGCATACCTTTTCTTCAAGATGACAATACCGAGAATCATGTTTGCTATTAAAGATCCCTGTGAAAAAAAAGAGAAGTTAAGGCACAGTTTTCAAAGCAATGAATGAATGAAATGAGTGACACTCACTGATCTGAAGATCATATGCAGCGGCATGGCGATGTTAAAGTTCAGGGCGTAGTTATTGATCACGCTGACGGTAAAGAACATCGTCACCATGATCACATAGTTACTGCAAAGGAGAAGGACACCAAAGGTCATGAAAGACATTAAGCTGGAGTTTCTGATGGACAGAAGGGAAAAACATCGCTGAATGCAAACAATGTAATGCATCTAACCATATGAGCATCCATACGATATTTTGCTGCAAATTCTTCTGTTACTTGGCAAAACAATAGTCAAATTAGGCAGATTTCATCATGGACAGATTTGCATGCCCTCATACTGAACTGAATGTATAAATTACAATGTTTAACCAAGATCATTTTTTTGTGCCCACTTGATGATCAGTACAAAATCTGTCCAGAAGCAAAACCAGTTAAGAAGAGTTAAGACTGAACGTAAGATGTGTCTTTTCCGGTCTGTGATTCTAGATTTAGCACAAAGACTGTAACATAAGTCATCTCGTTGAGGTTCAAACCTGCACGACTATGTTAGGAATGAAATACTAGCAGGGGTTTTCAAACTGGGGTTCGGAGAGTGAAAGGGTGCATGGAAAAGTCAGGTAAAAAATGTTTAAATAAATAAATAAGAAGAAAAACCAAGTAAATAAATAAATTAGATTAAAATAAATAAAAAAAAAGATTAATACAATAAATAAATAAAAAATAGTTTAAAAACATAAAAATAAATAACTAATAGATAAATATAAATAATGTAACAATACACAATTATTTTAGATTTATTATATTAATTAAAGTAATTAATTATAATATGTTAGTAGTGTATAAACTGGGTGTTTATAAAAGATGCCTTTTATAATTTTAAGACAGAGTCCCTCACATAAGGATGATCATATTTGGGGGCCCGTGGCATCAAAAATATCGAAAACCCCAGGTTTAATGTCGTACACTATATACGAGCTGCGTCTCATTTCGAAGGCTGTGTCCTCCGGAGGTCGCATTTGAAGGCTGCATACGTCATCGAGACGGTCTCATTTGAGAAAAGTAACCGTTAGATTGCAAAGTAAGAAAGAAATTACAGTATTTTACACCTCACGAGGAATAACAGTCAATTTTATAATGGTTACTTTTCTTAAATAAGACATCCTTGATGCCTTCAAATGCGACCTCCTGAGGACGCAGCCTCCGAAATGACACGCAGCTCCTGTATATTGCCTTTGAAGTATGTGAAACATGCAGTATGCTATATTGTTCACATTCAGCAAGTGGTGTCCTGTTTTCATATCTGATATTCTATGCAAATATTTATACTGTGGAAAGCATCCACACTGAAAACATCAAAGATATTAGATGTAGTGCATATATATATACATACACACACATATATGAATATATATTGATATAATGATCTGTTGAAGCTCTCTGCACTGTGCACTGACTTACAAACCGCCTATAACAGTGACAAAGCAAGGTGTTCACCTCTCACCTATAATAATATAATAATCAATAAAGCCTCGTTCAACAAGCAAAAACTGTAAAAATGCATAAATATGCATTTCATTTTTGTAATGAATGAATGAACATATATAACATAATGGCAATCTGTCAAATCATCTTAACATTCACCTATAATAATCAATGAATTTCCACTGTTTACTGATCTGGTCTGACAAGCCAAAACAAATGGTTAAAATAAAAATGCGTGTGTGTGCAAAACTGGGCATATAAATTGTATAAATTGTTAACCTGAGGGGTATGTGTGGCTTTTTGCGTCCGAAGTTTGCCTCAAAGATGAACCCCTCCAGTGCAATGAAGGCAAACTGGGCAAATGTGACAATATTTCCACATCCTGGGAAATCCCTGTAAAATATATGATTTAAAGAAGTAAGAACTGACAGCATATATGAAGTTCAAATGGTTTAAATACACACTGATACGAAAAAAAAAGACCATTAATGTGAGAGATACAACTCACCTAACCAAAAGTTCCAAAAACACAACATTACTGCAACAACCAACAAACACCAAAATAATCGCAAACAACGTATTCATTTTTAAAGGCTAAAACGAAACAATCGCAACAGTTATTTCAGCTTTATAATAATCCGGATGTTGGCATTGTGAATAATAAATGTAAATATTCCGGTCCTCGCAAACTATTGATACTTCAATGAATACGTCTCCCAGCTAGAAACAGACATGCCTTCCTGCTTCAAACTGCGTCTTGTGGGATTTGTAGTTTTTTTCTCTTATCCAGAATGTATCTGAATGCAACTGAAAACTACATTTCCCAGCAACACAAACGGAAGCGACTGCGTTCATTCAAACTAAAAATTTTGCAAGTATTTGCGTGAGAGTTGCACAATCGCGAGAGGTAGCAGTAATAAAACACCTTTTAAATAAAATAAAGTAAATAATAATAATAATGAGCGGTATTTGAATTTTTTTTTGCAGAGCGTATCTGCGTCATTTCAGACGTTTAAAGTATCTCTACGTGTTTCCGGTGTCGTGGCGATCACACACAGAGCAGTTTAACTCATCAGTCAGTAAACCTGCTGATACACAACACAAACATGATTTCATTAACGGACTCACAGAGTAAGTCAAATTTACTGTATCTCTGCGTTATGTTGATGTAGATAGAAATATTGAAAATGCGGCTTTAAAGCTTGAAAATCTTCTTGAAGTGATGAAAGGGAATGAATGAGGATACACGGCCTGGCCTCTAACAGTACATTCAAATATGGTAAAACTCTAACATGAGCTATGATACCATGGTAAAATCACTGCCATTATGCTAATGTACTATAGTATATAAATATGCTAATCATTAGATTTATTAGTAGTATAACCATATTATACTGTTGCCTATCTATCTTTCTATCTATCTATCTATCTATCTATCATGATAGATATATTCCCATGGCATTCTCTGAAGTGCCATGCAAATACCATGGTATATGGTAATCAAATCTTTTCCAAATCATAAAAAAGAAGAAAAAGTCTAATGCAATTGCAAGTTGTACAACAATATTACTTGTATACTTAATTACTTAATGTTAATTTCTGCAACCTCTCAAATATGACTCATTTGCATGCAGTAACTCTCTATAGATTTGTAATTCAGCACTAATGAAGTCTGTTCTTGTGTTTGATCAGAGATCGGGATGGGGCTGACAGGTTTCGGCGTGTTTTTCCTCTTCTTTGGAATGATTCTGTTCTTTGATAAAGCACTTTTGGCCATAGGAAATGTGAGTGTGTGTTTTAACATGGAAACAAAGTTGTTTGAATGGAGTAAAATGTGATGTGAATGCTCAGATTTGTGTTCTGAAATTAACCCTCCTTCTTGAACTTGAACTTAACGTCTGTGTGTGTTTGTAGATCTTGTTTGTTGCAGGTCTCTCATTTGTTATCGGACTGGAACGGACTTTCAGGTTCTTCTTCCAGCGGCATAAAATGAAAGCCACTGGTTTCTTTCTGGGAGGTGTGTTCGTGGTGCTCATCGGATGGCCGATTGTAGGTGTCGTCCTGGAGGTTTATGGATTTTTCCTTCTCTTCCGGTGAGTTTGTTGTTGTTGTTGCTGTTTTATTATTAAATAAACCCTGTTGTGGGTGGTTTTGCATGACCATAAAGGGGTTTATTTTTATTTATTTTAAAGCTACACTATGTAACTTTTTTTGTTCAAAATTAACAAAAAATTTAAAGTCAGCATGAAATGGAAGTTGTGATAGTCTTTTATTCCTTATTTTGACCATAGGATGTAAAAAAAATGTCAGAAATATCTCTGAATAAGGTCTCGATCGCAAACGCAGCTGTCAATCATGACGTTACACCCCGTTTTCACAGCATCAAATAACTAACTAAAACCAAACTTACTGAAAACACACACACTTGAGCAAATATCAGCGTGATAACTACCTAAAATGACAGAAACCATCTTCAGGAAAAGAAAAAAAAAATTGGATTTTTTGAGTCTACCTCGCGTCCCATTCGACTACATGGAGAGGGCGGGGTTTATGACCTATACTGCAGCCAGCCACCAGGGGGCGATCATCAATGCTTTGGCTTCACTTTTCAGGACGCGTGCGGCACACCTGGTTGTGACGCATATCAGACCCTGTGTCCCATTGTGCACACTATCCATCCTAAATAGTATGTGAGATTAGAATAAGTGCGTCCCAAAGCAAAAGAGTCTGCCCGGATGGTCTATTATTTCTGGTAGATTTTCAAAGTGTGGATCCGTGCACACTATAACGGCTAATATCACCCACAACCCATTGCGCTTTGGAGGAGGATTCAGTTCAGAACTGCAAACAGTAATTTATTACGCAATTTTATGATGCGATAGTGTTGGGAAAAGTTACTTTTAATAGTAATGCATTAAAATATTGTGTTACTCCCTAAAAAAGTAACTAATTGTGCTAGTTACTTTTTATGGAAAGTAATGCGTTACATTACTTTTGCGTTACTTTTTCTCTGCTGGGCTGTTTTTGTTTTTATAACAATAAAAAAGTTCTATTTTTGGCAAATGTAAAGGCCCTTTCACATCAAAAGTGAAATGAATAAGCCTCAGGCTAAAGGAAATGCAAATTCACGCCTGTACAGTAGAGGGCGCAGCTCAAACAAACCTTTCAGCTGTGCTGCCATTCTGGAATACAGAAGAATAGGACACAGGAGTAAGTAAATGAGTAAATGTATGCTCACGTTTAGTCTAGAATAACAGTCATGTTCACACACAACACCTCTGCACTCCTGATTTCTCTCAACATGGGGACAGGAGAGCCATCAGTCAATAAATGTGAAAACAAAGTAACTTGCGTTACTTATTTGAAAAAGTAACTTCTTTACTAAAAGAGTACATACTTTTAGGGCATAGTATAAGTAGGTGAAGTGGGATGCAGCATGAGTGAAACTGCTTCTCAAACAAGAACAAATGTAGGGTGGGGCTTGATTTTGTCTGTGGGGAATTAATTGGATGGTTGTCGTTTGCTATTGGTGGATCTCATATGAGTGATGGGTTGCCCCTCTCTCATCATCAGAGAAGAGATTTCAGAGCAAGAGGGAGGGGAAGTTCTTCTGAATTTAATAATACTTGTTTTTAATTGGATCTCCATCTGTTTTCAGGGGCTTTTTCCCAGTAGCGGTTGGCTTCATTAGGCGGGTGCCTATCCTGGGATCTTTACTGAACCTTCCTGGCATCAGTGGAGTAAGTCAACCACAGTTTGCTGACTCTTGTCACTGGTTTGGTATTTTGTGCTTGTGTAAGTGACAGACACTTCAAATCCTGTCAAATGATTCGTTTTGACCATGTTTTTCTGTTTCTCTTTCAGCTAGTGGATAAAGTTGGTGAGAGTAACACCATGGTATAACGGTCAACGGTTTAGTTTTTTGTTTTAGTTTTCTATGAGTGGCTCATATTTATATTTGTCATAATGTGCGTCGGGCTCGGCGTCTTGCTGGCCAACCTCTCTGAACCACAGATGAGATTTTTTGATATTTTACCTGTGAAGAAGTTCGTGTTTTTTCTGGGACTGATAACCAAACCAAGTCAGGCGATGTCATTGTTGCTGCATCACGCGTCTCCCTCTAGGGGGCGACAGGGACCACTGCACCCCAAACGACGACTAGATGAGCGGACGATGAAGTTCCACTGAAGGAATCACTGGGTTCTGAATAAAGTCGTTACTGTTTTTTTATGTTTTTATGTGCCAACTGGTTTGTTTTGCTCTTTTTAATTGTCAAAATCTTGAGGCTAATTTGGACTTTTTCCACATGAGCTCCACCTAGTGGAGTGGAGACTGTTTCATAGCGCACACGAGGACATTCAGCAACCTGCGTGATATGCTGTTATATTACATGACTGACTTGTTTAAGTATTTGTATATACTTGAAATGTGAGACTAATATACATTTTTACAGACAAAGATCCTGTTTAATAAATGGATTATATCCTTGACGATCCAGCTATCTGTTGCCTGGCATCACATCTACAGCCTTATAACAGTGCTCAGTGCAAACATTACACAAAAATGTATATATTTGTAGCATTTGGCTCACACATTGCACTTCAATATCAACATTTAGTGTGTACATTGAGTAGTTCCCTTAACCAACAGTCATTTGGAAGTGCAACAATGTCAGTCAAAAGTTTGGACACACCTACTTTTTCTTATATGACCATTTTTCACATTTCCTGATTAAATGTGACACAAATGAAAACTCATATATGAGTTTTTTCTTTGGATTCCAAATCTTCTCACTTTAGACATTAATCAACCATGAGGTGCATCATGGGATGCTTTTAAACACTGTTGATCATGTAATCTAAAGCCCAAAGTATACTTCACTTTAACGTGCACACGAGGGTCAGCGCACAGTGTGCATACAATTACACAAATGAAACAAATATAAACTTTGACTGTAAATATAAGGTAGCTACAATTATTATGCGATTAAATCTTGATCAGCTGTGATGTCACAATTAAGTTGAATTGTGGGATATAGAGCTGCTTGAAGTGTACATCAGAGTAGACTCGCTCCCTCAGTCAAAATTGAGGGGACGAGGGTCTGTCACATATAAATTTCATCCACTTCATGAAGTGGAACGCACTTCAAAATGGCGGCAGGGATTCCCCCGGAAGTTCGCAAGTGCGCGTCTAAAATTGGAGTCAATTGGAATTGGATCAAAAGGTTTTTAGGATCATAAGAAACATCAATTAAGTCAAATGTGTCCAAACTTTTTGACATGTAGCGTATAATATTCACCGTAAGCTTTTAGACACCAAGATCTGCTTTCAAACAAAGTGCTAATGTGACAGTCATGTGTTATGTAAATGTAAATTCAGACCCCTAAATCATTTGACAGTACGATTAATAACGTAATACTAGGATATTTAAAAAAAAATCTTATGCAAGCCCTCCAGTGAAGCGCTCACGGGCGTCTTGTCGAAGCAGTGATCAAACGTGACGCTGTGAACGAAAGCTCTTGGTTGTGAGTTAGCGTCACAGATCTTTAAGGTCTCTCTGGATGTGCCACAGCATGTCTGCGCTCTTCTTCAGCTGCGAGACCTCGTCGCTGGTCAGAGTCATGTTGACCACGCTGCCCACTCCAGCGCTGTTCAACACGCACGGCAGGCTCAGGAAGACCTCGTCGCCGATCCCGTACATACCCTGCAACAAACATCTTCATTCAGGCCTGGAAATGGGTTTCATTATTTTTGCTGTCATTTAATGGCAGTGTGACAACATGCCCCACTATAAGGTGAAGGTGTTTAATGAGTAGTAATACTGTCCTGACCTTCACCATGGTGGAAACGGGATGGACTCGGTTCAGGTTCTTCATGAGGCTCTCGGTCAGGTCGGCCACACTCAAGCCGATGGCCCAGTTAGTGTAACCCTTCAGTCGGATCACCTCATAGGCACTGCGGTGAACACATGCTTAAGTAGTGCATACTTTATAGGTACACTAATTTCTTTTTTCAAAGAAAACTGAATTATAAACTATATTTATTTGTGAGATGATAACTAGACACCACACTGAATCAATCACCCACTGTAGTGAAGTCATGTGACAAGAGTGTCTCATATTGTTCCATACTGCATACTGATTCACATTTTTAATAAACTGCAGCAGTAACTGCAGTGTGCATTTTGGATGATCTATTCTTAAGTGAGGAATAAGAACTAAAAGACGAACTCATTGACGTACCTTTCCACGACCTTCTTGTGTGTCTCTTTCCAGTTCTCTCTGTCCGTGTCTTTGCCGATGTCTGGATTGAGTTTCTGCAGACTGACTCCTGCCACATTAGTGCCGCTCCAAACAGGAACTGCAATACAAACACAGAGAGATCACGAGAGCTTGAACGAGATGAAATTTTCAAAATTTTATGGCAATATTTATGGTTTTATTTTATATTATATGTTTATTGTTTATAAATAGAATGTATTTTAAAAACGTAAAATTTTACAATTTATATAATTATATTTATATTATTATTTTTTCAATCGTTTAAATAATACATATTAATTATTTTAATAATATTTTATTTTATTATATCATTATTTCAATAATTGTTATTTATTTTAATAATGCCTAAGAATTATTTATTATTATTTATTATATTTTATTTGAATATATTTTATTAATTATTAATTACACACTTTATATTTATTTTAATAATAATTTTACTGTGATTTTTAGTTGATTAAGTATTATTTAATCTTTCATAAATAATGCATAAGAATTATAATTATTTTAATATTTGTTATTTATAATATCTTATATTTTATTTTAATATATTATATTAATTATTATTCACTTGTTATAATTTTAATAATAATTATATTATGTTTTCTAGTTTATTATTTATTATATTAATTATTATTTACATCATTTTTATTAATCAATTTTGCTTAATAATAATATTTTAATAATAATTGTATTTATTAGTTTATTATTTATTATATTAATTATTATTTCTTTTTAAATGTTAATAATGCTTAAGAATTCCAATTATTTAATATTTGAATATATTTTATTAATTATTTGCACACTTCATAATTATTTCAATAATAATAATAATTGTATTATGATTTTTTAGTTTATTATTTATTATATTAATTATTATTTACATGTTTTATTTATTTTAATTATGCATACGAATTATACTTATTTTAATAATAATTTTATTTATTATATATTTTAAATAATAAATATTAATTATAATTATTTTAATAATAACAATATTTTTATTATTTATATTCTTAATTTATTATTGAATTAATTATTATTTAAATAATTTTATATTTTTAATAATTAATATGAACTATAATTATTATAACAATATCAATATTAATATAATATAATTATTTTAATGATATTATTACATTTTATAATTTTTAATGTGTTTTATGATTAATTATTATTTATTTATATTACATTATAATTTAATTATATATATTGTATACATTTATTTTATATAATGGTAATGTATTATTTTTACTAATATATTCTCTCACACACATATATTTGTCTGGATTGCCTCACCGCTGGAGTCTCCATGTTCTCCCAGAATCCATCCGTTGAAGCTGCTGGGGTGGATGCCCAACCTCTCGGCCATCAGGTAACGAAAGCGAGCCGAGTCCAGGTTGGTTCCGCTGCCGATGACGCGGTGCTTCGGCAGGCCGCTCAGCTTCCAGGTCACATAGGTCAAAATGTCCACTGTATGGGCAGAAAAACTGCGTTATAAAAGCAAATAAAGTGTGAGATGTATGATAATGTGTGTGTGTGTGTGTGTGTACCTGGGTTGGACACTACGATGAGGATGCAGTTAGGGCTGTATCTGACGATCTGAGGGATGATGTGTTTGAAGATGTTGACGTTCCTCTGCACCAGATTCAGTCTGCTCTCGCCTTCCTGTTGACGAACGCCTGCCGTTACCACCACGATACGAGAGTTGGCCGTCACAGAGTAATCTAAAGGATAAAACATTTCAGAAGACAGCATTTTTAGCTCTCTTTTGAAAGAAATCACTCAAATTCCCAAGCAACCATTTCGTGACATGCTACGAAACTTTAGCAACTGCACAGCATAGGCAACCACCAGCATCAAAGTGGCGATTTAGCACGAGTAAATAACGTCCACGGTGTCACTGAGGAGTCGAGATGACAGAAGAAGTGTGCTACCTTTGCCTGAGACGATCTTGGGCGTCTTTAGGAAGAGACTTCCGTGCTGTAAGTCCATCATCTCTCCCTTGAGTTTGTCCTCGACCACGTCCACCAGTGCCAGCTCGTCCACCAGCTCCTACAGACGGCGGAAAAACAGACATTCAAGAAAACAACTCAAATTACATACTCATGCTACACACAATACGTACTTCATTTTAAAATAATGTTTTAAAACACTGTTCACAATGATAGATATAAATATAAAAATAGAAAAAATAATAATGTTTTTTTTTTTTTAGATGATTTTTGCTTTAATAATCTCTGGACAGATAGACATTATTGACTTTATGAGTCCCACAAAAATGTAAAAATAAAATGAAAATATAGCTGCAAGCTCTATTAAAGGGCCAAGCACAAAGCAAGCAACTAAAATCATCAGTAAAATATAGCATTTTATTTCACATACTTTATTGTAGTTAGTGGCAATTTAATATTTTGTTCAGTTATAGCGCCACCAATAGGTGCAATCCCACCACTTTTTTATGTGTCCTCAGAGTGTGCCCATAAATGTGTAAAATTTGGTGAAAATATCTTATTTCGTTTAGGAGTTATAGACATTAAAAAATGACCCATGCACGACTTTGATTGCATTTTTTTGCCACTTACTATCAAAATTTTGTCATTTGGTCTGTAACATCTAGCCAACAACCTATGATTTAAAATTTTCTTACAATGGTTTCGTCTTGATCGGAGTAACGGTTTCGAAGATATCTGTAAACGTAGCATGTTAGGTATCGTTGGACTCGGCAAGGATTCAGAAATCTATAAAATTAAAAATTTAAATAATTTTAAATAAAAAAAAAAATATATGAGCATATAAATATTTGATTTCGCCACTAGGTGGCGCTGTCTCAAAACTTCTCAGGCTCCTTCAGGGCATGGTACTGATGACCCATATCGAGTTTCATAATGATATGCTAATGCGTTAAAAAAAAACATTTTGCAAAATGGCCGATATGGTAAAATTGGATATCCTGAATCTAACAAGACCAGTCTTATAATTTTTGGCCAAACCATTTGGAAGTTATAAGCAAAAATACCCATCTACGGACCAGTAGGTGGCGCTGTGCCAAAGCAGCATGTAGCCTCAGGTCATATTTGTGATGACGTACCAAGTTTGGTCAGAATACACTAAAGCGTTGCGGAGATATAGCCTCGCGTCCAATTTAGCATGCTGTTCTTCATTTGTTAACGCGTTATTCGAGAATGGTTGGGTTTATCAAAAAGCTTTTGATCACTTTTTGCCAGCATAGTCTGAAGATGATCTGATTTGATTTTCATGAAAATTGGAGCAACTGTCTAGGAGGAGTTCGAAAAAGTAGTTTTTTTGGCGGGAAAATTTGGCAGGGAAAGTTTCTTGATGCAAATTACGTCAATCGTACTGGGCCAAGTTTGTTTCTAACCCTTGTGGTTCAAAAGTTAACAGGTAAACATGAGTGAAAATTTGGACTAGTGATGATGCTAGAGAGTTTGATCTAGAGACACCAAATTTGCTGTAGTTAATGTTGGGACTGTCCTCTATCAGTGTGCCAAATTTCATAACTTTCCTGCAAGCGGTTCAATGGGCTGCCATAGACTCCCAAAGCAGAAGAAGAAGAATAATAAGGATGCCAACGGATACAATATAAATATATATATATATATATTGCATTTTGCTTATATATTAATGTCACATCAATAGCCAATACAGGTTGTTTTCAAACTCATTTCATTTTGTCCTAGTTTAGATATTTGTCAACCTGTTAGACTCGTCTATGTCTGTGCTGGCCGTGGTTCTTCACCTTTAGTCTACCTGGACAAAGGGATCAAAGTCAAGCGCAGACAAACATGGCCTAAATCTACAGGAAAATGACTGATGTTGTGACCCACTGACTCACTGACATCATCAGCTTGAGCAAAATGTTCATTCCCTCTTGTACAATCAAAAAACAAACAAGGAATTTGTCCAGGAATATGTTTGTGCTTTGGTCACAAAGTCCGAATTACATTGGCGAGTACAGCCTGTCACGATCAATGACTTCATGACGACCGCGTGAGCGTTTTACAGTCTCACCCGCAGCAGAATGCTGACGGCACAGGCCATGCCAACCTGTCCCACACCGACCACCGTCACTTTGTTCCTCGGCGGTTCAGCCGGGCCGCTGAACAGAGGAGTGATGAGCTTCTGCAGGACTGATGCCATATTCAACACTGCAGAGGAATAAAATCAGAACGTAGAAATTCAGCCGACATCTGCGTAATATCTCAATTATTTCTCTTAGACGGCAATGACAATATCTCAAATTGAGCTCCGATTTGTGTAGATACCAAAATCTGAATCAAAAGTCAGAAATCTCATATATTTCTCAGTAAATTCTCACAAGATGAATTGATCTGCCTCTCAGGGTTATTACAATTATCATGAACATTTTCGATACTTGAAAAAACAAAGAAATATATATAAAAATTAACCTTTTATTTCAGTTAGTTACCAAGGAAATATTTCTCATTTTCATTTAGTTTAACTTGATGTATTACAACAACTAAACGTAAAACTGTAACTAGAAGTTAAAGTTCGTAAACAAACTTTGATGTTGGCTTGAGAAAGCCTTAATGGGCAGCCTGAGTGAAAAGAGCCAAAGCACTCTGTTCAGTGTCTGTTCGGTGTTTTACTGAAATAAATTAATAAAAACTAGTGCTGTCAAATCTGATAATCTCACATAAATGTTTGTGTATTGTGTATATATTTGTGTGTGTGTGTCTGCGTATATATACACACAAATATAATTACAAACTTTTGTTAGATGCAATTAATCGATTTGACAGCACTAATTTGCAACTTTTATGTTATTTATATGTATATATGTATTTAATATACTGTACATATATTAATATATATTATTTATTAATATATAAAATATAAAAAATTATATATATTCATTAAAAATCGATATATATAAACACTTACAAACTTTTTTAAAAAGTCATGATTAATCAATTTGACAGCACTAATTTTCAACTATTATATATGTGTGTGTTAAATTATATATATTCATTAAAATTTATATATATACTGCATATACACACACATATTTACAAACTTTTGTTAAATGCAATTAATCGTGATTAATCGATTTGACAGCACTATTTTTCAACTATTATATATATATGTGTGTTATTTATATGTATATATGCATATAATATACTGTACATATAATAATATATCTTATTTATTAATATATAAAATATAAAAAATTATATATATTCATTGAAAATGTGTATGTATATATATATATATATATATTTATATACAAACACACATTATATATTTAAAAACTTTTATATTAGAAGCAAATAATCATGATTAATCTATTTGATAGCACTAATAAAAACTATATATATAGGCATATTTTAACTACAATTAAAAATAAAGTAAAAAATAGATTAAAAAATTAATTATTAAAAATATTATCTCATTGATACTAATAACATGCTTCCTTTCTCTATATAAAAATTATTATTCTGGAAAAAACAATTAAAAAAGTAGTAAAAGTAGCAAGTAGTTACTGTAGTATAACTATAAATTATGCATAATTACATGCAAATAACCCTAAACCAAACCCTTATCCTAACCCTAAAGTAAATACTTATAGTTAATTATTATTACTCAGTACTGTATAATTACACTAACATGGACAACTTAAAATAAAGTGTAACCAAAAAATTAATTCGCTTTAACTTATACCGAGTGAAGTCAGAGGAATATTTTAAAGAATTTGGAAGGAAAATACGAGATTAATTTGTGGTGAAGCAAGCAAATCTCAAGAGAACATACTGGTTAAGTTAGTCCCAGATTAAGTTTTGCCCGAACAACCTCTAACCATGTTGATGATTAAAAACTTCACCAAGCAACAATTCCCAAAACACTGTCCTCAGTCAACAGAGCAACAGAAATGGAGAAAGACACATCCTATGACCTCATCTCATAATTAAAACCATCACAACACACAGATGATATATAGAAATACAGCAGCATGTGGCACAGTATGATCTCACCTGTACAGATGCTCTTCAGTAAATCACACAAGCATCACGAGAAATCTGCTGTAATGCAGCAACCTGCTTCCTGTTTATCTGCTGCTGGTCTGTATAGATCAAGGTCACTTACAGGACACTCCTCCAGAGATGTGGACAAACACACACGTCCTGTCCTATATACACTCAAACAAACTCTGTTCCTCACGTAACGCTCCTCTCGTGTCCAGTCAAGGTCATTCAAGACTATATTTTCTGCATCCACTCTTATTGAAACACACGCACATGTCAGTCTTACCTTGTCTGTAGAGGCTTTGCGCGCCCAGGTAGAGATACCACCACGAGACGAGCATGTTATTGTTGTATATATGGGGCGCCGCAGTGTGTCCGTCCGCTGCAGTCAGTGCAGTGCCAGCTCCTGTGCCAGGCTAATGGAGTTACTGTAATCCGCTGCCATCTGCTGTACAGCCGCTAAAACACACGAGGAGATTAAAACAAACGAGCATTGGTCCTGATGAGTTTATACCTGGTGTACATGTGGTCAGGCGCACAGGTGAAGCCGTGAATTAGCATAGTTCATGTAGCCTATATTGGCACGGCACTTTCTAATTAGCCTTACTACAGGGTCAGACAGTAGATAAATTACTAATTAAATAGCCTACTCTTGACATAGGTACAGCAAGCAATATGCGCATGATTGTCAAATAACAGTAATACCGTAATAAAAATATTTATTTTGCCGATCTAATTGCCGAAAAATCAACCCCCTGCCGATAAATAAGTCCCTTTAATTCTCGGTGTGAAATGAGGGAAAATTAGTAAATTTCGTGCTAGCAGCCTGAATTTCAAAAGTTCCGGTACATCGGACGATCGTCTTCGGCAAATTTTAGCGTTTTATTTAAATTATCGTTATCGGTATTTCGCCAACGGTATTTTGTTTTGTCGAATTCAAACAGTAAACTATTTTATGACATATATTAAAAAAAAACTACACCAATTTAAATAATGTTAGCTATAACTGCTGCATGAACTTATAATATGATTTGCATAATTTTGAATCGGGATGATTTTGTATGGACGCGTTTCCGCCACGGAATAAAAAAAATTAAAAAGATAATTTCGAGTTTTTCTCTCACAAATCTGACTATTTTTCTCGCAATTGCGAGTTTATATCTCGCAATTCTGACTTTTATCACGAATTGTGAGATAATTGCAATTACCTTTTTTTATTCATTGGTGCAAACAAACTTCCATAATTTTGTCATATGACAATAAAACCATAATACAAACATTTAGGATATGCTTCAAGTGTAGAAGTGCGCGATTTAAAAAGACTTTGGCTATATCAAAGTCCCTTTCAAGTAAAGTCTGTTCACTCACAACGCCTCCGGGCAGCTATTTTAGGCATCCATTTGAATTTTAAAATCTCAAAAACTGCTCGACGAACTCACAATTAAATAACATATTTCAAATCAGCAACAAAATCAGACACAAACTGTCCCATAAATGTTGTTTCTTATGCTCAAATAGTGTTAAAAAAAGCTTATTTTTCAGGCTAGACCAGCTAATGCGCATGTGCAGTCCTATGCGCGAGTCTCAGGTTTCTATGGGAACTGGAGCTTTTAACGGCAGCTGCAGTGACATAATGACTATATCAATGAGCGATTGGCTCTTTTACTTAGAAGGCGGGACGTATTCCGCCATATTGCGCCTTGCAGTTTCTCCCATTCATTACTAATAGGAGTGAACCGTCTTTCTATGTCTATAGTCTTTGGCTATATATCGTCAACCACGTATCGGTATCACATCAGTAATATAGAGTACCTCAGAGATGACGTGTTTTTGTATGCAAAACCCGGAAGCGAGCATTTTAGGACATCCGGTTCCATCGCCCTATAAGTCAATGGGTTTCTTGAATGGGTTTTTGCTAAATCGCCTGAAATAAGGTCTGTGGTTAACAAGGCCTCTAAATATTTTCACGTTTTGATCTATGGCATAAAACACACCAGTTATAACCCGCTTTTGATTTTTTAAACCTTTATTGTGTCTTAAAAACGGCGGTTGCTAAAAGGGACTACTTCCTTTGGCGGGGACTTTAGACGTCATCATGACAAACAGGACATTTGGACAGCATTTCTCATGAAAAAGTGGATAAGTATTCAAACACAGTGCAGATCATAATCAGCGAGCATGTTTTTAAATAAAGTGTGAGGAAGTTTGGTGGTGGAGACGTTGATCCTGTAGTGTGCTGTAGTCCGTTTATAGCCTGCTGTTAGCTTTTTATATCTTTTAAAGATTATCTTGATAAACAAAAGGTCAAGTGTCATAACCCTTTGTTAAACACAGAGCTTATTTTTTTGCGATTTTCCAAAAGTCTTTGGGAAAAATGCATAGGCTTTCGATCGAGGGAATCCGTGCGCTGCTAACTTCCGGGTTGGCCTACAAAAACACGTCATCTGAGGTACTCTATTAGCGTTTTATTTTAATTATCGGTTAAATTTGGCCTATGCTAGAAGTCAATAGCAGTCATACCATCAGATTAAAAATGAAACACTGTGGTGTTCTTTGACCTCTTATTTAACACCATTAAATTGAGTATTTTAATTAAAATTATAGATTAAAAAAAAAACGACTCGAGCACCTTATTACTGTTAATGTGAAACATCCACTGCGCTGGCCACTATAGGTAAATAACATGCAGTAAACGGTAAAACTATTTGCACTACAAACTAAATTAAAATATAACTACCAGATGGACTGTTTTTGTACAGCAAAAATAACTGACACCACTCATACATTTATAAAAAAAAAAAATAATAAAAAAAAATAGTTGAGAACCCTTTTTGTGCAAAAAAAATAAAATAAACCACACTGCCCCTACTGGCCATAGACAGTTACTGCAACATTTACTGAGTTTGCCTTAAATTTCTGCAATACCATGACATTTTACACTGCTGAGGAGATTTCAAATGTTAACCACAAAGAAATATAGATATAAAAATCTTGAAATTTATAATCCATAGACAAAATAATGAGAGCAATGTTGGTTGTTATAACTCAGTTTATAGATGAAAAACATGAAACAAATGAAAAGAGACCACACTTCTTGTGTATAATATCCAGGTAGCTCTTTATTGTACTACTGACACAAATGTCAGAGGTTAAAACCAGACGGCATTCATTCAGATCACAATCCTTTATATAGACTATTTAGACATGGAACTGCCTGTGAAGGAGAGCGGTTCCCCTTCATCATCGTGACGTCAGGGGTGAGTGGGGCTCAGGACAGACTTAAATATAGAAAACAGGAGGTGTGCAGCTGTCGGAGGGGAAGGTGGGCGATCGATCTGTGGATCTACTCTGTGAGGCCGAGCTTCTTCTTGAGGGACTCGGGCATCTCGGGGGGAGGAGGGCGGGGCAGGCGGAAGTAGACCTTGACGGAGTCGTAGATGAACCACTGCAGGGCCGTCAGGGTACCGATCATGATGATACGGGCGACCAGACCCTTCCACACACCTGAAAAACAACACACAAGTCAAGAGGGTGGATAGGAATTTAAAAAAAAAAAAAAAAAAGTTGATTTGCAAACTTGGTAACAACAATGTAAAACCATTGCTGAATTCTCTTATTTGAATAGTTTGTCTGCTCTCCAGCAGTTCTGCCCTGCTGTTTTCCTGAGAAGGTTCAGGGCAGAGAGGATGCTGGGTAAGCAGGTAGACTGATCTCACACGCCAATGACTCAAGCACCTCCGACTGTACAGCAGTAAAGCTGCTGGGAGCCTCCGGCCCGATCCTGCTGCTCCCAGAGAGAGAGCAGAACAGAACCGGAGCGGAGAAACTCCCCAGAGGTGGATCTAAGGAGCGTGTTGATCAGGCTGTGAAACAATGAATTGAGATCTTCAGAAAAAGACAAGTGTCGCACCTTTAGGCCCAAGCTTCTTCAGCACTTGTGCGGCTGTGCTTCCCTTCTCTTTGTTCAACACGGACACGACCGAGTCAGCAGGGTGAGACACGATGGCGCAGAACACACCAGCTACAAGAGACAAGCAGAACGTGCATCACAACTTGATTTCACAAACTCAGAGCTGTAAAAATGTTGTGCACATTTCTAAAAATAAAAAGTAAATATCTAATAAGAAATAATTTAACAGAAATTAATGGACATATAGAAAGTAATATGGAAATACAATAATGATGATAATTAATATAGAATCAATAAATTGAATAAAGAAAATAAAGTTATAAAACTAAAGTTCTAGAAGTAAATATAAAATTATTGAAACAAAAAGTAATTTAATAGAAAAAAAATATAGAAATAAGGTAATATAATGATATAAAAAAAATAAAACTACAAGGAAAGAAGTAGAATATAGAATATTAAAATTACTTAGATAAAATATAGAACTTAATACAAATAATTTAGAATCAAAAATGAATATAAAACTAGATTTAAAGAACTAGAATATAGAATAAAATATTAAAAATGATATAAAATATAATCAATGACAAGAAAATATTGACAATTAAAAAATTAAGAAGGTAATGATGTAACAGAATAATATAAAACTAGAGTTAAACTAGAATAAAATGTTAAAAAGAAAAAAAATATAGAAATTAATAAGGTAATAAAATATATAAGAATTAAAGAACTAGAATTAAATATAGAATTAATAAAATATTAAATTATTATAAGATACATTATAAATAATGACAATAAATAAATAAGGTATTATAATGTAACAAAACTAGAAGGAAAGAACTAGAACAAAAAATATTTAAAAAGTTAATAGAAAAAAAAAAATAGAAATTAAGGTAATACAAAATAATCAAAAACAAACATAATAGAATTAAAGAACTAGAATTAATTAAATCACATTAAAATTTGATAAAATGTATAATGATTATTAATCAAGATAAAATATTATTAAAAATAACAGTAATATAATTTTTAAATATTAATACCAATATAAAATCAATAATGAAAATGAATACAAATTAGAAATATATAAAATTAACTACTGCTAATATAGAATTAATAACAGTAATATAAAATATTAATGATATAGATGATTACTTAACATGAACTAACATTTCAGCATTTACTAATACATTACAATCAAAATTTGTATCTGTTAATATTATTTAATGGACCTGAGCTAACATGAACTAACAAACAGATTGATTAACGTTAACAAAAGATTAATAAATACTAACAAATGTATTGCTCATTGTTAGTTAATGCATCAACTAATGGAACATTATTATTATTATTATTAACCTTATTACATAAAGCGTTACCATTTAAATGAATTAAACGCTCAGAAATCAGCCTTACCGATGTAACCAGCAACGAAAGTGACGACCAGCTGTTCGGGTTTGGAGCATTCGCTGCGGGGTTTGGGCACCACGTACTTGTACAGCAGCTCAACGGTGCGCTCAAAGCAGGCGAACTTCATCATGGTGTAGGGGATCTGTCTCATCCACAGAGGAACCACACCTTTGTAGAACCTGCCAGAAGATCCACACCACTCATTAACTCTCAGAAGAGTGCTTAAAAGTCAACATAAAAGGGCTTATTTAAAAAGTTTGTCTGCTCTCCAGCGGTTCTGCCCTGCTGTTTTCCTGAGAAGGTTCAGGGCAGAGAGGATGCTGGGTAAGCAGGTAGACTGATCTCACACGCCAATGACTCAAGCACCTCCAACTGTACAGCAGTAAAGCTGCTGGGAGCCTCCGGCCCGATCCTGCTGCTCCCAGAGAGAGAGCAGAACAGAACCGGAGCGGAGAAACTCCCCAGAGGTGGATCTAAGGAGCGTGTTGAGACGGGTTTAAAGTGCAGGATACTCACGCCCAGAGCCCTTCCTCGGCGTACATCTTGGGGGCACATTCTCTCAGGGTGTTGGCATAGCCAGGCTGCGTCTGGATACGCACTTTACACGCCTCCATAGGGGCCAGAGCGATATCTGCGAAGAACTCAGCGCTGGCAGAAGCAGCCAGATACAGAGAGGTTCTCCACAAGTATGCGTTTTCCTGTAAGAGGACAGGAGGAACACATGAGCGTCAGCTGACTTTACAGCACAGCTTCTACTAGGTTTATTGCTATGCTTATTTTTCAAACTGTGGAAAACGACTGCATGGTATATAGGTGTAAACAAAGCAAAAAGTAATTATTATAAATATCTATTAATGTTTAGCTAATTATAAAAATACACACACAATATTATTGCTTATAAATTAAGTTATATTATTAGAGTAATATCACACACATATGTTATAAGTGTATTTTTATAAAAAATATATATGTAGTACATTATATATACTTTATATTAAGTATAGTTTATATTTACATTATTTTTTAAAGTAAATAAACTATATTTAATATACAACTAACATATAATACATATATAGCTGTCAATATTATTACTTATAAATTAATAGTTATATTATTAATTTTGAGTAATATTACTCTAAAAAGTAATGTAAATATAAATTATTTTTTATATATATAAAAATGTGTATGTGGTTATATATGTTAGTTGTAAATATAAACTATATTTAATACAGATCACAATTTACATTAAAAAATGCAAATATAAATTATACTTAATATAAATTATAATTTTCAACATATACACAAACACATAACATTATACATTATACATTATATATAATATTACTGTAAATTAATATAACAGTTTTAATGAATAATATAACACGTACATAATATTTCAAAACTCATAATTGATTATATATATATATATATATATATATATATATAATCAATTATGAGTTTTGAAATATTATTATATATCATTTGAGAGTTTAAACTGTCTGCACCCAACCAAAAGCAAAATATTGCAAATGAACGGTTGTCAGACTCAGAATATTACATTAAGTTACTATTTTTAAATACTTTATAATTTTAAAATTCATAGTATCAAAGCCAAAATGATGGTATTGACCAAATTCAAGGTAAAAAAATGTTTTTTTTAAACCCGTCTCTCAAGCGTCACATCATTCATCTCACCTCTCCTAGCAGGTCACCGTACAGGATCTTGAACACCTCGTAAAAGCCGAACTTGCAGAGCCCCTGCATGGAGTATCCGATGAAGGTGGGCGCCCAACCCTTGGCCAACCCTCGCATGCCATCCTCTCGGATCGTGACGGAGAATCCATTGAAGATGCTCTTGTATTTAGCAGGATCCACCTAAACGCAGCATTCGGTTATTGCAATAACAGTCAGAAACAACCACAGAGGAACTTCACCAGGAACCGGCTGATTATGAAGGAACACGGTTAATGGTTTCACTTCAGAAAAAACATGGCATTTACATGCTGGAACAAAATTAATAAATCAAAAGGTAAACCAAATGTTACTCGGATAACATCAGTGGCAGAGCGTCACAGATTAATTTAAAGAAATTCATCCTCATATTGTTCCAAATCCATACTACTTTCTTCCATGAAACACAAAAGATCATACGTTTTATGGAAAAGAGCGGATTGAATGTTCTGCATAATATCTCCTTCAGTGTTTCAGAGGAAAAAAACATGGTGTTTTCTTCAATTTTATATTTTAAAGTCATTGCACAGAATGATATAATAATCAAATTTGTTAGCTGGTTAGTCAAATCACTTCAAAAATGTGTTAGTGACCCTTCGCCACGGATGCCATCTCATTAACCTGATGAAGGGGAGTGAGGCGAGTACAGACCTGGAGACGGCACTTGACCAAGTCGAGGGGCACGACGGCCGTGTGCGTAATACCACAGCTCAAGATGCCCCCAAACCCGCAGAGGGCGTAGTATTTCCCCGAGCCGAACTCGCAGCTATCGCCTGTGGCCGTCTCTGTGACGTGGGGGAACAACACACACATGCTCATGCATCACAACACGACACTTAACATGCAGATGATGAGGGGTTGCACTGGGGTCAGGTCACACGGACACTCAGGTGACTCCGGCTAACACACACACACACGGACCTGCATTCGGCACTTGACCAGGTCGAGGGGCACCACAGCCGTGTGTGTGGTGCCACAGCTGAGGATTCCTCCAAAGCCACAGAGGATGAGGTATTTCTGTGAGCCGAACTCACAGCTGTCTCCCTCTGAGGAGAAACACGGAGTCACGTTCATCTACACAAGGTCTGAGAAGTTTGTTTGGGGGTTAGTGGAAAACCGCCACACTGGACTGGACTGAAGCGTGACCTTTCACCTGCTATCACACCAGGTGACCTGAGCTACGTCAGGGGGTTTTAATATTTTATGATCATCCTTTGTGTGAGGGACCCCCATCCTAAACCATTCTAAAAAGGCAACTACTGTATATACAATTAATATATGGTCTATATATCTGACAATGAAAATTCTGTACAGTCTTTTTAATCATCAATTATTGATTGATTCATTTTGGAAACTTGTTACCGTTTTAACTGACACTACTTTAACACAAACCTCGCTAACCTACAAACACAAAACTCATCTTCTGTTTATGATCGACCTCCTTATTCCACTTTAGCAAACAGATAAAATGATTAAGCAAACCAATTAGCCTTTCACACTTTCGGGTTTCGTGTTTCCGGCGCTCGCCATCGCAGGGTAAATGTACTTCCGGCGACGTCTAAACGTAAGTGTTGTTGTAAGAGACTACATTAAATATATATTTTTGCGTTCCCATTTGCTCAAATAGCAAAAGGAAAAACTCCACAATAGTGTTCTCACAACTTTCAAAAGAGGAAAAAAATAAATAAAGCGATTGATAACGGCAGTCTGAGAGAAAGATGTCAATTACTGTATTACAAACACCTTCACATCAGCGTTAACTAGTTTTTTGTAATTTGATGCAAATACAAAGTATGTTATAAATGTACAAAAAATTTAATAAATGAAAATATAAAAAAACTGCAGGATTTACGATGCTGATGACCGTTAAAACGCGTCATCACAGTCTGTGAAAAAGGCCTATTATAGCGTTTCTACTAAAACTAAATATCCATACAGTTATTATACAAACCTATCAGTGAGAGGCACTGATAAAGCATGCAAAAGTTATTAAAATTTACGATTAAATGTTGAGCAAGATACGATACACGACACCGTGTTCCTCAGACTGAAGGCCAATCAGAACGCGCCTTGCTGAAAGCTGGACGCGTTCCTGCACCAGAGAGCCAATCAGATCGCTCCTCATTGAGAATAGCGGCACACACACAGGTCATGTGAAGAATAGGACGCTTTAAATAAAGAACACCATGTCCCCTAACCGGCTTAATACAATTTTAACATATTTGACATATGTACACAACTTTGGTGCATTAAAATGTAAAAACGTCTTCCGAAAGCTGTATAACGCGTCCTCCAACTTTGTCCTTCATTGCCCTCCATGAACCCAACAAGGCCAGAAACATTCAGCAAGCAGCAAATTTGAGCCACACTAAACGACTATTCAACGCAAACTACACAAAATGTGATAACTAAAGCATTTAAAGGGAACTTCCTAATGTCTAAACTACAGCTCGGGAGGGTCTAATTAGCACAGAGCTAACTAGTATTCTAACCTTTTATTCAACGTTCATACGGTGTTATTTCCCATTCTGATCCATTTCAAGCATTAATGAACAGAGAAATGTGTCGGGTTAGGTGCACCTTCTTATTTTTACCCCCTTTAAATCCAATAAAACTGAATTTTAAGCATGAAAATTGGACGTTTTTGGTCTCCGAGGGTCTTACCGGCTACTGCGGCGGCTGCGAGCCTGCGCTTCTGTACGGGAGTGTGTGTCTGGGGCTCATCGGCTTTCTGCAGCGTGAACAACGGGGCGCTAAAGGGGTTCGCCCGGGCCAGCTGGGTTAGTGTGCTCGGATACATGTCTGATGGTGGACTAAAATGAAGAATAAACACTGGTTAGTCAATGAACACATTCATAAGTTGTAAATGTGTCAATTAAGAGTCGTTTGTCCTCTGTCTCTCATGTGGATCAATGGAGAGGTCAGCGGCCCTGCGCTCTTGAGGGAGACGTTGTAATAAAAATAACAGTAAACTAAATCATTTAACACGTTTAAATGAATTTATCTGAAGACACTGTGAAAAGACAATTTAATCTGCGCGTGAAGACCAAGAAAAGGAAGGTGTAAGGTTGGAGAAACTCTTACTTTAGAGAAGTTGTCGCAAAATGGCGCCTCCGTCCTCTCCTCTACCGGCTGCGCATAGAGACCGAGCGATGAGTGAGAGCGGCGCAAGGCTGAACCGGATAAAGGAAGCGACTGCGTCACTGCATGCCCCGCCCACTACTTTACTAATCCCACTACGGTGAAGTCTTGGTTCATGAATATTAATATTGACGATGCTTTTTCAATGCAGAAAACACACAGTGAATGTACATAGTAATATTAATAAACAATGAGCTACTGCATTCATTCAAAATCTTTTGTTTTCATTTATATGACATGACACTAATGACATTAATTTATTTAAAATGTTTTTTCTAATATTTTTACTATATCTTCTAATATATTTATAATAAAAATAATAATAATAAATAAAATAATATTTTATGAATTATTATTTATAATAATAATAATATGTTTTACTATTTATTACTATATATATATATATAGTGTGTGTGTGTGTGATATAATAATAAGTAGAAGAATATATATTTATAAAACTAAAACAACTCGAATACAGTAATCCTGCCAACCTATCCAAATGTTCATGCAATATAATTTTCCATGTCAATTTTGCAACAGTAAGAAAAAGTTTTCAACAAGAAAAAGTGGCTTATATAAATTAATTTAGGTTCTGCCTCCAAAAAGAAATTTGTTTCACAAATGATTTTAAACAAAACTGTAATATGCAAAAATGTAAAAGCAAAAAAAGCTATTAGAGCCTGTATTATTAAGTATGATTGACACATGACACATTCTACTTTTTGTTTTGTTTTTAGCACTCTATCACCTTTTTTCTTCATAAAATAAAAGACTAAAAATTATCTACCTGCGTCTTAGCCAATCAGCCCGGCCAACTGGATAACGTCACGGTACGTAATTAATATTCATGAACCAAACCTTCGCCATAGTAGAATTCGCTCGACCAGCCAGGACAAAAATGAGGGCGGGGCTTTTCCGGAGTGAATTACGCAAGAGATTCCACGCATCTCAAAGTCACCGTCTGCTGTCTTTGAGGCATATTGATATGCATTAATGTTGTACAGCAGCTAATTATTGTAAAACATATTTTGTGTAAGTATATCTGAAAAGAGACTGATTATATGGTTTGCTAGTTGTGAAATGGTGTGACTGAAGGTCAAAACAAAGTGTAAAAATGACAGGAAACATTCCTAGTTAAATAAAATCGCTGGAATGTCGTGTGTGTGTGTGTGTGTGTCAGTCACTGAACTGACCTTGCTGTAAATAAACTACAAGGAAGGGTCACCTCTGGGGTTTCACTGGTTTTCTTCTTTTATTTCACACCAGAATTGTATTGAATCAAAGATAAATATTCAAATCATTCCATATGACCAATTTTACACAATTAGCTGCCTAAATACAAAGTGCAAATTGGACTTGAATACCATTCACTGCCTTTGACACAGCAGGACGAAACTAAGATGTTAGATAGTGGTTAGTAGAGTCGGTATATGTACATTTAAAAGTAAACCACTGCATTTTGAAAAAATGTTTTTAATTTTAGAGAAGACATTAGAAAAATATTGTAGTTAAAAAGTGATTAAAACAGAGTACCAAAATATAAAAACAAACCCCTGCAAATGAAGATGTCACAAATGTATAGTTTTGAATGAAATGAAGATATACTTAATACAGAGGACAACGGTTTTGTTTTTAAAAATTACAGCAAAGAAATGAATTCATAGTTTAGTCAGATGAATCACAGACGGTCCGATTACAGTCAAGAACAGGCGGCGGACTCAATTTTCATTACGGGTTTTAAAATTGGCTATAATGCCACATCACATTATGAAAACATCACAAACACATTTAACAAGCCACCATTACCTATTTAAAAATTTTTAAAAGACTGCCTCTCACCAGAAGCTTTATTTACTACACGAGACTTTCATATAAGATCACATTTTCTGTCAGGCTCTGGATAAAAAAAAACAAATATCAATCTAAAAAGTCTAGTACTAAAACCAGACATTATCTGAGCTGGTGGTTCAGTAGTTTGAACATTTCAATGCTACAAATTATTTAAACAAAAGCTACTGGATGAATCTGATGAAAACCGCCAAGCATATATCAGTCATATTTCACCACAAAAATCAACAATATTATTTAAAAAAATATTCAAAATATTTTCAATTAAGCAAATTCCAGCCAATTATAAATTACTGTAATGAAAATAAGTGATTTAAACAATCATTATTAAAAAAGTAAATTAAGGACACACACTGTGGCTGTATTTCTAAAACTGAATTAAATGTATGCCAATTTTAAGTAAAAAATAATTATTGTGCCCAGACATTAATTATTATTATATTATATTATATGAATAATATTTTAATTAATATAAAATAAAATTAGTTTTTGTATAACAGTTATTTTCAATGGAAGCTTGTTTCCGCCGCTGAATAAAAAATAAAAAGTAATTGCGACTTTTCATCGAACAATTCTGACTTTTTTTCTCGCATCCGCGAGTTATAAAGTCAGAATTGCGAGATATAAACTCGAAATTGTGAGAAAAAAAGTCAGAATTTTGAGATAAAATCACAATTGCAAGGAAAACAGTCAGAATTCCAAGATATAAACTCACAATTGCGATAAAAAAGGTCAGAATTCCGAGAAATAAACTCGCAATTGCAAAAAACAGTCAGAATTGCGAGATATAAACTTGCAATTGCGAGAAAAAGTCAAAATTGTGAGATTAAAAAGTCGCAATTACCTTTTTTATTCAGTGATGGAAACAAGCTTCCATAATTTTCCATCATTACAGTAACACAAATGTTTTTGGGTTTTTTTTTGCACTCTGGTAATGAAAGTTTGATTTTTCACCTTAAAGTAATGAGAATAAGATTTATTTTTTTTTTGGCATTATACCAACACAACGGAGGATATATACATCTTTTGATTTTGTGGTGAAGTATGAGCCAGATATTTTCTTGTGAGATTCACCCTACTCTGCAAGAACACAATTTTCTCACTCTGGTTTCATTAGCAACACTTCATAATGTCAGATTCAGCCACGCTAAAAATAAACTTCACCAGGATTTTTCAGAAAAATGTTTTTGCAAACATTCAGGGTTTTCCTTCCAGCTGCGATGTGTGTGTGAAACCGAACTGTGCTCGTGTTGGCCGCATCTTGGCACTTGAAGAAACACGCCGGCGAGTCTTAAACTCCCGTTGTGGGAGCGCCGGTGACTGCGGCAAAAGATTCACTGTTAGCGAACACTACACTTGTCTACGTCGTCTCGAATGCTACAAAACCGTAAAATTGCAAAGCAAGATCAAAACACACGATGCACACAGAGTTTAAAGACTACTTGAAACACGAGTCTATTCAGATGTGACTGCTAGGTCAAACCGCGATAAGCAGAATCCCTCCCTCCCCGAACCCTGCCGATGCGTTGCTCCTTAAAAGACTAGAAAATCAGTCTGACAGCAGTTGCATGCTGAAGCGGGTCGACGGATTTGCAGTTCACTTGTCGTCGCCGCCCTCGGATGGGCTCTCCCAGCTAATGTAATTGATGATGGGTGTGATCACATTGTCCTGGACATATAGCTGGCAGGTGTTGATCTGATCGGCGGTGACGTTCTGGAAGGCGTAATACAGAGAAGCAGCCAGTGCGATGAACACCAGGAGCTTCAACCAGAAAGCGAGCCAGCGGCGGGGTCTGGGAGGAACGGCGGGAGCTGCGCTACGGACGTCTGTGACGGAGGATTTAGTCGCTGTGTAAATGCTCTGCTGTAGGAGGGGCTCCTCGGACCACAGGTTCAGCGGCTTCACTGGACGTCCGGCAGCACCGTGGATCGGCTTCCGACATGTGGCCCTGTTCAGAGAGAAAACAAAAATGTGGGTTTAATTTAAGCACCGATAAGTGACCATCGTCAAACATGTATTTTGCAGTTTTTCACCAACTTTTTTATATTGAGAATCAAGTATGTTTAAACAAGTTGCATATAAGCAAACATGTCAGAAGTATACAGATAGAAAAATTGCAAAAAATACTGTACATCTTAAACAGTTACATAGTTCACATCAGTGTTATTTTATTATAATTGACGTAGTATTAGTTTATTAAAGGCACAATATGTATTTTTTCGTCGATAGAGGTCGCCTATTCAAAACAAAAGCGTAGCTTGATGACACCGAGATTGGAGCGCAGAATCATGGCAGATGTCGTCTTCACCTCACAGCCGGTGCTGACGGGCAGAAATCATGTTCATGGATGAGATTATTAATGTTACAGTAGTATGAAGCAGAGTAGGGCGAGTAACGTTGGAGCTGAATGGGGCTGCTGGGGCGAGACGAGCGCGACACACGACTCTAGAGCAGCAGAACTTTTATTATGCCACAGACGAGCACTTCCACTTCTTCCGGTCAAGCGTATGTGGGGTAAAGCAGTGCCGTTTATCATATTAGAGACATTTGAGTGTGTTGAAAATGATGTTATAACGTTACTCTGTGCGTTCGCTTGACGCTGCTGTGAGACACTTGTTGCACACTGCAGTAAGATAGATCGATATTAGAATATCATATTAATAAAAATTAAGAAAACGAGATTCAAACAATAAGACTAACCCTGTTGAGCTATATAACAATGATTAGTTTTCTGTCTATAAATGTATGCAAACAGTTGTTCCATTTTCTTATAAAACACATAATATATTAAAGCGTCTTTGGGGTTTCCATGGTTTCTACAAAATAAAAACGGAAATCAAAGATAACGCGGGTATAATGTCATTGATAGGCAACGCAAGAACACGGTCCATGTCCTGGTTAAAATTGAAATTGCTTATTTCTCTGGATTTAAACATTCTTGTAAACATCTGGGATAATGTAAGTACACCAGTCAACTATATATATTACTGTTCTAGTGGTTTTTGGATATTTTAATGCAAAATCTTACATATTGTGCCTTTAATATTCTAAATCGGCATTTATTTTTATATTTTCTGTTTTCAGTTAAATTTTAGTTAAAGTTTTAGTAATTTTGTTGTGTGTTTTTGTCATTTTTAATAGTTTTAAAAAAAAAATTAAATAGTTTTTATTAATTTTCAATTCAGTTATAGTTATTTTAGTTCATCAAGTTAAACTAAATTAAAATAAGAAATGTTACTTTGGCAACTAGCTGAAATAAAATAAGTTTAAGATTTATATATTTTATTTTATTTCAGTTAACATTTATTTTAATTCAAGTAACAAATATGTTTTTTTAGTTTTAGTTAACTATAATAACCCTGGTTTGTATCGCTTTCAGGTTGTTACTTTTAGATATTGTTTCCAAATACATTTTAATGTCAACATTTTAATTGTTCAAATATAGCCGTTTTTCACCAACCTATTTTACTTTATGAATATAAAGATCAAATATAATTATTATTAATAATAACTAATAATAAATAGTATCATTTTTATCACTATCCAGTGATAAACATCTTAACATCACATCAGCTTCTACAACATTAACAAATCCTAGCTTCTTTTTGTAAACAATTTTTAAAATCAAATCACCTTATTGTCACAACATCACGACCACAAGTGTACAGGTGATGAAATTCTGTTTTCTATAATCTATTTTCAATTCTATCCAAAAATGGTACCTTCACAAAATAAAAAAAATAAAAATCATTGACTAATTGCTAATGGCATTTTTACAAAAAACAAAAAACAAAAAAAACAAAACAAAACAGACATCATCCACTTCAACTTTAAAGCACTGAATCACAAGTTACTTTACTGAGTAAACTCTTATACAAAACCTTCACATCTTTATACTCACATTATTCCGGTTGGTGTGGCAGGTTCATTGGGGAAGATTTCCTTTAAAATATCTCCTCCGTCCACGGACGCTTCCTCAATGGCTGATGCCGTCTCCTCCACCTGCTGCTGAACAGAAGAAAACTCGAATAGTAAGAGATTTTGCACCATAAACTGACTCTATTGTGATGCTATTTGTATTTGCTTTACTTTAGCACGCTGCCTGCTGCTGGTCCTGGTGGTGACTGGAGTCTTTCCTCTGCTTCGGACCGGCTTAGTCACTACGGGAACTGGCTCAGGTACAGGATCAACTTCTGCCAATCAAACGCATAGACATGCAAAGATTAAAGTAGTTTTCATTTTTAAATATTTAACTAAATGTTTAAGTTTGATGAAGAGTGCTTGTCTGGATGACTCAGGTCACATGCAGACTCTGATAGCTTAGTAAAATAACAGCACACCTCTCCTCAACAACAATTATTCCTGCTTTACCTTCTTCTTTGTCACTGTACTGATCTTCAGCTGAATGCGTGTTTCCGTTCTGGTTTCCGTCTGCTTTGATGGTGACGGCCTCTGGGATGGTGGTCTCGGGTTCAGGCAGGGTGTTCTCCAGTGGCGGATGCTCCAGGAGCTGCTGAAGCTTCTTCTCATACAGCTGACGTGTAGATGCTGAGATACAGAACCAGGCATATGAGAATACAACACAAACCTTCACAAATAGGACATTCATATTGGACGACTGTGGAAAACTGTAATACTAACCAACAATTGGTCCTGTATGGACTCCATACTTCTGAAGCTGAACCTTCAACTCTTCATCAGTCAAACCCGAAATGTCATTCTCCTCAGCCCGAACTCTGTCTGTCTTTCTTGTGGCTTTCTGAAGGTTAAGGAAAAATCAAAAGGAAAATGCATAAATTGTTTTTATTTTTCTCCACCTTTATTTGTACCTACAACAATATACAGGAGCTTCTATTTGTATAAAATGTAAGAGTGTTTACAAGTAAAATAACTTGTTTACATAATTTTCTCAAGTGAGAATAAATAATATCATAAAATAACATATATAAAATAACAATTATTATAAAAATGTTTAGAAAGCATGTTTTATTGTAGTAGACTAGCGAAATGATTATTGGGTCAAAAAGCAATTATAAATATATTTAAAATATTTTAACAAGACAAATAAAATCAGTTCTGTACAATGCATATTTATTAAGAAAATTAGCATTTGTAAATCATAATTTTCAGCATTATATGATAATGATCATATGTTGCATATTTTGTCATATATTTAATGATTATTATAATTATAGAGATTAATAAAATATGTATAATACATATTGAATGTTTGTGTGAAAAAGTAGAAATAACATTAATTAAATATCTGCAGATCTTTCCCTTCTGCTCCATCATCTATCATAATTATGAACAAGCATGCTAATCAGTGTTAGTTCACCCAAAAATGAGAATTATCCCATGATTTACTCACCCTCAAGCCATTCTAAGTGTATATGACTTTCTTTTTCATTCTAACACAATCAGAGATATATTAAATAATATCCTGGCTCTTCCAAACTTTATAATGGGAGTGAATGGTGTCCGAGTTTTCTAAGTTCCAAAAAGTGCATCCATCCATCATTAAAGTGACTCTAGTGGGTTAATAAAGGCCTTCTGAAGCAAAGCGATGGGTTTTTATAAGAAAAATATCCATATTTAAAACTTTATAAAATATAAACACTGGCTTCTGGCAACATCATTTACGCCGTTCTTCCGCCAGAACTCGACTTTCTCGTGAACTCGCGTACAGCTGTTGCCGGAAGCCAGTGATTATAGTTTATAAAGTTTTAAATATGGGTGATTTTCTAACAAAAACACAATTTCGCTTCAGAAAGCATTTATTAACCCACTGGAGTTGGATTACTTTTATGATGGATGGATGCACTTTTTTGGGCTTCAAAATCTCGACCCCCATTCACTCCCATTATAAAGCTTGGAAGAGCCAGGATATTATTTAATACAATTCCGATTGTGTTCGTCTGAAAGAAGAAAGGTGTGTAAGATGGCCTGAGGGTGTGTAAATTATTGGATACTTTTCATTGTTGGGTGAACTATTCTTTTAAAGCATGCTTTTGGTTTTCAAAAGACTTCTATTAGAGCTCACCTTTCCCGAGCGGCTTCTGTTGGACACCAGCGGCACTGTCATCTCCTCATCACTGGAGAAAGTGTCGGGAGCGGGAACAGAGATGCTCTTCTTGTTGAGCACGGTCAGGTTCTTCAGATACAGCTGCACATAGACGTCTTTCTTGCTGTCAGCGCTGGGCAGAGGAACATTATTGGCCAGTAACTCACTCTTTAGTTTCTCTTTAGTGAGCTGCGACGGATCTTCGTGATATTGCGCCATGCTTTATCTTTACCTGAGTGGAATATGAAACACGTGTTTTACTTACAAAATGCAGGTGCAATTATTTATTTTTCTCTTTTAGAAGTGAAGCGGTAACTCGTTTAAGTCCCCGAACGAGAATATATGAAAATAAAAGCGTGCAAGTATGTCTCGCGCTGACACCCGTCAAACCGGCTCGCGCCTTCCGTTTGAATGTCCTCCTAGGATTTTACGACAAACACAGCTGTCCGTTACATCCAAAAAAATATTTTTTGGAAGACTGAACATCGAAAATTGGGGTTAAATAAAAGCAACTCTGCTAAAATGCGCAATTAAGCGGTTTCGCGAAGGCGGATAAAAGTAGAAATAGCTCGACGGCTAAGAGCGCGCGCGCCTCGGAACTGGCACAGTAGAACAAAGCTCGACGCTCATTGGTCGAATAGGTTAAGTAAGGCGTTCTCCTATTGGTCGACGAGGAAGAGTGACAGACGCTGGTCCAAAACAAAGAGGCCGACACAGAGCGACAGCTGCAGCATATGGTGTCCGACTGCAACACACGCTTGAATTTACAGCAGGTTTCTTTACAATAAACTATTTTTTTGTAAAGCCCGTAAAAAAATAAATAAGACAGGAACATTATGATGAGTTCCGTTCAACAGAAAAGGAAAGGGTCTTTGACAGGGTTGTATTTCATAATAAAAGACTACAATACAAAGTGGGGGGAGGGGTGTCTTAGAAATACCATAGTACATCAATATGGTCATTATTCAGAATCATTGTTTAAAAAAACACGGTATTTTGTAAGCTTGGAGAAGCTTTAACCCTATAAAGCCTACAGTATATTTCTAAGACCTCTAAATTATCAAAATGATCAAAACTTTGCTAAAAAGTTTTGCTTCTTCATGCCTTCTGCTCTCTGATTGACAGTTTACACTTTTTTTAACAATTAAAAGGCCTTTTAGTATTTCAGCGGCTCTTCTCGTGGTTCATGTCTTTTTGCTGCGAAATCTTTACTGATTTTTTTAAGTAAACTAAAGAATAACTTTTATATTAATAATATTTAAAGATGAACACTAAATGGACTGAAGCAACTTAGGTTTACTTGATTATCCATACATCATTTTTTTAGAAACATCATGTTAAAATGTGATTATCAAATATGATCGATCAGAATTTTGAGGAAGGTTTATTTGTTCATCTCTCAATCATAACTGTATTGCATTGCATTATCCCCTGGTTTCACAGACATGGCGTAAGCTAGTCCTAGACTAAAATGCATGTTTGAGCTGTTTTAACTAAAAATATCTTTAACATATCTTAAAATATGTCAGTGCCATTGTTTTGTCTCAAGATGCACACCAGTAATGTTTTTTTCCTAGGGTATATTTATAAAAGCTACTTAAATGCCCTAATTAAACTAAGGCCTAACCTTGGCTTAGTCTAAGCTCTGTCTGTGAAACCAGGCCTATATGTTTTAAAACTACAGAGCTTTAACTAAGCATTTAAATATCATCTTACTAAGACATTAGTAGTCCATATTCTCACTATATCATACTATATGAGCCATAAAAAGCTTGATGTGATACAAAACATAAAACACATATGCAAACACTTTTTTATACAAACTATTATTTTATATGTCAGGCTTTACAGGGTTAAGTTTTTTAAGGGTATTTATCTGTTTAAATACCAATGTATTTGTTATACATGAATATATATTCCCTAAAAACATTCAAACGTTAGGCAAAAAATGTACATGGTAAGACTTAATCATTCTATTGTGAAAGATTAACTCAATATAGAGGAATTACAGCATAACATCCTAAAGATGGCAGCATAAGCCTTATTAGACCAGCAGGCTCTACTATAGTAGGACAGACACATAAGGTCAAATGGACCGTATTTAGCAGCAAATCCGGTACAAATCTGTTCTTGTGGTATGACACACATGGAGAAGTACAAAGTATACGGCACTGTAAAGTAAGCACAGATGAAATGCACATGTGAACCCAGTAATAGTCTTAAGTCTAAAATCTTAAAGTCAGCATGAAATCAAAATCGACCGTATTTACTTTTTTACAATGCATGCTCCTGGTCTTATTGCGAATACTGCACAATATTCTAAAGAAAAATGTTGTATTTGTATTTTTTTGTCAAAACGCTTGCTCTGCATCTAACATAACATTCTTTTTCAGCTGACCAAGCTTTCTCAATGATGTAATTCACCCTATATTTTTTCATTAAATCCTTAAATGACATTGGCACCGATAGCCTAGTGGGCAGCGCATCATGGTTGTTCTTTGGGCAGCCCGAGTTTGAGTCCCGGCTCGTGGACCTTTTCCAATCCCTTCCCCCTTTCTCCCTTTCTGTCAACTCACTGTCCTATCTCAATAAAAAAAAGGCAAAAATGCCCCCAAAAAAATCTTTAAATGACATTGGCGCCGATAGCCTAGTGGGCAGCGCATCAACATAGCGTGGTTGCTCTTCGGGCTACCCGAGTTCGAGTACCGGCTTGTGGACCTTTCCCATTCCTTCCCCCCTCTCTCTCTTCCTGTCAACTAACTGTCCTATCTCAATTTAAAAAAAAAAAAAAAGGCAAAAATGCCAAAATATAAATTTTTAAATGACATTGCCGCCGATAGCCTAGTGGGCAGCACAGCAACACATAGCGCGGTTGCTCTACGGGCGAGCCAAGTTCGAGTCCTGGCCCGTGGACCTTTCCCGATCCCTTCTCCCTCTCTCTCCCAATTCACTTCCTGTCAACTAACTGTCCCAGATCAATAAAATGCCAAAAAATAAATTTTTAAATGATGTCGGCGCCAATAGCCTAGTGGGCAGCGCATCAACACATAG
Source organism: Hypophthalmichthys nobilis (assembly GCA_037950665.1). Classification (NCBI taxonomy): domain Eukaryota; kingdom Metazoa; phylum Chordata; class Actinopteri; order Cypriniformes; family Xenocyprididae; genus Hypophthalmichthys; species Hypophthalmichthys nobilis. Next base: position 23,500,957 of record CM075486.1, read on the forward strand.
CATGGTTGCTCTTCAGGTGACCCGAGTTCAAGTCCTGGCTCGTGGACCTTTCCCAATCCCTTCCACCCCTCTCTCTCTTTCTGTCAACTAACTGTCCTATCTCAATAAAAGAAGGCAAAAATGGCAAAAAAAAAAGTCTTTAAATGACATCAGCACCGATAGCCTAGTGGGCAGCGCATCAACACATAGCACGGTTGCTCTTTAGGTGACCCGAGTTCGAGTTCCGGCTCGTGGACCTTTCCCAATCCCTTCCCCTTCTCTCACTTCCTGTCAACTAACTGTCCTATCTCAATAAAAAATACATTTTTAAATGATGTCGGCGCCAATAGCCTAGTGGGCAGCGCATCAACACATAGCATGGTTGCTCTTCAGGTGACCCGAGTTCGAGTCCTGGCTTGTGGGCTTTTCCTGATCCCTTCCCTCTCTCTCTCTATCCCAATTCACTTCCTATCAACTAACTGTCCAATCTCAATTAAAAAGGCAAGAATGCCAAAGAATAAATCTTTAAATGATATTAAATTGTTTATATTAGTAAAACTTTGAACAAAAGAAAAAGAAAGGCTTAATGTGGCACCTTCAGGAGTTTCCAATCGATCCTTTTTTTATTCTTTGTCCAAATATCTCTTGGACGGATCCGGGCTCTGTTCCACTCATCTCAGGTTCACGGTCTCCACACGCATAATGAACCTGAGCTTGTGTGCGGGTGTGGATGTAGCTGGTGGTTTTGACCACTGTCTGGTCTTCCTGGATTCCAGCTCGGTGTGGTTTAGGGCACCCTGGATCTCCGTCGCAAGAGCTGGCGATTTCGCCCCACGCTTATGTTTCTGGGATATAGCTGAATTATGGCAATGGTGCCCAAAACCACACAGATTTTAACGCTTAATCTTCAGTTAAAGCTTTCCAAGAGAGGTCTGCCAGTGAAATGCAGAGAGGGAAACTTTGAAAATGTCGAGCTCTTAAGAAACACCCTTTCTGTCTTTATTGTATTTCATTTACACAGAAAACAGTCCTCCGGCCAAGCACCACATAAAAGTGTCTTTTAAAGCATAACAGTGGTGCCCTCAGGAAAGGGATCTGAGAGAAACTAGGCAATTATCAACATCGGGGTGTATAAAAGTGGTTTTGAAAAAGGAATGCAGTGTAAACTGTAGCAGGGTGATGACATGTTCAAACGTATAAACTGTCCAAGCGTGTACGTTTTCCAAATCCAACAATCTTTGAATTGTATTTACTGTACATTTTTGTTTAATGATGGAATATGAGAATGCTTATGCATTTTGAACACTGAAGTAACAGCATCTGCAAGAAGGCAGCCAGTCATATTTCGCACGTCTGTTTACGTTTAAGTAGGTTTCAGTAATTATCTTGAAATGCAATTGTCTTTTTTCATGAACATTGCATTGGCAGGGGTTTAACTGCATGTTGACAACAGGAAATGAATGCTGTAAAATGCAAAAATTTGCAGCTTCTACACTTAAAATTAAACTTCCCTAGTCCAAGTACTGTGCACTGCAGTACTTTTCAGCACACAGTTTAGCCTGTCCATCACGCAACCACTGTCAGCATATGTAAAAATTGAAATTTTCATATGGTTTGTGGCTTATAACCATATTTTAACATAAAATCTCTATGAAGTATTTAAGAGGTATTTTCAAAATGTTTGAGATCTAGATCTTTTCTTAAAGGTGAAGTGTGTGGTATTTCTGTGTTAATATGCAGGGACAACTATAAGTAAGCCATTTGTAAGTTGATTTTGCCATAAAAGTGTAAACACTGTGGCTCTGTGGTGCTTTCAAAACATTGCTCTGTTTGTTTGAGCATCTCGTCCAGCCCAACACAGCAACACTGACTCAACCAGTGCTGAGACGGGACTGTCTGTTTGTCCATTTGTGATCAAATGTTTCAAAAACGTGAGCTTTTTAAAGGCCCACTGAAGTGCCTTGTAACGCCCAGCATTATTCATTGTGTTGACGTAATTTCCACTGAAACAGAATTACAGGGCAGGACATATCAAACAGCTCCTCCCCCTTTTAAAAAATAGCCAATAGCATTTTGTTTATATCACAGCTTGGCCAGAGCTGTTGAGCTCGGTAAAGCCTCAGTTTCCTTCTAATCTTTAACCGTTCCTCCTAATCTCCTCCAATTTGCTTTAAAATACAGCATTCTGTGCAGAATTCAAATGGGTCCGACATGTTTTATGGTCTGCGCTGACTCATATGAGCGCATATGATCCGCTCTGTGCTCGTGTCTCTGGACCGGAGCAGACTGTGTGCGCGATGCGGTGGTTCGTGAAACCAGACTTCATTCGCACCAATGGAAAGCATATTTACACTGTCTGAATCGTTCCCTATCCCCTGTATAGTGCACTATATGCCATTCACCATGTAGAAAATAGTGAACAAGCTTCACCGTCTATTTATAATGTAGGGGGCGGGACTTTTTAGATTCTAGAGAGCATTTGATTGGACAGAAAAAATGATGAGAAGCTGAAGTGCAGCGTGATGTTTTCACAATCCTTGATCCCTATTGGTGGAAATGATGAGAATGTACGTTTTGAACGCTTATATCTTCTAAATATGAATTTTGTCATTGTTTGAGCACACTAGCTTATAGATAAGAGTAAGGCTAACATATTCATACTAAAAGCCAAAAAACTTTGTTTTGATTTTGATTTCATGGCGACTTTAACTGTGCATAACAATTACATACAGACAGTTGCAATATCCATTAAACAAAGGAGATATGAGAGTGTTTTTGATGCTGTAGTAACAATGTATCGCTGCCTCTGTGTAGAGCATGAAAAGACACGTGGACGGTACTTTTGACCAGCGTACAACAAGCAGCGTCTCAAAGGTTTGTATTCATGGCTAATTAGAATCAGGCCCTTGGTGTGGTGCTAGATTGAGAGGCAGCTTTTCACAGGCGCTGAATGGATTTGTCCTGGCTTGGAAAAACCTAGTACAGTATATTTCCCCTGTTGACAGTCCAAACTGTGCTTATAGGACACACACCTCGATGTCAACTCTCACTACAGAGAAAGTGAGACTCCTTTTCCCGAAGCCTGCCAGTCCAGCTCTTTATGAACAGCGTGCCAAACAAGTTCTCCATTTATTTGTTCAATTATTATGTGAATTTTTGCTGTTTTGTTTGGCTGGTGTTGACGGAGGTCAGCTCGTGTCAATACTGGGTTGTACTCAAAGGCAATATGAACTGTCAGGTGTTTTTATGAGGCCTTGAATGGGCACAAGGGCAAAGTCGCCACCCACGCCCACCTTCTGTGTGCAGGCTGGACGTTTTCCACTAAACCAATCCATGGGGGCCGTCTGATCATATGACCATGTATATTGTGACTTCCCCATGTTAGCACAGGAATTCCACCTTGAGGATCTTATTCACGTGGGCTGACACAAAGAACCAGCAGTTTATGCCAAGCACAATTACCCAAGCACCTGAAGAGAAATCCACCTACTGTCCCAATGCACAGTTCTGGCCCACACAGGGAAGTTAACATGAATTGAGTTTGGCTGGGTGTTTCAATACTCCATTATTGCAGGAATAATCCTCAACATTATAACTGCTTAGTATAACTGTATTTTGCGAAAGCCAGTTTTGGACCCCATATTAGGGTGCTTCCAAAGGAAGCCAAAACAATTGATTTTGTGTCTAAATAGTACATATAATACACCAATTTAAATCTACAGGCCTACAGAACAGAGTTTTAGTCACTTCAAAAGTTATTTTACAAATTAGAGTGCGTATTTTCACCAAAAGGATGCACAAAGGAGATAATAACAGCAAATCCACGCAAGTGCTGTTGATTAGGATCAGTATTGGACAAAAGTATTGACAAAACGTAGACAACAAATTATTCACACAAATATGTCACAAAAAACATAGATTAACTACAAATTTTAGATTTTTGTTTAGTAAGACCGCATGTTTTTCACCAATAGACTGTAAAGAAAGATAGACGACACATCCCTACGTCCTTCCACCATAGAAAAATGAAGACAAATATCCCAGAAACTGTAGTTGCCGACGTTTGTCGTTACATCATTTTGAGTCAGAGTCTGCGCAGTAGTGATCTTGAGGTGGATCGCAAGCACAGCTGTCAATCATGACGTTATACCCCATTTTCATAGCATCAAATAACTAACTAAAACCAAACTTACTGGAAAAATGAACACTTGAACATATGTCAGTGTGATAAGAACTACCTAAAATGATGCAAACCATCTTCAGAAAAACATTATTTGAAGTGTAATTGGATTTTTTAGTTTACTACTACTTGCTCTCTACTATAGCTTCTGTGTCTTAAAATCCCACAATGGCTTGCATTGCTGACATCACATTCCCATTCTCTGTAGGTTAATAACTGAATGCTAAGTGGTAAAATAATTTGCACAACAAACAAGTGTGTTTATGATTCCGAGTTGGAAACGATAGCTTATAAACCTTTAAAGACAGACCTGCTGTGAGCTACGAGGTTGTTAATCCATGGTATTTGCCTCTGCTGAAGCTGTCAGCCCACAAACTCACAATTGCAAGTCCAAGTCTGAACTGGGAGATATAAACATGCAAATGCAATAAAAAAAAAGTCAGAATTGTGAGATAAAAATATTATATGTTTAAATATTATTTCATGCTGTAACTGCTGTCTGTATGTCCCCTATGAACTGCATATGTGAATAATATGTAGACTTACTGTTTACATCAAATTTATGCTTTAATAGTAGACTAATCATTGCAGGTTTCATCAGTCCAGTCTGTTACTTGCAACATAAACGTCTGCGTTTAGCTTCAAAGGGCGTCTTCAACGACAGTATTCTATAAAAACTAAGACTACATTTTTTGCATTCCAATTCTGACATCCAAATTCTGTGGATTTTGCCCATTTTCCTCCAGTTGTTACCGCAATTTTTCTGCCACCACTATGCGCAAGCAGCTGCAAGTGACGTAACTGAGATGTCTGCTCCAAATTGGTCTATATCAAGCAGCATAACAGTTTTTGTACAGCTAAAATAACTGGAAGCCTCAACACATTCAAGTTACAATGGCCTCACCTGCTCTTATGTTAAAAAGAGGGATGATAATTTATCTCAAAGCAAACCTTACGGCTAGCATCAACATGTCCATTTACCTGTAATGTTACAACTTCTCACCCTGGCAAATTGCCAGAATGGATGTACCAGTATTTCTCAACAGGGCCTTTGTACACATGGTGTCTATAGGATAAAAAACTGAACGTAACTATACTAGGGAGACTGAAACTGTGGTTGATGAAAAAAAAAATTTGGCCCCTCAGAAACAGTATGCCTGAAATAATGGCAAAACAAGTGCTATTTTTATATTACTTTTAAATTTAACCAGTGGGCCAGTCAAATTCTGAACATGCTGCACGTTTAGCCTCGCGTTGACATGTTTTATGTTATATTACATCGCAGGAAACACAATCACAAGTCTTTGGAACGACCGAGCCCGTGGACCGAAGCGCTCGATCGCCACCTGCAACGAGACAGAACGCGCCTCTCAGACCATTCCTGTCCCTCACTGAACCCTCTCGCTCTGGAAACTTAAACAGCTTTTTAAGAATGAGGAGGGTTTTTCAGTTTGTTGCTAAATTTAGGTTGGCCCTGTGCAGGCAGCAGGTTCCTGAGCCATTTTCAACAAAGATGAGCCGTAGCCCTTGCCCAGTGCCGGCGGGTGGCGGCTGCCGGTGGTCTGCTGTTCTCTTATGCACTAGCTTTTAAGTAAACATGGCAATTCTGCGGTCGCCATCGCCATGGCAGCCAGCAAAAGGCCTTACTGTGTGGCGGCACACACAGCCTTGGTGTGCCTTCTCCTAAACCCCCCCACACCTTCAGCTCAGTGGACTGAGGTCAACAGGCATTGAGACCCATGATGTATGATCCCCAAAATCTGAAGAAGCCCCTCAGCAGTTCACCCTCCGGTCCCCGTTGTTCCCGCGCGAACACAGCACTTTTTCATGCATTTGAGCCATGGCGTATCACTCATCTGCCCTGCCGCATGGGATTCTGGGATATGTGTGGGTCTTTAGAGGGACACCTCCCATTCACCTCCATTATCCAGTAAATATTTGTATATTTTATGTATGGCTGGATGGTGGAGGGCTAAACTAACCAAGCATTTACTGGAAGGGCTTTCCCTCCAGACGATTAGATAAAATCGAAACATGTTTTTGTAGGCGGTTTGCTGACCGCTGAAATGTTGACAGACCACATGGGATGGCACCTGCTCGACAACATGAAAGCATTTACCTTCATCTCTGAAATTGCCTTTATTGTCTATTATGTAGAGCTTGGTATGTATATAGTACAGTTTTGAATTGCCTTTGAGAAGAAATAAATCATATATCATATATAAAAATTACAAAAAGGCCAATTTGTTGACCTATAGGACATTTTTGTAAAATATATTTACATATATTTTAGTTTTATATGTATATTTTTGTGTGTGTATATATACTGTATATATATATATATATATATATATATGTTAGTGCTGTCAAATCGATTAATTGCATCTAACATAAAAGTTTGTTATATAAAGCCTATATATATATACTGTATATTTGTGTGTTAGTACTTTCAAATCGATTAATTGCATCTAACATAAAAGTTTGTTCATATATAATATATTGTTTGTTTGTATATATTGTGTGTATATATGTATATATATTTGTGTGTGTGTGTGTATTTATATATATATATATGTGCTGTCAAATCGATTAATCGCATCTAACATAAAAGTTTGTTATATAAAGCCTATATATATACTGTATATTTGTGTGTTAGTACTTTCAAATCCATTAATCGCATCTAAAATAAATATATATATATATATATATTTTAAAAGTATTGTATAAAATGTATTTAAAAAATACATGTAAGCAAGAATAGTAAAGTGTTGGCTTTATCTCAATATTTTGTATTGTTTCAGAAACGTGACAAATTTAGAATATGTTCAGAAAATCTCTCTTTTTGTCTAATTAATGAATTTATTCATATTTTTGCTGTATTTATTTTTTGCCTAATGGGATAGCAAAAAGTTTTTAATAATTATTATTTTTAACACAAAGTTAAAAAAAATATATAGAAAACTTTGCATACACTAAATATTGAGTTTGAATGTAGAATGGCACCAATGTAGTCTTTATATAAAATTAAATTGAAATACATTATGCGATAAAAGCTGATACAAAGCATTTCACAAGAGAAAGCTCCTTTGTATGCTTTCTAAGCTCAGGAACACTTCAAGTTTGACTTTGACAAGTTTCACCTATAGTTTTTATTGAGAACACACGTGTGTCCTTTCTGCGGCCCCTAGTGCTGAATATTTAAATACACTTTCTGTGAATACTCTTTTCATGAAGAAGTCCTCTAGGTGCCTTCGTATCGATGCAATGTGAGCATAAATGAATGAAATAACACGCAAGTCTGTTCATCGAACAATAGTGACCTAAATGAAGCTCTGCTTATGGAGATCAGCAGTGGGAGGTGTGTTGCCTCGTCGGTTTCCAAACTTCTTACCTGCTAGCAGAAGGATTTACTGGAACCCTCAGACAGGCTTTCACAGCTCGGGCTCTAAACGGCCTGTTGGCAAGGCGGCCATGTTTTCTCTGGCACCGAATCAAACCCGCCGGACTAGATCCAAAAGTACCTACACAACACAAACCTGTGGGATGTTTGGATGATAAATTGCCGACGCTCTGCAGTAGAACAAAAAATATTGGCCTCGCTGGGGACATCAGTCTTAATAATCTCACAGTTAGATGGCACACTGGGTGGCTGGGTCGGACCAGAGCTTGCATGTTTCTCAAATGTCCCACGATTCACTTAGAGTGGCGTTTGACTACAGGTGTCATATCAAAGTTTGTCCAAGTGCTGAGAAGGTCAAGTGCCAGTGGTCGACAGGGGAACTGACAAGGTGTTAAATGACATGTTTTCTTCATTTAACAATTTCACGGAGAAGACCGCAAAAATTTGAGACTTTCCTTGGTAGCAGAATTCTCTTACGCCTCATGATTAAATCTGGAGCGCTGCTGTGCAGCGACCCGCTGGAATTTTTTGCTAAAAACGTTTGGTCAAATGGAAGAAATCGTGTCATGTGCTCCCGCAAGGTTACATGATAAAACAAACACAAGAACAAAACAGGAGTACACGGGAAGCGGAAAGGAAACTCAAGCCATGACAGTTAAACAATTTCTCACAAAACGCATTAGTGTGGATGAGTCAAACCCTTTTGAACATTGCTAGACGATGCTGTCACTGACTAGAAGTAAAAATCAAAACATTTCTCAGTAGTTTAAGGCTACTAAGAAGAAAGAGACCAAGCTGTACAGCTACACTTTTACAGATAAAGGTTCTTTACAGCAGTTCAGATTCCTCTTATCAAGAACCGTTTTTGTCGTTTTCAGTTGGTGATATGGTTTTTAGGCCAAGATTAAGATTAAGGAGATTATGGCCATGTGACCACCAAAGTGTTTTTATCCAGCTGAAACCGCTAGGCGCTCTGCTGAACTGATACTCGTCGTACAGCAATAATGTTGTGACAGTTGGTCAGTGTTGTATTTGTCCCGCCCCTCGTCCACTCTGATTGGACGGCTGGCTAAAAAGTGACAGTGATGAGCGCAGCGTTTTACTCAAAGTTGAACATTCTTCAATTCGAGGCGACTAGTAAAAAATGGCGAGAATTCAGAGCTTGAGCATGAAAAAGACACTCAGTGCTTCGTTACGCTCCTGGCGTTTAAAAAAAGCAGTGCTCCCATTGAAAACAACTGGAAAAGTACGTTAACCATTGGAAAAAACGCTTTGGTGGACACACAGCCTAAGAGCTCGTTCACACAGAACACGCCTTTGTGTCTAAAAATGCGAAACGCAGCGCTCAGGAATGGTTTTTAAAAAAGCGCAGTGCAGAACACGAGGGTCTCGAGACGTACTTTTGAGACGTGATGCAATAACGGAAATAATAGAAATAGGCAAACAGCAGAATAGATCGATACTATTTTTGACATGGAAAAAAAGAAAATAATCGCACTGGCTATGGCCAAAGTCCCTTTAAGATAAGTCATTTCACTCGGCAGCCACCTTTGAAACGCCTCTGGGGCATCCAAGTGCAGCTCCTATCTCTTTGAATGGGGAAACATCAAATTCTCTAAAGCTGTTTGCCAAGCTTTCGATTAAATTTAATATTTGAAATCACCAATGAAATCTGACAACTGTCTCATAAATTTTGTTTCTAAATGCTCGAATCATGACAAAAAACGGCATTTTTCAGGCTGGATCAACCTAATGCACATGCGCAGTCATAAATGCGCGTCTCTTGTGCCTCATTTCTGAGGCGCGAGTCTGACTGTTTCTATAGAAACCGGAGCTTCTAACGGCAGCTGCAGTGACGCGATGATTTTACAATCGGCGATTGGCTCTTATTTAGAAGGCGGGACTTATTCCGCCATATTACGCGTTGCACTTTCTCCCATTCATAATAATACGAGTGACGCGTCTTGTGTTATTCTATAGTCTTTGCTATGGCCTCCTCCATCATGTTGCCGTCAAATAAAACAGTTGCCATGCCAACTTGCTACTGTAAACAGAAGCTCGCACCGCTTGCCCCGCCTCCGAGTTCTTCTGATTGGTCCACTGTTTTGGAACTGACATTGATGAGCGGCGTTGCGTGTACAAGTTGACATGGCATCTTAAAAATGTGGCGCTCATGTGCGAGGCGCTGGAAAAGACGCAAGCGTGACAGTCATATGCGTCCATCTAGCACATGTTTATATAGAAAATTAATATTTTATTTGACAAATGACCATGAGGCTGTTAGAGATAGAATTACAGTGTGTTCAAAGATCAAAATATTGAAAATCTAAAGACAAATTTGACATGACAAAAATGCAAATTCTGTCATAGTTTTTTGTCACAGCCCTCATGTTCTAAACATGCTATTTTTCACGTAGAACATAAAAACTTTCTGAAGAATCTTTACAAAGTTCTTGTTGCTATTCATGAGAGTATATAGACAAAAACACAATAAAAACAACATAAATGTACATATTTTAAGTCTTTTAAAGCCAATAGTTTTGTGTAAGGAACATACCTTTCAAATGTTTGGGGTCGGTAAGATTTTTAAAAAGTTTTTGGAAGTCTCTCATGCTGACCAAGGCTGCATTTATTTTATTAAAAATACAGTAAAAACCGTAATATTGTGAAATATTATTCACATCAGAAATCCTTCAGAAATCATTCTGATTTGCTGCTCAAGAAACATTTCTGATTATTGTCAATGTTGGAAACAGTTGTGCTGCTTCATATTTTTGTGGAAAACATCATATTTTTTCCAGGATTCTTTGATGAATAGAAAGCTCAAAAGAACAGCATTTAGTTTGAAACAGAAATCTTGTCTTTACTGTCACTTCTGATCAATTTAATGAATCCTTGCTGAATAAAAGTATTAATTTCTTTCAAAACCCCCAAACTTTTGAATGGTTGTGTAAGTCAGTTTATTTTCCAATGTACACGCTGCCTCATAAGCATGGAAATATATGGAATATTTTAGTGTCGCACAGAACTAATTTGTAGTTGATGAGCATTAGTTATGTTGTGAACTTCTTGCCCTGAGGCCTATAAATGAAGCGGTACTATTTTGTGGGCTCCCCGAAAACCACCTTGACCATTACGTTTGCTTAGGAGGCGAGCAGACCCACCCACAGGCTTGATTTCACTGAGGTTATGGTCATAATCTCTTGGGACAGTGGTCAGCCAAAGCTGTTTACTTTCTTCACCCAGGTTCACCCATGTTTTAGGAGGGGAGGGTCTCGTGGTCTCCATTATGAGCTATAACGTTCCTCCGAACTCTCACACAGAATTTCCATGCAAAGTAAAAGACCAATGTTAGGAGTTCAACATATGTAGCATGTTTTTTGGTGTTGGTAGAAGTATCAGTTGTCCTTTTTAATGTCTTTCAGGAAATAATTCAGCATTTTTTGGGATTTGCTTCATACATTGACCATAAAATGCTAATTTATGATTAAAAAAAAATCATTATTTTTCATATAATTTACATTGTTGCAGCACCTGTTTTCACCCTCTGTCTGAATACACTGTTTTAGTTTTGTTTCTTTAAAACCGGTGTGGTGAGAAATCGAGTCCCCCAAGAAATCGGGTCTCCTTTAGGACCCTGAGTGATCCCATTGGTAGTATTTTTAGCGCCTGATTATATATGTATATTATATGATTTATACCATTTAAAAACGTTTCCACCCACGGCACCACCATTTTGTTTTCGCAAGCGACAACGGTGTACCAGTTCTAACGCCATGGCAAAAGTTTGAGCAAAGCATGCTAACTGTTCACAGACGAGCACAGAACACTATTCAGAGTCTCGTTAGCTTGGATAGCCTGCAAGTTGACCCTGGCAAGCTCGATTGCTAAGAAAGGAGCATTTCAGTCCGAGTGATAAATTGGAAAAAATATTAGACCATTCACAGCATTTGATAGCAATCATAAATGTTAGCCTGGTGTGTATGGCTCTGTTTGGCAAATGGGTATGTTATGTATAGTGGGCGTCCATAAGGGTTTTGCACAAAAGATTAACATGACGGCACATGCTAGTCGATGAGTTGAATCAACTCCACAGCAACTACATAAATTTATCCACTAACCATTCAGAAACGTCCTAAAAGTTGTAACTTCTTCCTGAGTCTCTCCATCAGTGTCGACTCCGGTTTGAACAATGTAAGGCTGAACACCGTTACTGACAATCCTCGTTTTGTCTGCGTGAGATTCTCCTGCTTTGTTGTTGTTGAGCAACCGAAGCGTGAGCTGTTAAAGCTCTGCCCTCTTCTGGAAAGGGGGCCGGGAGCAGCAGCTCATTTGCATTTAAAGGAACACACAAAAACGGTGTGTTTTTGCTCACACCCAAATAGGGGCAAATTTGACAAGCTATAATAAATGATCTGTGGGGTATTTTGGGCTGAAACTTCAAAGACACATTCTGGGGACACCAGAGACTTATATTACATCTTGTGAAAGGGACATTATAGGTGCCCTTTAAAGGAAATTCAAAAAAGCATAATACGCCCCCTTTTAATCAAACGTTCAGATAAGAGATCACTGGGTGATTATTCGTCAAATGCTGCCCCTCCTGGCCAAACCTGAGCCTTTATTGAGTGTTGCGAGAAAGAGAGAGTCCAGCATACCACCCTCTTTCCAATGAAGGTGTCTGCCTGTGCGTTTCTTGGAGTGTGTGTGTGGTTTGTCAGTCTGGTATACACTTTGGCAGTCATGGGCAGCAGACACACACACACACAGGCAAGTGTGCAGTGCGCACTAATTTTCTCTGCTGTAACGCCTGCTGTCCATACCAGTTTGCAGTGAACAGCAAAGGGGACTTACACGACTCACCGGTGCAATAAATCTAACGCCCATCGCTCTGGTCCTCTCTCTCTCCCTCTCTATGTGTTCATTCCTTCAAACACTCTGGAAGGAGACATAAGAAGAGTTTGTCTTCTGGACTAGTGGAGTTTGGACATATTAACATGCTTCATTTAGGCAGCAGCTGATGCTCCTGGTTTATTGAACGTACAGTCACATGCCGGGCTTCAACAGCTGTAACACGTCCAACCGGGTGGCAGCAACATGCAGCATTAACTGATCTACTGAGCAGTGGCATTACTTGTGAGTATATTATCAATGTTGAAGCCTTACAACAGCAGTTTAATGTATTACACCTCATGTTAATTGATGAACAATGATATCATTCCTATTTCCACTTGTGTACTGGACATTGCCTCAGTTCTAAGTAGTACCAGCTATTAATAATTCAAGTAAATGTTTATATATATATAAAATGCATGCAAAAGATGAAAAAAAATATTATTTTATATTGTATTGAAATTACATTTTTAATTTACAAATAATATAAGGCAAATATATATATTTTTAATTATTTTTATTTTTTTAAATAAATATAATATATATATTTTTAATTATTTTTATTTTTAAATAAACTTCTTATAAAAATATATAGTACTTTTTAAACATTTTAATAAAATATATTGTTATATTATTATTTGTATTATATTTTTTTCCTAATATACCTAGTAAAATATATATAAATTATATATATATATTCAGATTTACAAATTATATAAAGCAAATATTTTTATTTTTCTCATAAACCTCTTATAAAAATATAGTCATTTTTAAACATTTTTAATAAAATATATATTGTTATTTTATTATTTGTATTATATTTTTTCCTAATATACCTAGTAAAATATATATAAATTATATATATATATTTCAGATTTACAAATTATATAAAGCAAATATTTTTATTTTTCTCATAAACCTCTTATAAAAATATAGTCATTTTTAAACATTTTTAATAAAATATATATTGTTATTTTATTATTTGTATTATATTTTTTTCCTAATATACCTAGTAAAATATATATAAATTATATATATATATATTTCAGATTTACAAATTATATAAAGCAAATATTTTTATTTTTTTCATAAACTTCTTATAAAAATATATAGTAATTTTTAAACATTTTTAATAAAATATATATTGTTGTATTATTTGTATTACATTTTTGCCTAATATACCTAGTAAAAATTCATATTTGTAATATTTTTTAGACTAATATGCCTAGTAAAATATTAAATAATTTTTTTAAATTCGAATTCAAATCAATTATATATATATACATATATATATTATATACACTTGATAGTGTTTGTCTCCTGTGTTCAGTTGTCCAGCAGTATGTTGAGGCATTGGGGGTTTGCTGTGTTCCTGTTAACTGTTCTGATACCGGTCCAATCCAGACCAACTAACACTCTCAACAACAGACAGTAAGTCATGATCTCCTCTCACTATTTAAACATGTGTGATTTATACAAGATCTCAAAACGTGAGGGCTTTCAGAGCTGTTGAGACTGCCATCTGCTGGTAACAGAAGAAACAGGGCTCTAAATCTTTTAGGAAGCCAATGCAAAAACAAATGCACTGCTTTTCCTGCAGTGAAGGTCAAATTGTTATAATAAAGCATCATAGTCAAATGCCAAAATCTCTGCATGTGACTTGAGATTAAAGTCAGTTTGAAATATATTTTCTCTCTTTGTCCCAGGAGACGTTCAGTAGGTCATGCCCAGATAATGCACGACAGGGGCCGATCCCTGCACGACTGGAAGAGGCGTAAGTTGATACAGGAACTGTTTGAGCAGGTGCACACGGCTCAGAGTTGGGACTCCCCATATCAGAGCGAAGGAAGTGTCCAGACCCCGCTGTGGTCCACCGTCCACTGTCCCAAACCCATTGGCAGCAGCAAAAACTTCCCCTTGAGCTTTCAAATAGGGACTATAGGGATGAGAGACAACCTACCGCAAGAGACCAGCAAGACCCTGAGATATGAGGAACAGCCACTGAAAGCTGTGACGAAGAGGAAGAGGAAGATGGGTTTGGGCAGACTGAGAGACCCAGACAGGAGGAAAGACAGGGGGTGTGTCTTCCATACGCAAATACCGATGAGAGACCAATGAAAGAGCTCGGACACCACAAGAGTGAAGGGACGATCACACTGACAGCGATCTGAAGCACAGTAATCTGAAATGGAGCAAACTTTATGCAAATGAACAGTGACACAATATGGTCACATGATCTGCTGCACCTGCAAGGAGAGACTTCAGTGTCAGTGAACGCATCTTTAAATTGTAAACATCCTGGTGTTAAAGACTTTCGTCATGGCATGGGATACGAGGACTCTTTTGAGAACCCACTTTATTTTTCATTCACAATAAAGGCTTTTATGAAAGCTTGTTTCTGCTAGGAAATAAAAAATAAAAAAGGTAATTGCGACTTTATATCTCAGAATTCTGACTTTTTTCTTGCAATTTTTCGTAGAATTACGAGATATAATCCCACAATTGCGAGTTAGGAAAGTCAGAATTGTCTAATATAAAGTCAGAATTGCGTGTTATAAAGTCAGAATTGTCTGATATAAACTCGCAATTGCGTGTCCAATTGTGAGGAAAAAAAGACTTGCTCAGAATTCTGACTTTATAACACGCAATTCTGACTTTATTTCTCGCAATTCTGACTTTATAACTCGCAATTCTGACTTTATATCTCGCAATTCTGACTTTATAACTCGCAATTCTGACTTTATATCTCGCATTTCTGACTTTATAACTCGCAATTCTGACTTTATATCTCGCAATTCTGACTTTATAACTCGCAATTCTGACTTTATAACTCAGAATTCTGACTTTATATCTCTCAATTCTGACTTTATAACTCAGAATTCTGACTTTATAAATCACAATTGCGAGTTTAAATCTCGCAATTCTGAGAAAAGTGTCACAATTACCTTTTTAATTTTTTTTTTATTTGGTGGCAGAAACAAGCTTCCATAGCTTTTGCCTTTATTATAAACTCTCTAAACAATTCTCTATTTTAGAGCCTTAATTGATAAGTAGAATATGCTTCATATACAAACTAATTTGCATATGTTACAATTAGAGTAGCCTGTTTTAAATGTATTCATTCAGTCAGACATTTCGTGTAATATTTAATTTATTTGATTGGAATATTTATTTCCTGAATGTATCTCAATGCTGCTGATTTTGATGAGAGTTTTAAAATGCACTTTAGATAGTTTTGCTGGTCTACATTAAGTATTTTTTCTATCTTTTACATTTTATTATACAGCTTTTCTTTTATTTTCGTTAATGTTCTGCTATTTTCAATAAATAAATTGATGAGCAATACAATAAAGCTGAAAAATGAAATGCAAGGTTATCTTATAAGAACACCAAATTCATTCTCATGATTTGCACCACTATAATTGCAGTTTTTACTATTATTTTTTGTCTATACATGCAAAGCGTCACTTTATTCCTTCAACAATATGGTTTAAGTAGCCGTTACTACTAGTGACTGAGGACGGTGGAATAATCAATCAATGTGTGCTTGTGTGTCTGTGATCAGAAGGCAAATTACCGGGGAAATAAAGACACAAAAATGGCTCTAACAACAATTATACACCTTTCACTGCACATGCTAATGGATGGAGAGGTAAATGCAACCTTCTGTCAACTTCCTGTCAGTGCTTTAGGATCACATGTCATGCCTTAAAGACTCAATAACCACAAGACAGAAGCCCAGAGATCAATCACAAATCAATAAGCCTCCAATCAGAGAATGAGAGATGGAAAACCAGCAGGTAACGACTGACATTCATTCGAAAGATGTCATTTGGTGTATTAACTACATAAAATCTTGTACAAGAAGTCGCTTTTTGAATCAATTCCAATAGGAGACTTTTATTGATAAATGGATGTTTTTTATGTCCTTTTTTTGTCTCTGTAAATGGCATTTATTCTAATGGAAGTATTAGGGAAGCTTAGTCCATATTTTTTTCTATTCTCACAGCGAGATTATATCTCTACACATTTAGACTCATGTCTAAAATAAAAATTTGTTATCTGAATACACAGATGTATTATCTTTACGAATACATGGATATCTAACTGAACAGATGGTGAGTAAATAATTTCCTCTGGTGAATTAGTATTTTATTAATAAATAAAATAATTTTACTTAGTCATTTTACTATACGATTTATAATTTAACATATTTTCAGAAGCATACTGAAAAATTAATGTAGTCAATCTAATTTTTAGGTTTTCACACTGAGAGACAATAATAATGTTTTGTAATATATATATACAGTATTTATGTATGAATAAAATGTATTTCAAAATATTTCATATTATATTGTATTATATAAAATCTTTTAAATACATTTTAAAATTATATTTAGGTATGATAATGTTATTTTTTAAATTATATTTTAATACACATTCTGGTGCTCTCCGGTCAAAAATTTTACGTTTTGTTTTTTTAGAATTTTTTACTTCATCGGAGTGGTACTAAACTTGGTGAAGGTTTTGCAACTTGCTATGTGAAAACACACAAAAAAAATCATGGACATGATTCGAAAAAGTTAAATGGTCCCGAAAAAAATAGTCACACTTGTGCTCCTCGCGGTCAAAAATGAGCGCATTGGAAATGAATGGGAGACGAATTTCATCTAGTGGAAGCGTTTGGTACTGCTCCCAAACAAAATCTTACTGAAAGCTCATTTTTTGAGATATCAACCTCAAATTTGAAACACAACTTGTTTAGATTTATGGCTTTGATTTGATTTAGAGTAAAATGTGTTTTTAAAAATTTATATTTCATATACAAATTTAAAATAGTATTTCTGTGCATTTTTCATAACAATAAGCATAAAATTTACACACTCGTAAGACCTTCGTTCATCTTTGGAACACAAATTAAGATATTTTTGATAAAATCCGTGCAGGCTCAGTGAGGCCTGCATAGCCAGCAAGATAATTAACACTTTCAGATGCCCAGAAAGCTAAAGAAGTATTTATAACAGTTCATGTGACTACAGTGGTTCAACCTTAATGTTATGAAGCGACGAGAATACTTTTTGTGCGGCAAAAAAACAAAGTAACAACTTTTCAACAATATCTAGTGATGGCCGATTTCAAGACACTGCGTCGAAGCGCCAAAGTCATGTGATTTCAGTAAACGAGACTTCGTTATGTCATAAGTGTTTCGAAAGTTCAATAGTTCACGTGACTTTGGCAGTTTGATACACGCTCCAAACCACTGATTCGAAACAAAAGATGCGAAGCTTCATGAAGCAGTGTTTTGAAATCGGCCATCTCTAGATATTGTTGAAAAGTCATTATTTTGTTTTTTTGGCACACAAAAAGTATTCTCGTCGCTTCATAACATTAAGGTTGAACCACTGTAGTCACATGAACTGTTATAAATACTTCTTTAGTTTTCTGGGCATCTGAAAGTGTTAATTATCTTGCTGGCAATGCAGGCCTCACTGAGCCATCGGATTTCATCAAAAATATCTTAATTTGTGTTCTGAAGATGAACGAAGGTCTTATGAGTGTGGAACGACATGAGGATGAATAATTAATGACAGAAATTTCATTTTTGGGTGAACTAACCCTTTAACTTTTTAATACTTTTTTCACTTCAGCAATAATTTGCCAAGTTTCGTCTTTGAAAAGAGATCAAAATTAAGTCAGTTAAAGTTGAAAATTTCATATTCAGGTCTATACTCAAAAAGTAAATGGAAATGGACTATAACTACAGCGTAAATATAATTTAGTACCATAAAATCCTCTAAAAACACTAAATATTAAATAAAAAACATTATCAAACTAAAATATAGTACATTCATTTCATTGAAATAATAATAATATAAAAATTTGCGAACACGCGAAGAGCACCAGAGGGTTAAGAATTCACACAGCAAAGAATTTAAATGTAACTCAAAACATACTATTTTTGCCATTGTCTCTAATAGGCAGCCACTAACACCTATGGAGTGATCTTTGCTTGCACTTGTGGCATCATAGTGGCCATTGGTTTCTGTGCCAACCTGCTGGCCTTCTCCCTCTTCGCCAAACACAAGAACCTTCGTAAAAACCGTCTGGACATTCTTCTCCTCAGCATGGCTCTGGCAGACTTCCTCTCGCTTCTCCTCATCCCCTTCACCATCCACTCCGCAATCACTTTCTCCTGGCCTCTGAGCAACACGTCCTGCAAGGTCTATCAGTTTCTGCAGGCATTCTCCCTGGCCGCCAGCACATACTCCCTGTGCACCGTATCTATGGTTCGAGCCATGATCATCACCAACCCCTACCGTCCCCCAACCATGGACCTGGTGGTCCTCATGTTTATTCTGGTCTGGGCCCTGAGTTTCTTTATAAGTCTGCCGTTGCGTATTTTCGCCACTAAGGAAAGCTTAGGCCCAGGTTTGAGTAACTGCACCGTTTGTTTGCCAACTACGCAGGAACATCATTACCAGGTTGTTCTCAGCCAATTTGTGCTGTACTATCTCATACCAATGCTGGTTATCGCCGTCAACTCTGTGCGTATGGCTCTTTTCCTGCACAAGAGGCCCGTTATGTCCCTCGCCAGCACCCGGAACACGCGGCGGGCGTCTCTCATGGTGTTTTTGGCGGCTGGGACATTCTCCTTGTGCTGGCTGCCAGGGTATGTTCTAGAGCTATGTGTGTATTTGGGACTTTACCGGCATGGGCGCTCATGGGAGATGTTCTACTTCACCTGCACGGTTCTCCAGTATCTGCACCCCTGCGTGAACCCCGTCCTCTACGTTCTGCTGTCCAAACGCTACAGGCGGAAGAAAGATTGGCTGTTCAAATGCAATAGGAAACGGGTGCATCCGCAGATTATTAACGTGATGAAGAGTTTCTGAGGAGGATCAACAACATTTCGAATCATTTATAACATGTTGAACCTAAAACTGAATGAGAACATGGTTTGTTTGGTTCAAAGAGATCAATAATACTCTGAAAAAGTTGGTGTAGCTATGGCATCTACTGGTAATAATGATCTACCAATAACTAAAGGTGTGGTGGTCACATGACATTAGCGAAATAAATTTCGGCGGAATTTCGCGGGCAAAAAAGGTCCACTGTGTAGTGTAGCGATGTATGAAGCACAGCTCACACAGAAAGCACTTTCAAACCAAAAACGCTTTCTGTTTGCAAATCCGCATTACCAACTTGAACTCGAGGAGAAATCTGCGTTAGGAAATTTTTCGCCCTCACCGCGAAAATTCGCCGAACAATTTTATACGTGACGCACTTTAACAGATAATGTAACGTTACTTGAGTTTGAACCGCTAAATACTACTACAAAAAAATACTGTTATGGAATTGATCACATGAGAAATAATCTTTGTAACATTTCGCAGCTAACTCTAAATAACTTAATGAATTACTACTTGTGTATTATAAAATCACAAAAGGGTCGAGTTTGTAAAATAAATTTCTGTGTAACGTTAATTTTCTTGGCTTGTCTGTTGAGGTTCGCCTCACGCAACTCAAACGTGTTTTGATTGACCCACAGAGCCAAATGTCAACTACTTTTAAGACTGTTTAAACAAAATACTAAAATCTGTTTTTGTGATATGTTTGTGAAATATAAATTTGTATAAATAACATTACTTACGTTTCGTCAATGTACAACCATACGAGCCTAACGGAAAGCGCTCGAGCAGTTGCTATGGTTACCTCCTGATTTTTTTTTTTTGGTGTGAATTTCGCTCTGAATAACATGTAATCTAACTTTAGTAGATTAGTACTTTCATAGAATTTGTAAATTAATTTGTGAGCCAACTCACAAACTCACTATTTTCATATGTACATTAATATTTCTGCAAAGTGTGATCCAATCACGCATGGTCTTTTAGGTTTAATATAATTCTGGCTATAAGTGGTGACAAAATAGTCATATATATATATATATATATATATATATATATATATGAATATACATATATGTTAATTTATTAATTTAATATATTAATTTAGTTAAATTCTACATCCTTCATTTCATAAATTGAACAAGACTTTTACACAACGCATTTGGTTACACATGAAGCCTTGAAATAAAGAACATGAAACATCTTGCAGAACACAATTTCTTATAAATTTTATTTGTACTTCAAAATAAAACACCACATGTGCTTTATTCCGAGAAAGGAGATTGATTTCAAACAGGCTTTACCCGAAATCAAGCATAGCCAAAATATAGATGTTTACGTATCATCATCGCCACTTATGAGTGCCCGCTCTTAGAGGAAAGCATGAGTTTCAATGAGTATTTTAGTATCTCAGGGTCTATGTTACATTAAAGTCTGTTCTTGTGCTAAGGAATAAAGCCAAATCTCACCAGTAATGTCTTGTTTTCTTTTTCAGCCTAAATGGATAATTGAATCAAAAACTAGAAACTGAAAAGGAAAAACAAACGGCACATGATAAAGAAAATGAATCAAAACTTGAACATTTCCTAATCTCTCTTAGGGCAAGATTTGTGTACCAAAAAACAAAACAAAAAAAAAAAAAACGTGCAATATCAAATGTGTAACACAGCCTAATCCAGATGATATTGAAAATGTGGTTTTGACTTCACATTTCCCTGGGTTGCTCACATTGATCCAAAAAAAAAAAAAAAGTGCACTATATTGGTGTCTGCATTTACAAAATGGTTCTAGAGCACTTTACGGGTGGGTGATCAGTACACATCTGTGCCAGAGAGTTACACAAAGGGACATCTTTACCACAGAGGACTTAAACGTCCATCCATCCTTTATACAAACAAATTACTAGCATGTTAAAAATGAGAAGGCACAGCTTATTAACTTACTCAGGCCTTTACCCATCAAATACTCATGTGATAAGAAAGCAGAGGACAGAGTTATAAAAACTGGTGATGTGGAGGCCTAGTAATCATCTCCTCGACTGACCACCTCCTTGCAAGTGGGTCTCAGCAGGATGGTGTGTTCAAACTGGGCCGTGTAGCAGCCTTTGGTGTCGCACAGAGGCGGGTAGGGGTCGATGATGCCCAGGTCGCAGAGGTTCTTCAGCGCCATTAAATATTTGGTCTCGCCGAGGCGATCCAACCAGCGGCGACAGAAGGCGAGAGTGCCGAAGTTCTCGTTGACCACATTCAATAAGTGCTTGGCTCTGGGGAGTCTGGAAAAGACGAACATTAACATTACATTATTTTGGGAACTTAAAGCATCATATGTGAGCTCCCAGTACATTAAAGGGATAGTTCACCCAAAAACGACAATTTATAACTGACGTTCTTCAAAATATCTTCTTTTGTGTTTAGCAGAAGAAAGAAACTCATTCAGGTTTAGAACAACTTGATGACAGAATTTATTTTTGGGTGAACTATCCCTTTAAATGTCAAATATCTTCTGATTGGCTGTGATCAACAGATTGCTTGTCACTTAGTTAAACTTAGTTAGAACATGGTGTCAAGATCAGCATGTATCTCACCTTATTGGCACATGACCAACTTCAAAGTTTTTCATGTAATGGGAGCACTCCATGTCATCGTGCACCATGCCTTTCCCAGTGCTCCCAAAGGTCTCGATGGCATAAACCTCTCCTTCCTGTAAAAGAATAAATTCAGCGAGACAACACTGTCAAAATGACAGAACTAAAACCTTAACAGTGAGATTAACAACACTACATGACTGCTTTCAAAACAGAGGAGCAGATTTACATAAAGCGATAGTTTGGTGTCAGTAAAAATTATTTTTTGAAAGCAACTAATGATTTTACTTCAGCAAAAACGCATTAAACTGATCAAAACTAACTTACTTTCTTCTTATTCCATACTATGGAAGTCAATGAGGCCCTGGGCCTGTTTGGTTACCCATATTCTTCAAAATATCTTTATGTTCAGCAGAAGAAAGAAATTCATACAGGTTTGGAACAACTTGAGGGTGAGTAAATGATGACAGAAGTCTCATTTTTGGCTGATCCCTTTACGCCCTGTGGCATGACTGATAGAGATTGTGTTGGGTTGTGTTGTGTAAGGGTTGTGTTGATAACTCTGGCACACCCAAACTCAGCCTTAAACCCTCAGAATGAGACTCTCAAGACTGTCGAAAGTCTGTCTTTCCCTTTTCTTAAGATAAAGTCAAAAACACAACCTCCATTTTCCTTGTTATGGTAAACTGAACATATATGGGTAACCAACCAAATAAAAAGTGTTAAAACTATATTCAAATCTGTGAAACAGAGTAGAAAGTCAGGACACACCTCCATCCTGGTGGCTTCACCTCCTTTCACTATGGGCACCGTCTTGCCTGCGTGTATTCGGTACTGTCCAATAGAGTGACCATTGAGATTTCTGATTGGTTTGACTGGAAAGAAAAATAATGTCATCTGTAACATCATCTCTTTAAGTCTTTGATGTTAAAAGAATGACTATTTACCTTGATATGTTTTTCCATCAAGCTCCACTTCATAAGACTCCATAACCTCTTGAATTGATTCTCCAATATCACACAAGCGAACATCAATACCTGCACACTGAAATAAAACAATGATTTAATCACTGAAATGCCAATAACAAAAGCAAGATCACTAATGACAAAGAGAAAAATGTGTGTGGTCATGAAAACAACATCACAACGCAAAAAGGTAAGACTCTACCTTAATTCCAGTATTTGTGGCATCTTTCACGGCTTCCAGCAGTTTGTCGTACTTTGGGTTGAAGGTGACAGTAAAGGCACAGTCAATGATTCGACCTGGAATGCCATAATAATCAAACATGTCTAAAGATCAGCAAGAAAAGCACCAGGAAGGAATCAAGAGAGATCAGAACCGATTAGAGACGCACCATTAATGTGTGTGCCGAAGTCGATCTTGCAGACGTCGTCGTACTGGAGAACGGTGGGGTCTCCCGCGTTAGGAGTGTAGTGAGCCGCGCAGTGGTTCAGCGAGCAGCCGGTCGGAAAAGCCAAACCAGCATTTAGACCATTTTCCTTGATCAACTTCCTAGAACAATCCTCCAGTTTCTCACTGTCAGGGAAAAACAAGATGTGAATAGTGGATTAGTACCAATATTGAATGCCTACAACTAGGGCTGTTACTCGTGAATTCATGTGTTACTCTCTTACTGACTCAGTTTCTCTTGAATTCAATGTCCCATACTGTGAGCACACCTTATATGAAACCATTTTACTGCAGCATTTTGGTGATATGTCACATTTTACTACTTCAGAGGCCTATTAAGGTCATAATTCTAATAAGTAGAAAAAAAGAATGGCCTGTTCTTGTAGGGGGACATCCCATACTATATACACACCTCATATGAAACCATTTTACTGCCGCATTTTGGAGATGTCACATTATTCTTCTTTATACACATTTAAAGACCTTATTTCTAAAAGAAATGGCCTGTTCTTGAAGGGGGACGTTCCATACTATATGCAAACCTCATTTGAAACTGCAGTGTTTTGGAGATATATCTCATATATCACAAGACCCAATTTCTAATAAGTAGAAAAAAGCAATGGCCTGTTTTTATAGGGGACATCCCGCACTATATGCAGTGCACACATCATATGAAAACAATTTAATGCAGCGTTTTTTAGATGTCACATTATTCCTCTTTATACTCATATAAAGACCTTATTTCTTAAAAGTAGAAAAAACTAATGGCCAGTTCTTATAGGGGGCGTCCCATACTATACACACACCTCATATGAAACCATTTTACTGCAGCGTTTTGGAGAGATGTCAGATTTTTCGACCTTAAAGACCTAATTTTTAATAAGTAGAAAAAAGTAATGGCCTGTTTTTATTGGGGACATCCCACACTATATGCACACCTCATATGAAAATATTGTAATGCAGCGTTTTGCAGATACATCTCATTTCACTTCAGAGGCATATAAAGTCCTCATTTCTAATAAGTAGAAAAAAAAGAATGATCAGTTCTTATAGGACACATCCCATACTATATGCACACCTCATATGAAAACACTTTACTGTTGCGTTTTGAAGATGTCACATTATTTGACTTCAGAGACCAATAAAATCCTCATTTCTAATAAGTAGAAAAAAAACAACAGCCAGTTCTTATAGGGGACATCCCATACTATATGCACACCTCATATGAAAATATTTTAATGCAGCGTTTTGGAGATATATCTAATTTCACTTCAGATGCATATAAAGTCCTCATTTCTAATAAGTAGAAAAAAAGAATGGTCAGTTCTTATAGGGGACGCCCCATACTATATGCACACCTCATATGAAAATACTTTACCGTTGCGTTTTGGAGATATATCTCATCATTTCACTTCAGATGCATATAAAGTCCTCATTTCTAATATGTAGAAAAAAACAATGTCCAGTTCTTATAGGGCACACTATCCCCCCCTGTTAGGTTTTATATTATGAGTTATATAACATTTATAAAATTTATATAATGAGTTTCCACATCATCAATGCACAAACAGCCTATAAGTAAAGAACATGGATGGTTTCTCTCACCAGATCTCGATCATGGTCATGCCCGGCTTGATCCAGCTCATGACGTACTTCCTGACCTGCCGGTGGGCCTCGGCAGCCTGTCTGAAGTCATTCCACATGTCCTCATTAGCCTGATCCAAAAACTTCTTCTCCTCGTTGGTCGTCCGCCATGCAGCACTACGTCTGCAAAGGAGATAAAAAATATCCACTATGATGTTTTTTTGACTACAGGTTTTAGAGTGTGTCAATAAGCGTCTGTTATCCTTACCCATCTTGCACAGGTGGATATTCACATTCCTGGCCCTTGGCATAAACTCCACTGGGATAAAGCTCACAGATGGGAATAGATGGAGGATCTGTTTGAACTTTGGCTGAAAGAGAACGAAAGAATAAGAACAACATAAACATCCATCCATATTGTGAGTAACAAGGGCATTTTATTTGAATTATCACTCACGGCCTTTCTTTTTCTTCTTCTTCTTCTTTTTCTTTCCAGCTGAATCACCCTCCTCACCATCTGGCGATATAAAAACAAAATTCATGCTCAAACCTACACTATCACATATGCACATGGACTTGTAATGGTAATTAACTTCAGACAAACCATCCTCTGGCTCGTCCTCTTTCTCTTGGTCTTCTAAAGTTTGTTGCTCCATTTGTTTGGCCACTTTGGTGATGTCAGACTCTCCCTCACCCTCATGGTTCCCTGTGCAGAATAGCAGTGGTATAAAGTATTTGAGTAAATCTATTTAGTTACTGTACTTAAGTATCTTTTTGGCTACTTTGTAGTTTTACTAAGTATCTAATATTTTAGCAACTTTTACTCTCTACTTGTCTACATTAAGTATATATACTCTTTACTACAATACATTTGTGATGAGTAAAGCAAACTTTTTCTGCAGCAGTTTATTTCTGCTACAAAAGAAGTGATATCGCCATCTGCAGGGCATTGAAAGTACTATATCTTGTGCGTTTTTGGCCTTACTAATTTAACTTAACATTATTTTATCTGTTGTATTAAAGGGCTCATGAATTGAGAAATAATCTTTTCCTTGAGCTTTTGATATATAAGAGGTCATCATACTATAAAAATATCCTGTAAGTTTCAGAACTGAAAACTAACTTTTTTTTAAAGCTTTTATTGACACCAGACCCAGCAAACGACTGATCCTAGAATGTGCCGATAGGTAAAACTCCGCCTCCGCAGAAGAAATCAACGCCTACTTCATCATTGCAACATTAGCCCCGCCCACTGGCGTGTTAGTGAGAGAAGAGCCATACAGGACTAAAATAACATTTCCTAATGCTAGGAATATGGTTATTTATTTTCAACAATGTGAATGTCTCAGTTGAGCTTTATTTATTTGTATTCAGTACATTTCACTGTGGATTCTTTGGTAAATCAATCGCATTTCGGCGCAGGCTTTGCAAACTGTCTTTTACGATATGGACTCGACAGTAATGCAACAACATGTAAGTAACTGTGTTCATTCTAATGCCTGATCTGATATTAATGATTCATGTACAGTCAGATGTTCTTTGTCTGTGTCAGTAAAACAAACCAGTGACTATACAGTCAACGTCACGTTGTTTCTCTTAGTAGGATCATTCAAAGAACGCTCTCTTTACAATTGCTGGAGCTGTCAATCAAACAGCACGAGTTTAACAGTGACTGAGTTCTGGACTCAAAAACTCCCGTTTTATTCAACTAATCTCTTAAATCTTATATCGCGTTTGCACTGTTAGTTATGATGAAAGCACTCGTTAGTGTGCAGAAATTGAGTTGCAATGATGAGATCACTGCTTTCATGTGCTCAACAACATGTCTGTGATAGGCTGTTCATCACTGCAACCTTTCTTGCCACGATCTCAATATAATGCCATAGATCTAAATGTAATGCAGCACTTTCCACAATTAGTTAACCTGGAGAGCTGTAATAATAAAAACATGCTAAAAGAGAGAGTAATACTTGGCTATTTCAAACGGAAAGATGTCAGCCAATCACAGCAGTGGGCGTTTACACTTAAGTCTCTCAGCAGACACGCCCCTTAAAACAGAGCGTTCAAATCAGAAGGCTAAAATCAGGGTAGGAGAAATGCCTTTTTATTTTATAACTACAATTTTTTATGTAAAAAGCACTAACATTATAAGTGCACCCCAAGAAACATTATACCCCTTTAAAGAGACCTTGGTTAGGACATTGGTTTACTTATGGCCTTTTTGAGCACTTGAGCTTAAGTGAGATTGTAGATGTTTAAGAGGCTGTTGTGTCGACCTTCATTTATTGCAATTTTGAGTTGTTCAGTTTTATTTTGATTTTAGAAAATAAACATGCTCTCCTCACAAATCATTGTGTTTCACTGGCATGTCTCTTGTGTGTTGAGGACTAGTGCATCTCCTACATTCAGCACGAGTACAATACTTCAATACTGTTAAAGACCTTTCTCAAGTGCTATTGGAATTGGTGACTTGCAATGGAGTCATTTTTTGCTGTAAGGTATCTGTACTTTTACTCAAATATGGCTCTCAGGTACTCTTTAAATTACACCTCTGCAGAATAGTCGAGGGAATTTGATGTAGATATTGTAAAGCAACACACATTTGGCAGACATATAACGCACGTGGAGTCAGAATGTGCTCTCATAACAACATTACACAACTGCCATGAGTTCACCAGCTAGCTTAACACTCTAACCAGCCTTTAACTTAACACTGCAGGGCAAAAATAAATAAATAAATAAACATTAAGGTCGGTTAAAACACTACTAAAAGAATGTCCCCTGAATTATTATTATTATTATTATAATTAGCGTGCTGTGATGGGTTTATCAGACAGGGCAGTAAACGGCAGGGCCACGCGACACTTTCCTCCGTCTTTATTACCTACGGATGCCGCTTTTCCCTTCTTCTTCTTCTTTTTCTTCTTCTTCCCGGCCTCGTCAACGGGATCCGCGTCTTCTTTGGGAAGATGAGAGTCTCCGTTCGGTAAAATTTGCATTTTGCAGCTGCGGACAGCAGCTCTTGCGTCTGCTCGTCTGCCATGATGTGACCGCGAGAGGGATTGTGGGTGAAACCTACGTCATGTGGGGCGGGATCACTGTGAGCAGAGCTGGATGGACCTTTTTACTCAAGAAAAGGTCCAACGTGTGGAACCCATTCTGATCCCGCAAGGGATAATAATCAAATAACAGGCAAACGATAAGATAAAAACTTGATAAGTACTTAATTGATACTCTATTATATTTATTATTAAATATTACATGTTTTGACAGCATATGGCGAACACGACAAATAATTATTAATGTTTTGGAGCTTCCGAATTAAAAAAAAAAAAACGAAAACTTGTATTCATTGCTTTTATTTGTAATATTTTTCATCTTTTTGTTTAATATAAGAGCTCACAGAATGCATAAAACCTCAAAATAACTTTGATCTGCTATCGTACTTCCAATAAACGAAGTTATAGAGAACGTGTTATAAATTGTAAACAAATTGTTTAACGAATAAATAAATGCATAGATGATAAATAAAATATATAATAAATCATAGATGGCATGACAATGTATTATTTATTATATGATGCCACCTTTTGAAATGATTGGCAAATTGCAGATCCAAGTCAGAGCAACATGATATTATATGAATAATTTAATGTCTTTCCTTCCCAACATTTGGTCAGAATAATACATGACATAATTATATAACAGATATACATTAGAGTGTGTAATAAGATGCTCCAGGAAATGATTATTTATTAAATACACGTTGATCATCAGTATTATTGACTACTTGTAATAACACTGTAACGTTAAAAATATACTATAAACAAGTCCAAATGTTATTTTCTTAATCACTGAAAATTATACAGTTATCCTCCACATAAAAACACAGTTGTTGTATTGTGCGTTTGAATACGCAGAAGTTATTTTTATTATATATTATTGCATTATTTCCTTGTAATAAAACAAAACATCTAAAAGGAGATCAGAGAAAATCCATTGTGGACTTCGAACTCTGCAAATTTGTTCCTATAGTAACTGACGTGTCATCCAGGAAGCGGAAGCGCAGCGCCTTACGAACAAAGTTTGTTTAGCCTGTTGGCTAAAAACAGGAAAACTTCAGCAACTTGCCTTGGTTTTTATGAAATTATAGTAACATTAATCGACTTTATTGTAGTTTAAAGTACTAGCCGTGCTGAACAAAAGCAGGCGGTAATGGGGGGAACCGCGAGTAAGTTGCCGAAAGATCTTCTGTCAGAGTATCAGGTGAGTCAGACACATTATATATGTATTGATTTATTTATTAACATGGATTTAGTCTTTATTAAGAGGAGTTATTTTTATTTGTTTATATTTTTTCTTTTTGTGTAACACAGGAGCTTACATTTCTCACAAAGCAAGAAATTTTACTGTAAGTAAAGTCATAATGTACTTAAACTCACACATCACGGTTTTTTATGTTATATTTTGCTGCCTTTAGTCTGCTTAAGTTTTAATTATGAATGTTGACTAGAATTTATTTTGTATTTAGTTAGTTATAAACTATTATAGTATTTATTTTGAAATAGCCTTTTTTATTTTAATTTTAGTATGTGCTTTTGTCATTTATATTATTATTTTTTAATATTTCTATTTAGATTTGATTCATTTTTATATCAGTTTTACTTTTAGTAATTTTAGTATTTCATTTTACTTCAGTGATTTGCCATGACAGTTCTAATTTTTGTTGAAGTTTTTTATCTAATCTATATTTTAGATTAGCTTTATTTCAGTCACTGAAAACTAATACTTATTTTTATATTATTTTTTAATTTTTAATATTGGATTTTCACATGTACGTCTTCTCTTCAGTTTTCCTTGGCATTCAAGTGAATTTGTATCAATACTTAATAGATAAACTATACAGTAAAGTTATAGAAAGTGGCTCCGAAGTTTATTGGGATGCTTAAAAACACTTAAAAGTGTTTGAATGTCATTACATTAATAACGACATTCAATGTAATGATGCTTTTGGGGGCTCATCATATTTGTTTAGGGCACACAAAAGATTCGCTGAACTCCAGGGCAGAGAAAATGGGCCGTACAGCTCCAGGGTGTCCGTGGAGAAGGTCCTTACGCTTCCTGAACTGAAGGTAAAAGATAAAGTCTGTACTGTGGTCAAACCGTAATGATTCTTAAAATAGGGTTCATTTTCTTCAAGCAAAATATAATTTATTATAATCCTTCCAGATTCGCCAGTTCAACTGTATAAATGCTGTTATTGTTGACAATTCTGTGTTTCGATCCTTCACAGTCCAACCCTTTCCGGAAAAGGATATGTCAGGTCTTCTCGACGTCTGACATGAAGGATGGCAGCTTGAGCTTTGAGGATTTCCTAGACCTCTTGAGTGCCTTCAGTGATTCAGCTACCCTGGAAATCAAGTCCCATTATGCCTTCCGGATCTTTGGTAATAGATGGAATGCTCATAAGATTGACATTTAATTGAGTTTTCACAGTTTAGCAAACACCATTCAATATAACATTATTCATTGAACATTATTCTGTTACGCCTCAGACTTTGACGATGACGGTACACTTGATGCTAGAGATCTGGAGAAGCTGGTGAACTGTCTGACTGGCGAGACGGACGACACCCGTCTCACTGCAGAGGAGATGAAGCAGCTCATAAGCAATGTGAGTCTGCACGATTAATCATTTACAGAGCGCAATCTCAATTCAAACACCCACATGATCTTATTCCTAAATGACAAAGATTTGGCTCTGTCTATTAAACCTATTAAGCAGTTAGGCTATTTAGGTATGAAACAGCTTCACAAACAGTCTTTTCAACTACACAGTATCGTTATTTCTGTGTTACGAATATTAATTTTATCACAGAAGTACTGGGATAAAAGTTTATAGTTCAGATATAAACACTGATGTCTACGGAAGAGATCAAAATAGAATAAATCACCAGTAGCGACATGTGACTGTTAAAAAATGTAAATGTCATTGAATCATTCATTCAAGAGATTTGCTCAGAAACGCTGAATTATTCAGTTATGAAACAAGTGAAGTCTTTGAGTGAATCATTGAATCACTCGTTCAAGAGATTCGTTCAAAAACACTGATTAATTTAGTAATGAAATGAGTGAAGTCTTTATGAGTGAGTCATTGAATCATTCATTCAAGAGATTAGTTCAAAAACGCTGATTCGTTCAGTAATGAAACAAGCGAAGTATTTATGAGTGAGTCATTAAATCATTCATTCAAACTCAAAATTCATTTTTTTTTGATCAGAACTTGCATAAATTGCGTTATTTTGTTTAGTTGTCTGTTCAGAATCATGATCTCTATTTGAAACAACAACAAAAATCGCGATTCTCAATTCAGCTAGAATCGTGCTGCTCTACCATCAGATGAACTTTGCTAATGCAAACAAATGTAATTGTGCAGATCCTGGAGGAGTCGGACATTGATAAAGACGGAACGGTGAACCTCTCCGAATTTCAGCATGTCATCTCCAGATCTCCAGATTTTGTCAGGTGAGAGAATTTTGCTTAAAGTATTGTACTTTTTACTTACAAATTGGACAGTTGACATATGTTGCAGCCTTCAGTCTAATTAAGTTTGAATTGCGAATGTTTACTGTACACTGCTGCATTTCCCAAATGCATTGTGAGCCAAGTTGATCATAGAGACCATTGGTGGCAATAGTTCTGTGATCTACTTAGGGGCCGTTTACACGACAACGTTTTCAACTAAAAATGCATTTCAACTTTTCTCATTTCAAATTTTTTGGTTTCGTCTTAAACTACAAAAATGTGAATTTGTGAAAATGGTGACGCCATGCATATTACGCGTAGTGTTTCATTATAAAGTGACATTGCCATCTACTGGCCTGACGTTGGAAAACAGGGAAAAGTTTTCAGTTTTTAGCACATTGTTGTCATGTAAATCATTGTTGGTTTACTATGATTTTGGGAAATGCAGCCCAGTTTAGTTTGTTTTATTTACTGAACAGTTGAGGAATAGCGATAAAACTTGTCATGCTCATTTAACTGATTTATACACTTTTATTTTAGTATAAATTCTACACTATTATAGCATTTATTAATATTTTGAATTAGCTTTTATTTTAGTAATTTTATGTGCTTGTAATTTTTATTAGTTTTTAAAAAACATAGTTCTATATTTATTTATTTTATTATTTATTTATTTATTTTTTATTTCACATTTTTTCCTAACATTTATACTTTATTTGGGTTACACAGCAAAATTACATTTCCCATCATTATCTGTTGAGAATGATAAAATACATAAAGCATCAGTTACACACATAATTTACATCGATTGCATTTTGTGTTAGTGTGAAAAAAGCATCCTGTTTTTGTAGAGAAAGAAATATGAAATTGCCTAAACATGACATGATAATTATGACTTCTGAACTCGTCACTGACTGAGAATGTTCTTTTGCAGCTCATTCAAGATTGTGTTGTGAAGTTTACACAGAATGGAAGCTACTTTCCGGTCCAGATTTTTCACCTGCGCCTTTAATCTGTCAATAACAATGTCCTAATTGTGAATGTATTCTCTCGTTTAATATTTCTACTGTTTATATGTTTGAAAAAAATTTTTACTCCCTGTTAAATAAATCTACTTTCTATCCTGTATTTTAGAGCATATATTTGTACCTAATTTAATAAACTCTAATACTGCAACTTTGACATCCTTGTATTCATGTGACACTCTGAAACGGGCCTGTTCCTGTCAGGATGGAGGTTGTTCTTTTGGCACAGCGGACACAAACGTGTTCCATGACCCACACACAACATCCTTAACACACATTCTGTGACTAGAGAAGTGATCCACCAGCGTCGGCTCATCTGTGCTATTTTCAGTGCAATGTCCCAGCTGTCCATAATGACCTAATAATATGACAGACAGAGGAAGGGCAACTTTTAGTCATTTTGAAATCACAATTAACACACTCAGATCAGAAGGTTCGGGTCAGTACGATTTTTTTTTTTTAAAGACATTACTACTTTTATTCAGAAAGGACCCATTAAAGACATTTATAATGTTACAAAAGATTTCTATTCCAAATAAATGCTGTTCTTTTGATCAAAGAAATTTGAGTTTGTTAGCATACTGTGTAGTCTTGCATGGAATCAGTTGTTTTATTGGTGAAAATAATGCAATAAAACATGCCAAATTGTGCCTACATCATTTTTGGCTAGGCTGTCATGCAAAGAAATTATGAACACATGCAAAAACAAGAGAACCAATGAAATATTATTAACTTTTTTCATGGTCAAATAAAACCTGTAATTGTAGTTTGCCTTTTTTGCCAAATAATTTTGTCATATAAATACCTTAACCAAGTTTAGTGTTTTGTTTTTCCATCATATTTAAAAAAATATAAATTATTTTCCTCATATTTTGTTGATCATTAAAAGCAAATATCCCCTCCTTTGGCCACAACTGAACATCACAGTTTCTACAAAAATATGAAGAAGCACAGCTGCTTTTAACATATAATAATCATAAATGTTTCTTAAGTATCAAATCATCATATTAGAATGATTTCTGAAGGATCATGTGACACTGAAGACTGGAGTAATGATGCTGAAAATTCAGCTTTGATCACAGAAATAAATTACAATTTAAAATATATTCATATAGAAGACAGTTATTTTACATTTTAAAAATATTAATGTATTTTTGTAACATATAAAAAAATCATTGTGTATAGTGTATCTAGTGTATTTATGTTGATTTATTTCTAAAAAAACAAAGCAAACTCTTACCCCATCCCCAGGTGTACAGATCCCCTGTACCTACAAAGAAATAAGAAAAGAATAAGGTAATGATTTTTCAGCGATATTAAAGTCCAGTTTATGCTCAGTTGATCAAATCTGGATGTCACCTGTGATGGCCGCTGTATGACGGGATCCACAGCTGATCCTGCTGATCTCTGACACATTAGGGACGTCCACTAGAGCAGGGAACGCTTGAATTGAGATGAACACATCGGCTTGGTTCGTTTCATCTTTATTTACGGTCTGGTCAGTGTTTCCTAAACAGAAACATAAACATGCAGCTATGCAGTAATACATTCATATGTAAAGTCATATATATTTTAGTCCTTTTACCACTATTTGCGCTGCGTTTTTCCTCCTCCAGGCCTCTAGATGGCAGACCGAGCTGCCCGCTTTCATTCCAGCCCCACATGTACAGGTCCCCACCAGCTGAACACAACAAACAACACATTTATTTCAGATGAACAGTCAGTATTCTCCCAGTGGCTGAATTGGACAGGGAATGTTTCAGGAATAAGCTCACCGCTGACGGAAGCAGAGTGCCAGCTCCCAGCGGACACTGCTCGGATCGGGACGCCCCACAGTGCCTCCAATATCTGAGGCTCCTCCTGTGACGTCAGAGCGCCGTGACCCAGCTGACCATGACTGCCAACACAACACACCATCTTAAAAACATTTTTACACCTAAAGAAATGAATAATGCTTTTGATAAATCTATTTAAAATGATGTAGTCTGGAAAAGGCTGTTTTATTTTACATAAAACATTATTGTAATTCAATGATTTTTCATAATAAGCATAAATTAGAGGTGGGACAACAAATACTACCATGATTATATAAATTTATAATCAATATAATAATATAATATTTAAAATATAAATAATTTACAATTGAAATAATGCTTTTTTGGATTGCATTAAAGTGCTATTTTAGTATTATTTATGCACTATTATAGTATCTATTAAAAGTTTGAATTAGCTTTTATTTTTATATTTCAGCTTTCATTTTAATTTTTGTAGTTTTAGTCATTTTGTTATGTGCTTTTGTCATTTTTAATCTTTCTGTTTAGCTTTAATTTATTTTATATTTCACTTTTATTTTTAGCAATTGTAGAACTTCAACTTATTTCAGTTAGTTGTTATGACAAAGTTTTTCATTCAATATTTTTATCTTATTTATTTCAGCTTTATTTTATTAACCACATTTTTTTAAGGTTAAGATTTGCATCTAATATTTATATTTTATTTTTGAAAATAAACCGAAAATTATTTTTCATAGTTTTATCTAACAACAATAACAGTTATGGTAATGAGAATTTGTCATATGGCAGTCAAAAATGCATATATTTTTTATTTCAATTAAATAAATCTACTATATTTTAGTTCGATAATGTTTTTTTATTTGATATTTTGTATTTTTAGGGTATCTTATGGTACTAAATTATATTTATGTAATAATTATAATACATTTATTACCTGTTAACCACGTTTTTAACCAAAATTAAATTTCCAACTTAAAATGTCATAAATCTTGAATGCTTTGGAACACAGACTGAAGTTTGGTCTCTTTTTAAAGACGACACTTGGCAAAAAGTAGTTTATGAAAAATATACAAAAAAAATACTATTTTCAAATTTTATGTAAAATATATATTTTCCAAAACATGTTTTACTCTAAAATCAAAGCCATAAATCTAAACCAGTTGTGTTCCAAATTTGAGGTTGATATCTCAAAAAATGAGCTTTCAGTAAGATTTTGTTTGGGCGCAGTACCAATCATGTCCACTAGATGAAATTCGCTTCCCAGTGCGTTTCCAATACGGCCATTTTTGACCGGTGCTGTGCCGAATTCTGACCCCTGCCAAATTATTACCCCCCTAGTATTGGTAGGTTTAGGATTAGGAGTGGGGTTAGGAATAGGCAATCAGGTAGCGGCTTCAACGAGGGGGGTAATAATTTGGCAGGGAGTTGAAATTCGGCACAACACCAGCCATGAACAATACAAGTGTGACCATTTTTTTCAGGAACATTTAACCTTTTTGAATCATGTCCATTAATTTTTTTTTCACATTCAAGTTCTGAAACCTTCACGAGTTTCATACCATTCTGATTAAATAAAACATTCTAAATTTTTTTAAAAAAATAACATTTTTCGTTCAGAAATGACCTAAGCGCACCAGAAGGTTAACTGTAATGAATATTTTTAAAAATATGCTTAATTTTGTGAGACTCACCCATGAATGCAGTTTTGTTCTACAATTAATCTAATATATAATAATATTAACAGATACAACTTATTACCAGTATTAGTAAATACTGAAACTAATAGAACCTTATTGTAAAGTGTTAACAAAATAATTAATCTTTCTCGTACCTTCCAGATCCCCAGGAATACACAGTCCCGTCTGAAGTGAGCAGCACAGCGTGTTCGGTGCCCAACGCCAGGCTCACGGCACAGAGTTTAGAGCAGAGCGGACGGAAAAAAGGAGGTCTGGGCATGACATACCCGCCCGGCACCAGCGGCAGCGGAGCGCTTTGTCCTGTTTAAATGCATCATATCAATATCATCAACAGATTTACTTCAACAGGACTATGCACAAATCTGTATATTACCAGTATGGTCAGAGAGGTCTTGCTCTCTCTTCCACACAAGCTTGTTTTGTGGCTGCTGTATTTCCCAGCATTCCACTCTGTCTGTGAAGTTGAGCGTCAGGTATTTTTCACTGATGAGAGTGTCTGTGCATCCCTGACTCTCTGGGAAAACGTCTCCGCACACCTGCTCTGATGAACCCGACACGAACCCTGACACACAAACATGACTGCCACCTGCAACAAAACAGATTACAGATAGAAAATGTAAGCAAAGGATATGCATAAAGTGTATGTACGTGATATGCATGAAAATAAAATGAATATATTAAAATATCAATACAAAATCAGATGAAAATTGAAAGTTGTTTTATTTTATCATAACTTAGGCAGGCTATAGTAAATGTGACTAATATTATAGAAACACAAAGTAAAATCATCTATTTAAGAAATTCTGTTTGTTACTCATAATTCACTTACAGTCTGTATGATGCACGTGAGCTCTGGAGCTCCAGCTGGCTCTGACTCTACAGTCTGATCTGACCACACATGACCTACACACATCTGATATCAGGACAGGTGTGTTGACTTTACAGGTTACCTGTCCACTCACATCTGCGGGCCTTATCTGACCAAAACCATTGAAACCAAAACCAAACCAATTCATTGACTTATCCTGGTCAACACAAAGAACTGTCACTTGATTTCATGTATGGAAAGTTGCATGCTGGTTCCATCAGCAACAATAAGGAACGTCTAAAGTCGGAACACGAGCGATGTCTGCTGTCAAAATAAAAGTTTGGTTGCGTTCCGAATAAAAACACAATCGATAATAAAAGTTTTATAATTGGAATACAGAGCGTTCTATCTATTATATTATATTATATTATATTATATTATATTACAGAGCGTTCTATGTGTTATATTATATTATTTTATATGATATTATATTATATTACAGAGCGTTCCATATACTTTGTTATTTTATTTAATAAAACTTCAATTCATTGACCATATACAGAACTTTATTTTTGAAATCTATTCCGTTTATATTATATTATATTAATTATATTATATTACAGAGCGATTTTATTTTATTTTATTTTATTTTATTATTTTATTTTATTTTATTTTATTTTATTTTATTTTATTTTATTTTATTTTATTTTATTTTATTTTATTTTTTATTTTATTTTATTTTATTTTATTTTATTTTATTTTACAAAACTTCAAACCATTGACCATATAAGAACTTTATTTTTGAAATGTGTTCCGTTTCTCCGCCGTTATGAGGAAGCGCGTCACGGTTTCTCGCTTCACTCTGTTTCTATGGCGGATCTGAGGGCTGCTGTCACTCACGGCGTCCGTAACGACTGTAAATAAAACACAAATACTGTCATTTACACTGATTTCACTTCGCTTACCACAAGATCAATATTGAGACTTCGGCTTCAGCAGCTTTGGAGCGCCAGGTGAGAGTTTATTATATTGAAATAAAACAGTTAATTAAAGTCTCCGGCTGTGAGCGTGAGTTCAGCTTTCAGTTGCAGATTTCAGGTTCATCACCTTTGAATGTGTTTAAAATGTGTTTTGTTGTGTTTAAAATGTCTCTGGCTTTAAAAACCAGTAGTTTAGATTCTCTATTTCTACATATACTGAGAATGAGTCTTAATTAATTGCATTTAATAAACGTTTTTTGGGAAGAAAAAGTGATGTGTGCTAGTGCTGTTAGCTCCATCTGATATGAATCTGATTTAAATTCGGATCTTAATCTGAATCTGTCTTAATCTGATCTGACCCGAATCTGATTTGATTTCTATTCTGAGTCTGTTGTTAAATCTGATATAGATTTAATACCTGTTTTGAATCTGATGTAATATCTTATTTCTGCATGTGTTTATGGTTATTGAAAGCTCTATCTGCACACCCTTCTTCACATCCCTGCTAGGTCTTGAATGGGTTTTAATGTGTTTTTTTCCCTTCACAAAACACAAACAAAAGTATATGATAAGCTATTTTAATAGGGAGGTTCAATTTATGTTCACATAATAAATCTTTGATCTGAATGTCCTGCATTATTAATGAGGGCTGGACTTCCTGGGTGTCCCTTTCTTTCTGTAGTCATGGCGTCTCTGTCTGAGGAGGTGTTGTTGGTGGTGAAGAGGGTCCGTCAGAGGAAGCAGGACGGGACTCTGTACTTGATGGCGGAGCGGATCGCCTGGGGTCCAGAAGGGAAGGACCGCTTCACAGTCAGCCACCTGTATGCCGACATCCGCTGTGAGTTTCACCAGGAATTCAGCCTCAATTGGGTTTGGTGTAGTAAAGGAACTGTGTTACCTGTGACGTGTTAAAATACCCATAGCAATGCCTTAAAGGATTAGTTCACTTCAGAATTAAAATTTCCTGATAATTTACTCGCCCTCATGTCATCCAAGATGTTTGTGTTTTTCTTTCTTCAGTCGAAAAGAAATTAAGGTTTTTGAGGAAAACATTCCAGGATTTTTCTCCATATAGTGGACTTCAATGGGCTTCAAGGTCCAAATGTCAGTTTCAGTGCAGCTTCAAAGAGCTCTACATGATCCCAGACGAGGAATAAGAGTCTTATCTAGAGAAACCATCGGTCATTTTCTAAAAAAAAAATAAAAAATTATATAGTTTTTAACCACAAATGCTCATCTTGCACTGCTCTGTGATGCTCCACGCATTACGTAATCATGTTGGAAAGGTCACACGTGACGTACCGCGGTAGGGCGAAAAACTCCATCTCATTTTCTCCTCCAACTTTAGAATCGTCCGACATCGTTGTTTTACCTTTTTGTAAAGGCCGTTTGACTTAGTCTTTGCATGTTCACTTTGTAGACACTGGATCGGTACTTCCTCCTACGTCACGTGTGACCTTTCCAACGTGATTACGTAATGTGTGGAGCATCACAGAGCAGTGCAAGACGAGCATTTGTGGTTAAAAAGTATATAAAATTTTAATTTTTTTTTTAGAAAATGACAAATGGTTTCTCTAGATAAGACTTTTATTCCTCGTCTGGGATCATGTAGAGCTCTTTGAAGCTGCACTGAAACTGACATTTGGACCTTCAACCCGTTGGTAACTGTTGAAGTCCACTATATGGAGAAAAATCCTGGAATGTTTTCCTCAACCTTTATTTCTTTTCGACTGAAGAAAGAAAGACATTAACATTTTCTTTGCAGAGAAATCGATTTTTAACAGTGCATAAACCTTTCGAGTTCAGTGATGAAATGTGGTAATGTAGAAATCATAAATCAGATCAAATTATATATATATTTGTTGTTTTTTTTTTTTTTTTTTTTTTTTCAATACTTGTACAGGTCAGAAGATCAGTCCTGATGGTAAGGCAAAGATCCAGCTCCAGCTGGTTCTGCACACGGGAGAAAGCACCACCTTTCATTTCGCCAATGAGAGCACAGCACTGAAGGACAGAGACGCCACCAAAGAACTCCTACAGCAGCTCCTGCCCAAGTTCAAGAAGAAAGCCAACAAAGAGCTGGAGGAGAAGAACAGGTGACATTTTGATCACATCTCATTTGCCGTCATTAAAGGGATAGTTCACCCAAAAATGAAAATTATCCCATGATTTACTCAACCTCAAGCCATCCTAGGTGTATATGACTATCTACTTTCAGATGAACACAATTGGAGTCATATTAAACGGCTGGTAGGGACTACAATGAACTTCTTTCGGGGTTGGTGACATCACAAACCCTAAAATTAACATAAACCCCACCCCCGGGAACACACAACAAAGGGGGTGAGGCCATGTTGGGTGCTTTAGAGAAGAGGAAGAGTTGTTGTAGTAGAGTGTTGTTGTCATGCTGTCATTTTACACCGGACTGCTTCACAAACGAGGGTCAATTCAACACTGGATTTGCACAAAAGATTAACATGACGGCACATGCTAGTCGATGAGTTGAATCAACTCCACAGCAACTACATAAATTTATCCACTAACCATTCAGAAACATCCTAAAAGTTGTAACTTCTTCCTGAGTCTCTCCATCAGTGTCGACTCCGGTTTGAACAATGTAAGGCTGAACACCGTTACTGACAATCCTCATTTTGGCTGCGTGAGATTCTCCAGCTTTGTTGTTGTTGAGCAACTGAAGCGTGAGCTGTTAAAGCTCCGCCCTCTTCTGGAAGCTCATTCGCATTTAAAGGGATGAAACTTCACAGACACATTCTGGGGACACCAGAGACTTATATTACATCTTGTAAAACGGGCATAATAATGGGATTGACAGGTACCGGAGATTTTGAAGCCCAAAAAAGTGCATCCATCCATCATAAAAGTAACCCATATGGCTCCAGGGGGTTAATAAAGGTTTTTGTAAGAAAAATATCCATATTTATAACTTTATTATAGAATCACTGGCTTTCATACATGAGTAGACTCCGGCGACCTGACCTGATGCATGACATATTGATGAACGCGGAAGCGCAGAGGATAGAGCAAAACAAAACACAGGTCATGAATTAGAAGTCTAAAACGGGAATTTTTAAAGAGAAATGTGGGAGGAGCTTGAGTTTGTTGCCCAGCCCTATTTGTTTGAACCACGAGAGAGACCATCTACTTTCACGTCATAAGCCAGAACTCGACTCTCTCATGAACACGCGGACGGACGTTACCTGAAGCTAGTGATTATACTCTATAAAGTTATAAATATGGAAATTTTTCTCTTCAGAAGGCCTTTATTATCCTGGAGCTGTGGAACTTTTATGATGGATGAATGCATTTTTTTTTTTTTTTTGCCTTCAAAATCTCACCCCCAATTCACTACCATTATAAAGCTTGGAAGAGCCAGGATATTTTTTAATATAACTCTGATTGTGTTTGTCTGAAAGAAGATGGTCATATACACCTAGGATGGCTTGAGGGTGAGTAAATCACAGGATAATTTTCATTTTTGGGTGAGCTAACCCTTTAAATTATATGACAAATAGTTCACAATAAAGACGATCAGCATTGGCCATTGGTTGACCTCCAGCTGATGCTTTATGTTTCAGGATGTTGCAGGAAGACCCTGTTCTGTTCCAGCTCTATAAGGACTTAGTGGTGAGTCAGGTGATCAGCGCTGAGGAGTTCTGGGCCAATCGGCTGAGCCTGAATTCTGTGGAGCACTCCCTCGCCAACAACAACAAACAGGACGTGGGCATCTCTGCTGCCTTCCTGGTGAGTTTAAATGTATCACAAGACTAACAGTTTTAAGTCGGCATGAAACGGAATTTGCGATAGTCTTTTCTTCCCTTATTGCGACGTATATCCGAGGGAAATGGCTTCTGGAATGAGAAGAAATGTAAGGCGGGAGCGTTTAGAATGTAAATTCACCTCATGATCATGTTTACAGGCCGACATCAGACCACAGACAGACGGCTGCAACGGCCTGCGGTACAATCTGACCTCTGACATCATCGAGTCGATCTTCAGAACTTACCCTACTGGTGAGATATGTCATTAAGATCTTACTCAAATACGATTATCTCTATAGTCGTTGCAAACGATGTGTGTGTTTCAAACCCTAGTGAGCTGCCTTGCTGTCTACTGCCAACTCGTTTATAAACTCATAGACTCACAGTTTATCCCAGTATGTTTTGCCACAGATAACTGTGTGATACTTTAAAAAGTGTAAAAAATTACATAATGCTTTTTATTGATACATTTAGTTGTTGAATGAATGTTTCTCTCCCTTAATCCACCATTTTGGATGAAGTTTTATCATTGAGCTTGTCACAATACGTTCTGTATGGAAGCCTATTTCTGCCATAAATAGGAAAGAAAAATCATGCTTAAGTAAATCATAATTATGTGACAAGTCATAATTTCTACATAAAATTTGTCATAATTTTCTCATTTCCACCACATAAGAGAAAAATCATGCTTAAGTAAATCATAATTATGAGATAAATCATAATTTCTACATAAAATTTGTCATAATTATGATACAAGTTATGGCTTCTTGTCCAAGCTTTTGATGTCGTAATTATTACTTTCTCATATTCTCATAATTGACTTTTTCCTCATAATTTCGTCTTTTTGTCATAATTTCCTCATTTCCACTACATAAGAAAAAAACATGCTTAAATAAATCATAATTATGAGAAGTCATAATTTCTACATAAAATGTCATAATTATGACAGAAAAAGTTTTTTTTTTCGACACATACATGTAATAATGTTAGAATTTGACAAAAAGAAGGTCAAATCAATCATGACAAATGTCTTTTACTTACAGGAGTCTTAAAGGTATAGTAGCCTGTTTTGGGTCTCAAAAAAGTAGTGAAAGATATAGAATCCATGACTGTTTTGTGCTAGAAACACTGAGACTTTAGGCACAAATAAAGTTGAATATGACCCTTTTCTGTCTTTGATTGCAGTCAAGCAGAAATACGCTGAGAACGTTCCTCACAACATGACAGAGAAGGAGTTCTGGACGCGGTTCTTTCAGTCTCATTACTTCCACAGGGATCGGATCAATGCGGGCCAGCAGGACATCTTCTCAGAGTGTGCCAAACAGGACGAGAAGGGTACTACACCTATGAAGTCTTGATATAGTTTTGAGATCTTGTATACTCTGAAGGGATCTTCCATGGACTGTTGACTTCATCTGAGCGTGTTAAATGACTGAGAATTGTATTCTGATGGAGTTTGTTTATTCACATTTTCCAGGCCAGAAATCTATGGTGAACCAAGGAGTGAAGAACCCCATGGTGGATCTGCTTTCACTCGAGGATAAGACATTAGATGAGGTGAGTGATGTTAGACCTTTAAATGACAGTTCCTCTGCATGTAGGATTGTTTGGTGAAACCGGATGTCTCTGTGTGTCTCCGAAGGGTTACGGCACAGCTACGGTTCCCACTACATCAAACCCCTCAAACAAATCACTGCGAGAGAACAGCAACTCTGCCATAATCAAACGCTTCAACCACCACAGTGCCATGGTGCTGGCGGCCGGCCTGCGCAAAGCGTAAGCGTCTCAACAGTGGAGTGTGGGTGT
The DNA here is from genome assembly GCA_037950665.1 of Hypophthalmichthys nobilis. Lineage (NCBI taxonomy): Eukaryota > Metazoa > Chordata > Actinopteri > Cypriniformes > Xenocyprididae > Hypophthalmichthys > Hypophthalmichthys nobilis. The sequence goes on from CM075486.1 coordinate 23,544,305, forward strand.
TTGAGTTTGTGTGTGTCACAGATTTGATATTCTGTGTGTGTGTGTGTGTTATATAGGGACGCTCCCAGTGATCAAGCCAGTGAGACCAGCAGCACTGATGGGAACTCCAGAGATTCAGATTTCTTCCAGCCGCCACTCAAAAAGGTGAAACGCCACTCCAGGTTGTCCATTACAATGATTTTACCAGGGTTAATGGATGTTGTTAAACACGACACAAAGCAGACCCCTCTAGATGTAGTAAAATCACTCAAGTTTTATAAGTAAAATTATGAATAATAAGTACATTTTACATTAAATTTTAAATTTAACAATTATCCATATTTTGAAACCATGCTTAGGTAAATTATAATTATGAGAAGTCATAATTTCTACGCATAATTTTACTTTTTGTCAAAGTTTCAACTTTGTTGTTTTATCTTATAATTCCATGCTTTTGTCATGATTTCATCTTTTTGTCATAATTGAGTTTCTCATAATTTCAACTTTTGTTATAATTATGATTTTTATCTCATAGTCTCGAGTCGACTTATTGTTTCAACCCCAAACTTTTATGCCATAATTTTGACTTTTTGTCTTACAATTATGACTTTTGATAATTATTCATATTTTGGAACAATCCATTTATAATAAAAAGTAAACCTTATAAATAAATACATTTTACATTATGAGAAGTCATAATTTCTGCATAAAGTTTTTGTCATAATTATGACATTTTGTCAAAGTTTCAACTTTTTGTCATAATTATTACTTTCTCATAATTATGAGGTTTTTTTTTAAATCTCACAATTCTGTCCTTTTGTCATAAATGTATCTTTTTATGTCATAATTGAGTTTCTCATAATTTCAGTTTTTGTCATAATCATGATTTTTATCTCAGTCTCAAGTCGACTTATGGTTTCAATTCGAATAATTAAGACTTTTTATCTTACAATTATGACTTTTGATAATTATTCATATTTTCGAACAATCAATTTAAAATAAAAATTAAACCTTATATACACACACACACATTTTAATTTGAGATATGTCATAATTTCTACATAAAGTTTTTATCATAATTATGACTTTTTGACAAAGTTTCAACTTTTTGTCATAATTATTGCTTTCTCATAATTATGAGGGTTTTTTTTTTTAATCTTACAATTCTGTCCTTTTGTCATAATTTCATTTTTTTATGTCATAATTGAGTTTTTAATCTCATAATTTCAATTTTTATTTCCTAGTCTTAAATCGACTTATGGTTTTGACCCCTAACTTTTATGTCATAATTTTTCTTTTTGTCTTACAATTATGACTTTTGATAATTATCCATATTTTGGAAAAATCCATTTAAAATAAAATTTTATATATATATATATATATATATATATATATATATATATATATATATATATATATATATAAATATATAGATTTATATATATAAATATAATGTGTAATAAATATAATGTTTTTTTAACTCTTTTTTTCTTTCTTTCTTTCTTTCTTTTTTAATGTGAATAAAACCAGATTCTCATGTTGTTTTGTGGCTCTTCAGGTGAAATTACAGGAAGCCATAGAATATGATGACCTTCAGGGTGACCCTGGGCGTAAGACCATCGCTCTGAACCTGAAGAAATCAGACAGGTAAACACCAGTGCCTTGATTCTGTATCTGCCAGATGTTTGTATAATCTACAGATCTTCATATTAAGTATTTTTTAATTTGTTTGTTCCTGTAAGATATTCCCACGGCCCGATTCCTCTGCAGTCGCAGCATTACACCACCAGTCAGGACATCATCAACTCCATCAGCATTATCCAGCACGAGATGAGGAACTATAAACCCCGCCTGACGCAGGTACACCAGTGAGAGCTTGATGTGGATCTGTGGGTAGAAGTCCTGAAACTTGTATTCTAGTCTGTGTGTTATTTTCTGGCCTGTTTCAGGTGATGTCAAGCAGTGTGGCGAGCTCCGCCATCACAGCGCTGTCACCTGGAGGGGTTCTGATGCAGGGCGGAGGCCAACAGACCATCAACCGTCAGTGTTTGACCTCAGACTGTCTATTCATTATAATAATATCAAATATACCCTCAGCTGAGACTTTAATGCACTCTGCTATTGCAAGAAGTTTAAACCAGGCATTTTACATCTCATTAAGGCAGTTTACTGTCCATTAACTCGATCTTTTCTTTCTTTGTGTTATTTAATAGAATTAGTGCCCACTGATGTTCAGAGTGAGCTGAAGCACTTATACACGGCCGCCGGAGAGCTGCTCCGACACTTCTGGTCCTGTTTTCCCGTCAGCACTCCTTTCCTGGAGGAGAAGGTCAAGAAGTGCACCTGCAATTACTTCAGATTAAAATATTCCCAAGTAGTTTATTTTTATACTTGTATTGTTTTGTTGCAACATGATTTGTTTTATCTGTCCCTCCCTCCTACTTACAGGTGGTAAAGATGAAATCTAACCTGGAGAGATTCCAGTTGACGAAGCTCCGCCCCTTTCAAGAGAAGATCCAACGGCAGTATTTGAGCACTAACGTAAGGCCACGCCCCTGACCACACCCCCTCCATTACTGTAATGGGCTCTCTGAATACTGCTTAGAGTACACATGAATAATTAATGCTCGTCAGAATTGATCTTTTCCAGAATTGTGTGGAAAAACTGGTTCAGGATAGAGTGCTGTTTAACCCTCTTGTGCTTTTCAGTCATTTTGAAATTTTTCATTTTTTTTACGTCTTTGGAATGGTATGAAATCTTGAGATACACAAAAAATGATTAGAAAATGCTAAATGGTCACACTTGTTATCATTGTGGTCAATAACCGTCTTAGGAAATGAATGTGAAATTTTAAAACCCAGCTATATATTTTCATGCATCAAGACTCAATTAATATAGTGGAAAAAGTTATATTATGAATATGTGTAAAATATTATTTGGAAATGTTTTTTAGTTTCTATTATGTTATATTATTTGTTTTACTGTACAGTTAGATGTGTTATTTATTCATTATAAAAAAAAAAAACTACATGTATCCAAATGCAAAACCTAACAAAAGTCATTATGTCTGAGAAAAAAAATATTTTTTTTATAATATTTATTTTTTATTTTTAATATTTTTTTTATTTAATATATTTTTTATAATTTAATATATTTTTTTTATAACTTAATATATTGCACTCACTGTACTGTTAAATGTATTATTTATTCATTATAAAAACAAAACTAAAAATCTAAATGTATCCAAATGCAAAACCTTATAAAAGTAATTGTCTGAGAAAAAAATATTTTTTATAATAATGTATTTTTAATATTTATTTTTTTATTCAATATAACATTTTTATGTATATGTACTATTAGATGTATTATTTATTCATTATAATTAAAATCTAAATATATCCAAATGCAAAACCTAATAAAAGTAATTGTCTGAGAAAAAAAATATTTATTTATTTTTAATATTTATTTTTTATTTAATATAATATTTTTAATATTATTTTTTATAATTTAATATTTCCACTCACTGTACTGTTAGATGTATTATTTATTCATTATAAAAAAGTCCCAAAAATCTAAATATATCAAAATGCAAAACCTAATAAAAGCAATTGTTTGAGAAAAAAAGAGTTTTTATATTTTTGTAATTTTTTTTATTTAATATATTTTTATAATTTAATATATTATTTTTTTATAATTTAATATATTATTTCCACTCACTGTACTTTTAGATGTATTATTCATTATAAAAAAAATCTAACTATATCCAAATGCAAAACCTAATAAGAGTAACATTTTGTTTTTATATTTATTTTTTATTTAATATATTTTTTATAATTTAATATATTATTTCCACTTACTGCACTGTTAGATGTATTATTTATTCATTATAAAAACAAAAAATGTAAATGTATAATAAAATTATAATATATATATATATATATATATATATATAGTATAATTATTTATAATAAAAGTAATTATGTCTGAGTAATTATATAGTTTAAAAAAAAAAAAAAAAATATATATATATATATATATATATATATATATATATATATATATATATATATATATATATATATATATATATATTAAAGAACAAATATTATTTAAACAAAATATAGTACATTCCTTTCATTAAAACAAAAAGAGTTACGCCTACTGTCCCAGAGGGTTAAAGACTTTATGATTCAAAATAAGTTACAGTAAAGCGGTCTATGTGGCAAGATATTTCGGAGGGTTTAATTGTGCAACATATACTTTTGTTAAACAACATATTTTAATTCTTCCGTGCTAAAATTTGAGGTTTAAAGCGTCTATAATTTCCAGGGTGATTCCTGTATTTGGATTTTTCCAGTCTTTTTTGATATTTTCTTCATATTATGTGAAAGTTTACGAGGTTTTAAAGGCATTTATCAATTTCCTGATGTACCTACAGTGGAACTACATAATAATTTCCTGTGTTTTCTGATTGCAAAAGCTAACGGGCCACCTGGAGGAAATGCTTCAGGCTGCGTACAACAAGTTCCAAGCCTGGCAAACGCGCCGAATGATGAGAAAAACCTGAGGAGACCGTGAGGAAGAAGATGAAAGATAGAAAAGACTCTGAGTGAATTTAAAGAGAAGGGAGAGGAACAAACAAAGACACACTCTCCCAGCTTGGGCCGACTGGGGCCTGATGGGTGGATTTTCCAGCCAATCAGAGCTGGAGGTGCTAGTGAGCACGTCTGCCTGGGGGAGGGGCTTGAAGAGAGCAAATTCTGTCATCTAATTGGTCCACTTGGAGATGGGCTACGCCAGTCACAAATAACTGTAATTATTTACTTCTCTCTTTACTTTGTTCATTTCGTTCGGTTCCGTTTTTTTGCCTTTCCCATTTTTTTTTTTTTTTTTTTTTTTTCAATGGATAATTTCATTTCCTAGGTAAGATGTGAAATTTTAACAGTGTTGTATTTCTACAAAGACCAAACTTGGCTCAATAATACCGTGGAAAGATCTCAGGAACTTATAACGTTTAATGCAAAGGACTCCGTTTGAGGGAAAAGCTTTTAAGTCACTGATAAGGAGAACTCTTTACAAATCAGATATTGCAATCCAGTTCGAATCTCCCGAGACTTGAGGCTGATTAGGAATCAGTTGCTCAAGACACGCCACGGGGAGGGGATATAGCAATACTGTAAAAATAATGATGATAATAATAATTTCTATGTAGTGCATTTACTGATCTGTGTTCCACAAACACGTGTACACGCTCATCCGCACTGCTTCATAATGTGTCTTCTCTAGCTGCACTGAGTTGTGGATGTTATTTCAAATAAAGTCAAGATTTAAACTGTTAAACTGGTGTGTTTCTTTAAAAGAGCTTCCTGAAAGTACTCAGTTACCCAAGAGCACATGCAGCGAGGAAGCTGTTATATTACACCACAAAAACTCTGAAGAGGAAGCGGTGTATTTTAAATGTTTTCAGTGACAGGAATTGCATTTTGCACTGTTTATTCTAAACATCTACTTCTTTGTTAGACCAAGACATTATGTAAATTGCTTCTTTCAGACAGTTTATAATGAATAATCAAACCAAATTGAACAATTTTGAGCAATTAAAAATGAATATTTAATAAGATTCTGCACCATTTCTACAGTAGGTCACTAATCAAATGTAAACCCATTTGTGTCATTGACTATGTGAACTCCTTTGTGTTGGTCTCAGACTGTATGCAGTAATCAATAGGTTATATTAACTTCTCAAGATCAACCATACAGTTCAGTTTAGTCATCCTGTGCTTGCATTTGATGATGGCTATCATTATATAATAAAATTAATATTTCTATATCTGAATATGGTGTTTAAACACATTAACTACAAGGTCGTAAGATGTTTGAGGGTCGACTCTTGGCTATTTTTGCTTGCTGATGGAACAGGCTTTATTCTCCTGAGCGTCTCAAATATCAATCAATACCAACCAGAGCTTTTAATGGACCAATGTACCCCAAACTACTGCTGGAACACCTACGCGTCTGTTTGTTTGAAAAGGATATATGTTTAAATAATACTTGATTGTTTTTTATGCGTGATTAGAAGGTTGATTTAGTTTCTTTGATTAAATAAACTTCCCCAAGTATTTGATTGTAAGTAATGTCCAAAAGCGCCAGAAATAGTTCCCCGCGCGAGTGTAAATCACTGCGCGTCACACTGAGTGGAGCGCTATGGAGAAGTAGCGCCGGTCAGTTTTCAGTCAGCTGTCAAACACACTGCAGGAATTACAGAGGCACAAAAACACACACGAGCTTCACTTTACGGACTAAATGATTCGTTTTTACTACATTTCTGGAGGTTTCGCAGATTTAAATGCGTGTGGAGCTCAGGAGGAGGTAAAAAACTATGTTAATTCGTGTTAAATACTTTATTGAAATGTTTGAGGTGACATTTACCGACTCAAATAAGTTTAACTTATTTATTAATAACAAATACATAACGTTTTAAAATGTATTTTCATATGGACTTTAAAGCGTTTAAATTATATAACTAAGGATTTAAGGAAAGAATGAAGAGGAGAAGTTGAAACTAAAACGTTGATTGTGAAAGTACCTACATTTCCATGCCAGGATCAACTTTGACCTTAATTAAACTGTTTTTTAAAGACACAACATGATCAAAAACTTAAACAAAAATAGGTTTATTCGATGTTTTATACAGTTTTGGCGAGTTTTAAACTCAGATCTCGTGATTGACCGTCATGCTAATCGGCTAACGCGTCAGTTTTGATTAATAACTTCAAACTTCGACATAAAGTGTTTCATAAAATTAACTCTTGTAAATATGTGTTTAAAACGAAACGGAAGTGGTAAACTGTGTGTATACGTTTGAGATAGTAAGCGTTTTGTCTTTTCTGCTGACTGTCAGATGTGTGAAAAACAAATAAAGCAAATAAAAGTTCCCAAAATAGATTATATATTAATGAGAAATTGTTTTTTTTTTTTTGTCGTATATTTGGTTAGTTTAGGCATTGCTTTATATTATATAGCTCTAGTTTATACAGTAATATAGTTTATGTTGAATATATTGTCCTTCAATGGAACTATTTTTGTTTGGAAAATCACTAAAGGAGGAGAGATGGTAGTCATGCTTTTTCAATTGAATTTATCTGGAATCATATGACACTGAGGAGGGCTGTGTCTCAAAACCTAGTGAGCTCACTGTGCTGCTTATTGAGGCCACATTGGGCATCATCAGACTCTGAATGCGGTTATGATGGTAAAAAGTGCTGCACTTGAATCACCTGTGTACCTGGTCACAATTTGCTGAATGTTTGCGTATATTTTTGTGATTGGTTGCTTGTTCAAACATGCCATGAATGCATAATCTGGCCAAAGTCGCTTTGGAAAGCACCTATGATGCCAAAAAATGAATCTATGATCTACACCAAATTCTAGTTAGACGTACATGCTGCATTCACTAATGATTCCCACTAAAAAAAAGCCAATGTTTTTGCTGTTTCATCTCAGGCCGGTGCAGGATGATTCCTGTGGTTCCTGTGGAGTCCTGCACTCATGTCCTAGCAGAGTTTGACTGTCTGGACCCCCTCCTTTCCGCCCTGCGACTGGACTCGGGACGTATCAAAGTAACCCACACACTTATCTACTGAACTACCACAACTATTGTGAAAGAGTAAAAGATTTTATTGCGACAGCTTTTATTGCAACCGTTATCCAAACTGACCTGAATTCTGGTTTGTGTTGTTTACTTTTGAGGGAGCTTCATTAAACGTCTTTCAGATTCTGTTCTAGAGAGAGATGAATCAGACATGTTTGGGTCATGTGTCACCCCAAAACTAAAAGGAAAATATATTTTTCATTAAGAACATTACAATTAAATTTGTTTGCATTGTGGCATTACAGTATTAAATAAAATTAAAATGTGATTAAATAAAGAAATTAATACTTTTATTCAGCAAAAACGAATTAAATTGATCAAATGTGATCGTGAAGCAAAGAATCCTGAAAAATAGCAAATTTTATATACATACACTACCAGTCAAAAGTTTGGACGCGGTAAGATTTTTAATGTTTTTTAAAGAAGTTTCGTCTGCTCAGCATGGCTGCATTTATTTAATGATCCTTCAGAAATCATTCTAATATGATGATCTGCTGCTCAAGAAACATTTATGATTATTATCAATGTTGAAATCAGTTGTGTACTTTTTTTTTTTTCAGGATTCCTTGATGAATAGAAAGTTCAAAAGAACAGCATTTATCTGAAGTACAAAGCTTTTGTAACATTATACACTACTGTTCAAAAGTTTGGGGTCAGTAAGAATTTTTATTTTTATTTTTTTGAAAAGAAATTAATACTTTTATTCAGTAAGGATGCATTAAATCGATCAAAAGTGACAGTAAAGACATTTATAATGATTATATTTCAAATAAATGCTGTTCTTTTGAACTTTCTATTCATCAAAGAATCCTGAAAAAAAAATATTGTACACAAATATTTTGTACAATTGTACACAATAAATGTTTCTTGAGCAGCAGATCATCATATTAGAATGATTTCTCAAGGATCATGTGACACTGAAGACTGGAGTAATGATGCTGAAAATTCAGCTTTGATCACAGGAATAAATTACTTTATAAAATATATTCAAACAGAAAACAGTTATTTTAAATTGTAATAATATTTCACAATATTACTGTTTTTACTGTATTTTTAATAAAATAAATGCAGCCTTGGTGAGCAGACGAAACTTCTTTTAAAAACATTAAAAATCTTACCGATTCCAAACTTTTGACTGGTAGTGAGTGTGTGTGTGTGTGTGTGTGTGTGTGTGTATATAATATATATATATATATATATATATATATATATATAATAACCATTTTCTTTAAGCAAACAATAATGTTACATTTCTTTCTTTCTTAATTTAGTACGAAATATGACATTTTGTGATATTCACTCTTAATATCTTTCTTTCTCTGTCTGTGTGTCCCGCAGTGCACATGTGTCTCTGTGTCCAGGAAGTGGCTGGCTCTGGGCACGTCTGCTGGAGGGCTTCACCTCATTCAGAGAGACGGCTGGAAGCAGAAACTCATCCTCACGCACAAAGTAAACACAACCAACCCATTTCACCAGTTCCCCTTTAACAGTGTTCAACAGTGTTGAAATACTATTGTCCAGTGTTATCAATTAGATATGAATGTATTTGCGTGTGTGTGTGTGCAGTTTGCAAATAGTATTTCATGACATGTTTGCTTCTTCCTGTGTTTTATGGGAACTGTGAAGTAGTTATTGATCACACAGTCATACGGAGTAGTGATGCACAATTTATTGTCGACTATATTGGTATCATCTTTCACTTACGTCATGGCTCAGAGCACATCATCCTCTGCTTCCACCCACGAAAAGTGTTTTACAAGGTTGCTAAGTAGCAAGAAAGCAGGAAGTGTGAAAATAATGCTTTTATACATCACATAGAGAAGCTATTATGCTCTTTTTCACAAGATGTAATATAAGTCTCTGGTGTCTCCAGAATGTGTCTGTGAAGTTTCAGCTCAAAATACCCCACAGATCATTTATTATAGCTTGTCAAATTCGCCCCTATTTGGGTGTTAGTAAAAACACATAGTTTTTGTGCATGTCCCTTTAAATGCAAATGAGCTTCCAGAAGAGGGCGGAGCTTTAACAGCTCGCGCTTCGGTTGCTCAAAACAACAAAGCTGGAGAATCTCACGCAGCCAAAATGAGGATTGTCAGTAACGGTGTTCAGCCTTACATTGTTCAAACCGGAGTCGACACTGATGGAGAGACTCAGGAAGAAGTTACAATTTTTAGGATGTTTCTGAATGGTTAGTGGATAAATTTATGTAGTTGCTGTGGAGTTGATTCAACTCATCGACTAGCATGTGCTGTCATGTTAATCTTTTGTGCAATCCAGCGTTGAATTGACCCTCGTTTGTGAAGCAGTCCGGTGTAAAATGACGTCATGACAACAACACTCTACTACAACAACTCTTCCTCTTCTCTAAAGCAGCTCAACATGGCCTCACCCCCTTTGTTGTGTGTTCTCGGGGGTGGGGTTTATGTTAATTTTAGGGTTTGTGATGTCACCAACCCAGGAAGAAGGTCGTTGTAGTCCCTACCAGCTGTTTGCTGTAAAAGAAAATATCTCCCTTTGCATTGAACTTTGAGCGTTGTAACTTTGCAGATGTTGTTTATGATCAAACAGCAACATTACACACTAACTAAAGTTAAAAAAGTGAAATCATAATCAACCACCCCTAAAACGTATGTATTAATAATATCTGCCATAACATTTTCTGATTGAAAATTAAAGTGTTCACCACCATGTATCTTCTTTATCTTTATTTAGGAAGGCTCAATCACGCAGGTCTCATGCTGCCCCCATGATGAGGACTTTATCGCTGTTGCAACAAGGTAATCATGTTCGCCCCATCTGGATTTATATGTGCTCCTGGTGTTTGTGGTTGCCAATCTGGACACTTTTGTTGTGTGTGTACCCTAGTCAGGGTATGGTGGTGGTGTGGGAGCTGCATTTGGAGAGGCGTGGCCGACCTGAACGCGTCTCTGTGTCCTGGGAGCACCGCGGACAGACGGTAACATCTCTGTGCTGGGATTCCGCGGCCCACCGAGTGTTTGCTGGAGATGTCGGAGGAAAAGTGTCCTGCGTCCGGGCTGGGTCATCTAAACTGGGGAAGGTATAAGAAAAGCTGCGTTTCCACCGAAATTATGCAGAACAATTTTTCCCAGGAACTCTTTTCCCCCAGACCTGTTGCTGTCTGTCGTTTCCATGGCAGTCTAAAGTACCGTGAAGATGAGGCAAATTAGTCCGGTGATGTAGGATTGCGCATGACTTTCCAGTTCCTGCTGGATTTCATCCTCCACATATAAGCCTAAAACTTTGTTGCCGGGTCCATCGGTCATGTTATTTAAACTCCATTGTTGATTCAAATAGCAAACAACTCTTACTGCACGCACAGCAGCAGACTTTTAAAAATGGTGGTTGAAATAAAATGCTGCGTAGAGTCAACTAATCAAAATGGTGTGTGAACTCAACCAATCAGCATGTTCAGCGCCCAAGTCCCAGCCCTGAAAGTTCCAGAACTTTGAAAAAGTACTACCTCGTGAGCAGGGACTTTCTGAGGGGAAAATTTTTACCCGGAACTTCATTTAGACCCTGGTTCCTGCGGTCGAAACGCATCGAGTACCACCCCAAAATCCCTAGTTCCCGGAGAAAGTTCCTACGGTGGAAACGAGGCTAAAAGTTGTTCACATGTTCGTATTGATCCCAAACTTTTGCACGGTAGTGTATTTTATTGAAATAAGTGTTTTTGAATCTATGCTTGTGTTTCTGTCTGTGTTTGTTTGTGGCTTCCAAACAGGGCTCTGCGTTTGTGATCTTCCCAGTTCAGACCATCACCACAGTGGATTCACGTGTCGTTCAGCTGGGGTACACGGACGGACACCTGGTGGTCTCGTCTCTCAGCCGCTGCTACCTGTGTGACACAGAGAGGTGTGTGTTGGCAGGAAACATGGGACAACACATGTCCCTTTACCTGCAGTTAGTTTAAAAAACAATTTGTTCACTTTGAATATACAAATTTACCATTTCATTTGGATTGGCCTTTTTATTTGATCAAATTTATCATATCAAACATTGATATCACATTTCCCCCCATGTCCTCATACCATAACTTAGATTAAAATGTATATTAAACGTAAAAAAATACAGTACATCTGAAAACTTTTTGTATTAAAGAGGACCTATTGTGCCCTTTTTCAAAGTCTTAATTTGTTTTTGGGTTTTCATGTTTGAATGTTGATTATTTTCCTCATATTCTCCATTGTTGCAGCTCCTCTCTTCCCAGTCTGTCAGTAACACTCTGTTTAGTTCCTGTCTCTGTGAAGCCCCTCCTTCTGAAAAGCACAATGTGCTCTGATTGGTCGGCTGGACCAGTGTGTTGTGATTGGTCAAGCACTTTGAGCGTGTTTGGGAAATATCCTGCCCCTTACCATAACCTCCAGTTTCAACACACTACTAACTAACTCAACCAGGCCCCACCCTTTATTTAGCGCATGCCATGGGCGAGAATTATTTAAATGAGGAATATTACGACGTGTTCGTTCCCGAAAGAAAACTCAAGTTTACTCGTACTTTTAAGAAATAAATTCAGTCTCTTCCTGTCTCTCTTTCTCTTAGGGAGAAGTTCTGGCGTGTGGGTAGTAAAGAGCGAGATGGAGAATTTGGGGCGTGTTTTCTCACGCAGGGTCCGGCGGGTCAGCGAGGTCAGGCGGGCGGTTCTCCTCCACTGCTGTACTGCGCCCGGCCCGGCTCCCGCATATGGGAGGCCAGTTTCAGTGGAGACGTCCTGAGCACACACCAGTTCAAACAGCCGCTGGCCTGCCCACCGCTGCCCGTCGTCTCTTACAAGTGTGTGTTTGTGTGTTTAACACTTACTTGTGACATCATTATTGTTTGTCATTTTGGCCCATTCTTTTTCTCTCTTTACATTTTTGTTGTGTATTTTTACACGTCTTTTGTTCAGGAATGAGCCACATTTCAATCCCGCACAGACAAATCCACAGTCTCTGGCTTTCCCAAGACTCCTTCAGTTTGGGTAACCGCTTCCTGTATTATAATAACACATGACGTCTTTAGTAAAGACACAGTATTTCATATCTGCTGTGTGCATTATGACTATGAAGATAACGTCTCTGATTAGAAAGGGTTTTGGCGTTAATATTTGACTTGAGAATTGTGTGTGTTTCTCAGTGATCAAAATCTGCTCACCTGGACGGATTCGGCCATCTACATCTTCACCCCGCACAGTGGCCAGGTTCTGCTGTGGACAGAGGTCAAAGGTGAGAGGTCATGAAAGTAATGCATACACAAACATGTATTCACTCAAATATACTTATTCACATATTTTTAAAAAAATATATTGTATGACTTCTTATGTTATATATATTTTGTTATTTATATTTTTTAAAAATGTCTTTTTTATGTATTACATATTTTTATATATTTTTTACAATGTATATATTGTATGTACACACTATAAAAATAAAAATAATTAATTTTACATATTTTAAAAAAATATTGTATGACCTCTTTTGTTATATATTTTTTGTTGATTATACTTTTTAAAATGTCATTTATTTTTATTTTAAAAAAATTATATATGTATTTTTTTAATATCTTTTACTATATATATATATATATATATATATATAAAATTGTAACAATATATTTTTATAAAGTAATTTATTTTTATTTTTACAATTTTATTTTATATTTAATTTTTTTTTTTTTAATATATTGTTTGACCATTTTGATAATTTTACAGCACTTGGATCCATATCTGTCTTCCTCCTTCTATAGATGTGGTGGAGATTTCAGTTTTCCGTAACGAGCTATTTTGTCTCCATGGTGATGGACGATTGTCTCACCTGTTGCTGGTGTCACCTGAGCGCTGTGTGGAGCGGCTGATGAAGAGGGAGAACTGGACGATCGCCGCCACCGTCTGCTGCATGTTTCAGCACACCATTATTACATCCAGGGTACATACTGTTTTACATATTATTTTAAGAAAGAGGTAGTATAGACAAATCAGTGTGCGTTAAATATTACACTAGTGCTCCATTCCTCTTTTGCATTTCCTCCTCAGGCCAGGAAGTCCCTCCCCATTGATCGACTGGAGCAGCTCAAGTCTCAGCTAAACTCTGCCTCCCAGCAGCAGCTGATTGGTCAGCTGGAGGAAGTGATCAGCAAACTGGAGCCACTGGACTCTGCCTGCAGCAGCCGCAGGAGCAGCATTTCCTCGCACGTGAGTGAAAAAACACACAGACATATGTATAGATGCATTTTTGAAATGCTAAATGACTTTTCCTGTTTTGCGCAGGAGAGCTTTAACGTTCTGGACTGTGGCATCTACCGTGTCATCAGCCGAAGAGGCAGCCAATCAGATGATGACACCAACTCCCTCACCAACCAATCGATGCTTGAGGAGGAGCGGCTGAAGGAGTTCAGTTTTACTGAGGAAGAGCAGGTGGACAATGGTGAGACAGAGAGAGATCGATGTCAAACCTAAAAGGGAAGTAGTAGAGTTCTGCTCTCTCGGTGGGAATTCCTTGTCCTGATACTCTTGTCCATTTCACTAATGACCAGAAAGGGACTTTCTTTAACACATGTCTTAAAACAACCCATTTTTAGTAGGGATGCACAATACATCAGCCACCATATCGGTATCGGCCGATATATGTTTATTTTTAATGTTATCATTATCAGCCCAATAAGAAAATTTGGCCGATATATTAAAGCCGATAAATAATGGATAATTTCCTTCAGTTGAGGCACTTCAGATGCGCACTGTTCACCATGATGGTTTTAATTGCTTGAAATATGATTTCACTTCAGAAAGGAAAATACAGTTAAGTACAACATGTGCATCTCAAGTCTGTCATATAAGCTACATAAAATTATAAAGAGAACATTATAATTGTGTGCCTTGGACATGCCTTTTAATGGTGAGACTTTTGTTTTTGTAATCAGGCTCTCAAAAATTACATAAAAATTTGGATTTAGATTTACTGGACAATAAATTGGTTATCGGCCTTCATATATATTGAATTATATTGAATTATCGGTTATCGGTATCAGCCAAAATTTTCATATCGGTGCATCTCTGATTTTTATTTTTTGTAATTTGACATATTTCAGAGTGAATAAGGATATTCAACAAGAAAAAAAATGAAAAATGGGACTTAATTTTATGATTGTCGGTATCGGCCAAAATTTTCATATCAGTGCATCCCTAAGTTTTTGTAATTTGACATATTTCAGAGTGAATAAGGATATTAAACAAGAAATAAAAATGTAAAGTGGGACTTAATTTTATTTACTGAAAATAAAATAAAAAGATTTGGGACATCAGCCAAAAAGGAAAGCCATTTTAGAGCCAGAGCGTTCTCTGACTTTTCCATTTGGAGTAGCATGCATGGATGAATCATGGAGAATAACACCAGGAACATATATTTAATTTCAATTTTCACATCCTCTCTGAATGCTAAAAATCGACATGATGCAACAAACTCATAGCCAATCAGAACTTGTGTGATCTTTAATAACAATTTTGCGTGCAGAGCTATCGATCAAAATAGAAACCAAGCGACAGACAAATATTGCAGTTTACACTTATGACAAAAAATATTGTTTATCACTTTGAATATTGTGAATTTTTAAATGGTTTTATAGTAGTAATTGTATGTCAGTGTGTTGTATGTCAAATATTTTGCAATAAAAAACACTAAAAAAACATCAGCGAGCAGCAGTTTAATCATTTATCTGGTGTTTTGAACATGTTAGATTCTTCTTTTTATCTGATCATTATGCTTCGTCATGTGATGAATCAGTTATTATCTGCTTTATTCTGTGCTTTTACTTAGTTTTTTCCACATCTTCTGACTTTATTCTCTCTCTCTCTCTCTCTTCATTCATCTCTCTATCATTTCAACTCCTCCTTTTGCTATCCTGAAGACTCTCAGTCTGTGCGTGGAGAGGGCGACAGGTCAGACCTCGGCTTGCAGTTTCTGCCTCTGTCTTTCCGCCCAAAACCTCCACGAGTCGCCCTGCAGGCTGTTCGAGACAGGTATACACACATTTAGACATCTGACCACATAAAATCCCCCTTTTTTTCATTGTAATTTCATTTCCTCTTAAATTTCACACCAGACATAGTCTGCTTTGCTCTGATTGGCTGGATCATAAGGAAGCTCTAATGCTCATTAAAATGCAGCTGCTGATACCCAGGTTATTTTTAAAACTGTAACTTCCTGTTTTGTCGTGCTGTCACATATGTCTTTGAAACATTGTCTCATTTTAAGCCGATGCACATGATTGGCAAGGTTACAATTATTTCTCCTTCTCTTTGTTTTTTCTGTATGCATTTGTTGTTTATTTGAAATCCAACTGCTTATGTTTTGGACTGTCATCACTGATCTTGTTTTTGATCGTAGCATTTTGTAATTGTGAATGTGTGTATGTCAGTGTCTCTAGCTTTGTGAAAAAGACGACCGAGAAGATCAACACGCTTCAGATGAACGCAGACCTATGGCCTCGGCCTGACCTCAGGGAGGGTGTTCAAGGGGAGGTCAATGCCACAGCGACCCCTCTTCCAGAGGAAGGCGAGCATGAGTGAGTCATGAGTGCTGCTATTGGTGGTTTTATATATTTATATTGTTTGTATTGTGGTTTTTGATCGTCTCTCTCTATAAGAATGACCGCTGAGCAGTCCAGCTCGGAGTCTGAGCTGCAGGAGTTGAGGGCCGCCACAAAGAAAGCCATGTGAGTTGCTTTCGACTGCTGCATACAGGCAGGAAGATGTTTATCCTACTTAAACTATAAGCTAATGAATGTTTACATATGATACATTAATGAGAGATGGAATGAGATCAACAATAATGAATTATATTGTTAAAGATTTCCATTCCAAATAAATGCTTTTGAAAGAATTCTGAAAAAATGCATCACAGTTTCCAAAAAAATATGAAGCAGCACAACTATTTTCAACATTGATAATAATAATAATGTGTTTCATGAGCAGCAAATCATCATATTAGAATGATTTCTGAAGGATCATGTGACACTGAAGACTGGAGTAATGATGCTAAAAAAATTCAGCTTTGATCATTACATTTTAACATATATTCACATAGAAAACAGTTATTTTAAATTGTAATAACATTTCACAATATTACTGTTTTTAATGTGTGTGTGTGTGTGTGTGTATATTTAATATTCAATATATTGTCTCCCAGTTAATGTGAAATCATAAATTGCATCTATAATAATTACAATAAACATTTCGCAAGTTCTTTAAAATAGTTTTAGATATTTGTAGCATATCATATTCCAGAATACTTCATGAAATGACAAGCAAATCACTGTAGTTGCTGATGCTTTTACTGCACACTGAACTGCTGTTAGAGTTGATCTGTGTTCTGTTGTAGCTCTCAGATCCAGGACCCCATGGTTTTACTGGACCCCGTCTGTCTCAGCGATGTGCTCCAAGACTGGGCTCCGGTTCTGGAGAGGGTTCTGGGTCCGGAGGATCTCACCGTACCTCGAGAAATAACAAATCAAGAGGAGAAGACCCTGGAGGAGGAAGAGCTTGTTTCATCAATGTCCTGTTGCGTCGTGGTTCAGCCAGAGATCTTAACAGCGCCCCCTACTAACCTGGATGAATCCGCAACCCTCAGTGAAGAAGAGGACCTTGGAGAGAGCATCCCGTGTTCCACCGCCCCAGTCAGAGCGCCGTTCCCGCTTCTTGCTAACCATGTTGAATTAATACAGCTGTTTTCCCCCAAACCTCTGCCCCCTGACCTCCAGGCTGACCTCTCACAGCTGGCCTGTCTTTATCTGGAGATGGGCTGTCCCGGTAGAGGAGGGGTTGAAAGTGTGTGTGTGTTCCTGAGGAGGTACTTCTTCCTGTTGGACCAGGAGAGAGTGAGGAAGATGTGTATGCTGAGGTACAGAGAGCACCGGGAGGTGCTGAAGGCGTACATCGCTGGCATGCTGGGTAAGTTTGTAATAATAAACATGCTTTTTATAGCAATTCTGTTTTTCAGTCATTAGTTTTTCATCTGGGATGTCATGCCTTAATATTAATTCTATTAACATTCTATGGGGGGTGGTAGAGTTCACTCAGGCCAGTAAGGTGGTGGAAGTGATTCAGAAGGGCGACCTGCTGAAGTCTCTGCGCAGTCTGAGAGAACTTCAGCCCTGGAACACACCTCTGCTCCTCTCACACCTGTACAGGTGAGTTGACATCACTCAGAGCAACACATGATATCTATATATTTTATCAATATGGTCACCTGCACAGGTGTGAATATATAATTTATATTGAATATAATGCTTGCTTTCTCTCTACAGACTCTATGAGAAGCACGGGGAGGTGGCTGTTCGTGCCTACCCACAGTTCTATCCCACAATCCTCCCCTCTGACATCATGGCTATGGCTTTACCCAGCCACTTCCTGCCTTATCTGGACAATCTGGTCCAGTCACGAGCCGAGCAGCAGCGGTACGGCAGCATTCTGTTATACAGTGTTTTACAATGTGTGATAATCATGATTGATAATGTAATGTTTACACTGTGATATTGTATTCTTGTTTATGAACATAAAATAACATATTAAGTTATTTTGTCATCTACCAGGTTGTCTTTCTTGGGCTCTCTTCTCCAGCCAGAAACTCTGCGACAGGATTGGCTGGAACTGGCGTTATCCCATGATGCCCCACAAAGAAATGACACACTCACTCCTGACGGACAGCCCCGGTACACAAAACAATTTTTACGCAACTATATTCTTAAAAAAGCAAATTTGAGTAGTCATTCGTGTCTGTAAAATGTATTTATTTTAGAAAAATGTATTTATTGTATTTGTTTATTGTAGAAAATATGCTCTACATATTTAAATATATTGCATTGCATACATACTTTAATATACAGGATATACATATTAAAGTATGTATATATTATCCCATATATATTTGGTTTTATATATTGTATACATTTAAATACGTCATTGTATACATACTTTATATATATATATAATGTTAACCTGTTTTCTTCTTTAAATCAGTTACTTTAAATTTTGCTATTTTGCTGATTATAATGTCTCCTGTGCTGTAGGTGGCACTCTCATTTCTTCAGCTGGGGTTATGGGCGTCTGCTGTCTCTGCTGGTCCGGCTGCCTGCTGATCTGACCTCCAAACAGAAGATGCTGGAGATGTGTAGAACTCATGGGTGAGTGTAGAATTAGAATGGATAGAATTCAATCAGAATGGGTAGTTGTATAAACTGTGACTGTGTTATTTGTCTCTCAGGTATTGGATGGGTTACCTGTACCTGTGCAGAGAGCTGCAGCGGCGGGCAGAGGCTTTCAGCGCCATCTGCAGACTGGACGACATGACACTACTAGAGGAGGATGATGGTAAAACAATCACAGATACTCAAAGAGAGACTGTCAATATAACTAATAACCGCCCAGACAGGATGAGCGCGTCTGTCTGACACATAAATAACCCATGAATCAGTTCTGTGGAATTTATTCCATTTCTAAAATATCTCTTTTTCTCTTTCCGCAGGTATTGTTCCTCAGTCTCTTGATGAGTGGGTTTTGCTACTCCAGCTCTCACAGCAAATCAGTTCAGTCGATGAAGCGACGCCCATTATAACTTTGCCCAGCAGCACCAATAGGTCCTGTTCAGACGACACTAACAGTAATGGCACAAGTGACGGTTCCTCTGACCTCTCAAACAGTTCGAATGACTGGAGCATTCGGGTCAGCCCAGAGAACATAATTCTGCGCCTGGTGAGAGTCTTCGGCCCGGACGGGGCCCTGACGGCCCTCCAGGAGCACGGGATACAGGTGGATCTCAGTTCACGCTCCACGCTGGTCTGTGATCTGCTTCGTATGGCTGAGAAGCGGCAAAGGTGAGAGCATGTAAAACAGTAGTGTACAGTATATAGTTTTGAGTAAGCAGTATGCTAGTATTCCATGCAGAACACACTGTTTATAAAAAATAGTAGTTTGTGTGCAATATATACGGTGCAGTATGCTAGTGTTCCATTCTGAACATGTTTGTTGAATTCGGAGTAACACTTGATATGTAAGAAATAGTACGAGTAGTATGCTAATTCTAATTTAAACATTGTTTTGGAAAATAGTATACTGAGCAGTATGCTAATATACCCTTCTGATCTAGTTGTTTTTTAAAAATTTAAAAATATATAATATATATAGTAAGCAGAATGGTAGTATTCCATTATGAATATGTCTATGTATGAATATGTATATATTTTTTAAAATAATAGGCAGTATATACTGCACAGTATGCTAAAATTCCATTCCAAACATTTTGGCTGAATTTGGAATTGCATGCCAGCATACTACTCTTACTACTTCTGCCATATAAGGGTATAGGAGAAATAGTAAGAGTAGTACGGTTGATTGAATTTAGACATTGTTTTTGGAAAATAGTAGGCTGTGTACTGTATATAGCAAGCAGTATGCTACTGTTTTATTTCAAACATAACATTTAAAAAAAAAAAATACTAGATTGTGTACAGTATATACTGCACAGTATGCTAATATTCCATACTGAACATATTGGTTGAATTTGGAATAGCATACTAACATCCTACTTTTACTGTTTCTGATATGGGAGAATAGTATGGTAGTATGTTGTTTCAAATTTAGACAATAAGTTTAGAAAATATTAAGAAGTGTAAATAGTAAGCTGAACAGAAGTATTCCATTATGAACTTTTTTTTAATTTAATAGACAGTCTACAGTATATTCTGCGCAGTATGCTAATATTCCATTCTGAACATATTGGTTGTATTCGGAATAGCTTATTAGCATACTACGTTTACTATTTCTGCCATGTAAATATATATTTATTAAGCTATTTTGAATTTAGGCATTGTTTTAGGAAAATAGTAGGCAGTGTATATGCTGCGTAGTATGCTAATACTCCTTTTCAAACTAAAAGTTTTTTGAAAAAAAGTAAGCAGTGTACGTTATATATCAAGCAGCAAACTAGTATTCCATTCCAAGCATACTGTTTTAGAAATATAGTAGGCAGCGTACAGTATATACTGTATTGTGCAGTATGCTGTTCATTAGTATTGCATTAGGAATGTCATTTGAAAACCGTAGGCAGAGTATAGTATATACTTCAGTATGCTTGTATTCCATCCTGAACATTTAACCGTATTTGTTCTCATGCATTTTCTCTCACTGTCCTTTTAGAGCACTGATTCAGACCATGTTGGAGCGCTGTGACCGGTTTCTGTGGTCTCAGCACGCTTAAGACCCCGTGTCCACCTGATCTCTCCAGAACCCTGTGCTGCTCTCAGTATGGACACACTGTGCTCTCTGTTGTAACTGCTCTGGGATCAGATCTGTATGGCTGTTTCTAGATCAGATGATCTCAGGTCACTGGACCTTTTGGCTTGCATTTCAGTCACAATCTAACACAGATTTCGGTTCGTAGCTTTTTCGCACCAGCACTATGACTGTATTGTGCAGTAAATGGTGGAAGTGTGCTGGGTGGGTGTCACATGACTTGGTCTAATCAGTATTTCGTCTCCTGTTTCCTATTTAGCTATTTAATAAGGTGTTGACACAGTATTAACAATGGGCCTTTTTAATGAAATGTCATTCAATAATCCAGTTGTACATAAATTATTCTATTGAACTGAATGCAACCATTTATGTAAGGATGCTTCTGGATTCTATATACGATCTACATAAATATTTTCCATATTCCAATATTTTCCATATAATATGGAAAATAAATGTATCTTAAATTATATTTATCTATTTAATTGTATTTATGTACTTAATGTAGATGAAAATTACAGTAATCACAAAATTACAAGTATTTGAGAACAAACACGGGCCTTATCAAACAAAGAAAAACTAACAAAGCTGTGTTCTTTTAACAGAGATTATTATAAAATAAATGTGAATGTATGAAGTAAAAGTTTTTGTAATGCCATGTGGCTTAGCTGGTTTAACAGGCTGCTCTTAAAGAAAAGCACAATAAATACGAGTGTCATGTTAATTTATAATCGTGTAGAAAGTGTTCCTTTAAATGCACAAATCTCTTTCACTCTTCTTGCAAATCAATATAATTTGAATGCATGGAGAGACTACTAGCAATGAATTTAAAGTTGATTTTTTTTCACAGTGACACTAGATTTGGATTGCAAATGGACATGCTGCGTTATAAAAACAGCAGCTTGGCACTGGTTTCCTCTGTAGGTGACACATGGTCCAATCAGACATGTAAAGTTGTCCCGAGCGCTGCGTCAAACTCGTGTTCGGCGAGAACAGCAGCCTTTTAATGTCATCAATCTGAGATCCCCGACTCTGTTCTCCTCACTTTCCAATTTCTCTTATCAGGCTTTCAGAATTCTCTGTTTTTCTCTGTTGCTCCACTGACCTCTTTTCCAGGTGTGTCTTCTATCTGATCGTACCCGTGCCAACAGAAGTGTCATGGGGCAGAAAGAAGGGGCATTACGGGAAATATTGGCAACAAACCCATTACCAAAAGTATTAAACATCCTGCAGCTTTTGTGCTTCAGACATGAATTAGGAGAGCTGTGCTGTTACTTTACTAAGTGATCAGATACACCATTTTCATCTGCTGAACCATAAAACTGGCAAAACAAAATCCCACAAACTTACAAGAAGGGCCAAACCATATCTCTAGAATATTATACCCAAAACACCCTAGAACACTTTACACTTTTAAAAATAAAGGATTCCTTATTGGAATATATGGTTCCATGAATATACCAAAATATCTCAAAATATTACCATGATATCTCCAAAATATTTCCAAAATATTACTCAAAACACCCTAGAAACCATCCAGAACACTTTGCACTCTTAAAAATAAAGGTTCTTTATTGGAATATATGGTTCCATGAATATACCAAAATATCTCCAAAATATTACTCAAAACACCCTAGAAACCACCTAGAACACTTTACACTCTTAAAAATAAAGGTTCTTAATTGGCATTGATGGTTCCATTAAGAACCTTTAACATTCATGGAATCTTTACATTCCACAAAAGGTCTTTTAGATTTTTAAAATGTTCTTCACACTAAGGTTCTTTTTAGAATGTTCACTGAAAGCTGCTTTGGGGAACCAAAAAATGGTTCTTCTGTGGCATCACTGTGAAAACCCTTCTTTTTTAAGAGTGTAGAAATCACACAGCAACGCCTTTAGCACCGCTCACGTTATGTTCAGAAGGCGAAACAGTCCGCTGTGGCTCTATATGACTTGCTTGAGGAGTGATAACCCCATTAGATAGAGGATGATGGGTTTGGATCAAGAGGTTATTAGGGCAGGACATTCGCTCTGTGTGTGTTCGGGATCGTTTGATGTTGAATTGTTGTCACCAGTCACACAGATAACAGAATTCTGCACATACCTGTAGACTGAAGCCAGCGTATAAAAGTGAGTCCCCTCACATACGCCCAACACAAACCTTCTGATACACGTAATTACACTGATTTGAACAGTCACACATCATCAAACTGGTTCAGATGGTGATGTAGAAATACTCTGGCTTTTTAAACAATTGTTTTTCATGTTTATAACAAACATTTTTCTGCATTAATTGTTATTTATTTACTGTATTTTTGTACAATACTATTACTCTTCTGTGCACAAGCCCACGCAGAGTTTTGTTTTGAATCAAGAACAAAATGTTATATATTTTACAAGACCAAAAGTGAGAATACAAGACCGTACAGATGGATACGACATGCTTGGTAAGTACAATTAATAAGTACACTAATATATTATTTTAATGTTTAAATTAATATTATTTTGTAATAGTTGCATATGTGCTCTCTCTCTCTCTCTCTCTCTCTCTCTCTCTATAATTTTCTTACAATGTTTTGTAGTTTTTTATTAATTATTATTTTAATATTTATATTTTGTATAATGGTTGCATGTGTTTGTAATAATTATATATAATATGCTTATTATATAAAAACTAATTATTACAGAAACATGCAACTATTGTACAAAATAATATTAATATATAGTATAATTATTAGACGTAAAAAACAGTACATTAAAATATATTTTATTGTATAGTTTTTTATTGTATATTCAGGTGTAATTATAGCTTACATGTGTGTATATACGTATACAATAACATGCATATATACATATTTTATTTTTATATTTTTTTTGTAAATTTGCATATTCATGTAAATATTTCTTGTTGCAGGAATCTTTTTCATGCATGATAATATCTGTGTTTGTGATATTGTGTCTGCCGATATCATCCACATCTCATTTTCATTCCCAGAATGCAACAGGTACTGAATTATACTTTTTATGTCTAGTATTTTTCTGGGTAAAGTTTGTTGCTTCATGCAACCAGCTGCATCTTCAAGACCAACAAGTACAAATAAAGCTCACAATCAGACATTTTATTTCCATTTCTGCAGTTTTTGTCAAAGCTGACAGGTTTTGCAGTGAAATGTTTTGTGGTGTTTTCCCAGTGTATTTGGGATCTAGTTTCATTCAGGAAGCTTTACACAGAGCCAGAGAGCTGACAGACGCCGCATACGCTCACACCAATGAGAGGTGAGACGTACAGACTTAAAAAATACCCCCGAAAGAAAACGTTATCGCTCTGTGTCGACCAAACGGAAACATAAAACTAGACACAAATGAGTCGATAGTTATCATGCAGTGAGAGTATAGAGCTACAAAATGATTTAATCTCATAAAGTATGTTTATTTTCCATCCTATGGCTTGTGTCCGCTCTCTCATCTCTGTCAGAGCGAAGACGTCTGTATCGGACGGTTCTGTCCGACCCAATGACCTGTTGGCCTTGTTCAAACAAACTGGCCCAAAAACCAGAACCCACATCAGATCCGCTGAGTTCCTCGACAACACGGTAGAGCTGATACGAGAGATGGTGTACACACACTCCATGGACAAACCCGACCTCACCGGTACACACACATTTGCCTCATATGGGACATTAGAAGTAAACGTATGATCTTGAAGGCTCATATCAGCATATGTTATGTGCATTTTAGAGCTCTTAAGTGCAGAAGACATGGAGGCCATACTGCAGGTTACAGGCTGTTCCACAGAGATGCTGAGACCCGTGTGTAAATCTGACTGTCTGTCCAAACGCTACCGTACCATCACAGGACACTGCAACAACAGGTGCGTGCACACATTGTATGGGATGTCAAAATATATCAGTTTCATTAAGCTCAGAAAGCGTTTTCTTTTATCAACACTTTTTGACTTTACAGAGAAAACCCTCTATGGGGGGCAGCAAACACCCCCTACGCCCGCTGGCTCTCAGCAGAGTACGAGGACCCTCGAGGGGCCCCGAGGGGCTGGAATCCACAACACACCTACCATAACTACACACTACCTCCTGTAAGACTGCCTGAAAAGTTGTGTGAAAGTTCTCAAAGAATTATTAGGGCCAGATTTACTAACAGTTTGCGCAAGCGCAAACACTCTTTTGGTGTTAAAAAACGACTGTCTGGATTTACTAAAGACACGCAGTGCAAAATTGGCGCCGAAAAGGCGTGGACTGAGTTGTTTTTGCGGCTGACGTTATTGCAAATGCATTTGTAGGAGTTTCCCTTTCAGACGCAAAATTTATAGGAGGAGAGTATTTAAATGAATCACGCAACGTGATTTACTAAGGTTTGTGCTAGTCAATTTGCTGGTATTTGCGCCATTGCGCAAAGCATGTCTTAACCCATTTTGCGACATGGCTGTAATTGTTGCTGCTAGGAGGAGACACCGCAGAGAACAGAGAGCGCGTGGTAGAAGGGAGAAAATATTTTCCACCCATATTAATTTCTTTGCAATACCAGAGAAAGACGTTTTCCGTAAATTACATGTATCAAGTTGCGCCTGTGTCGACCCACACCTGATGAGCATCAGCTCTGCTTATTTGCGACTCGACGCTAATTTGCGCTGCTTTTAGCAGATTGCGTTAGTCATTATGTAAATGATTTGACTGTGTCTGTGTTCTTTAATTTGCGCGTCAACAGTAGATCACGCGCAAAACTTGCCACTCCCATCGGCACATTTGTGGAATTGTGCTCACGCTAATTTTGCCCCATTTAGTAAATCTGGCCCCAAGTCTGTAATCATAGTTAGCTGGTTTGTAATTTATATAAATTTATTGATTTTCTTTTACATTTTAAATTCAATGTTTATTAGCCTGACAAAAAACATTTGGGTTTATATTGCTAATTGTTTGCATACAATGACAAACTGTATTTTATAATACATTCTACATATAATGGGAATTAGTGCTAAATTGTTTAAAAAAACATTACAAATAGCATATTATATTTCTTATTGTATTTATTTAAATAATTAAAATAAAAAAGTGAAAAATGATTCAAATCATATAATTTACTTTATTATAATATTTTAATATTTTATAGTATTTTATAATACATTTTTAGTATTTTATAATACATTCTACATATAATGGGAATTAGTGCCAAGTTGTTTAAAATATATATATATATATATATATATATTATTACAAATAGTCAAATTTGTTATTATTAGCATATTATATTTCTTATTTCTTATTATATATTTCTTTAAATAATTAAAATAAAAAACACTTTGTCACTCTGCTTTTGTAGTTTTTGTTTTCAGTTTTTGTTTTACTTCAACTTTAACCTATTTAATTGCCAAGGTAACTTTTTTTTTTAAAGTTTTTTTGGTTAAAAAAATATCCAAAATCAATTTTTGAGAAAGTACGTAACCAGCCAGTGTTCAAAACTATCTCCTGACCTTAGCCCAATTCACAACGGTAAGCTTGTAATAATGTTTTCTAGCGTGATTTTTTTGTAATACTTTTTTTCCTCATTTGGTCAGAACAACAGTGGCATATTTTTTACTTACTTGTTCAGATGACATTTTCCGATGAAAATACTTATTTTGGTCATACTTCCAAGACTACAATCTGTGATTCGGAAGTACAGTATTTACCAGTGCAGTGACTGACAGCAAACATTCTCCTCAAAACATTAGATTCATCCGCTGAGGAGCCGTGCCGTTGCACAACCCACGTAAAGATGATAATTCCGCAAATAACTGCAATTGCAGGTTTCAAACAGAGATGGCGACAAAGAGGCAAAACTTACATACTGCAGCTTTAAGTTTGAGTTTTTCATCTAATATTTACATTTTATTTTATTTCAGCTTAATTTAAAATAATGAAAGAGATTTGTAAGTTATAATTTTAGTTAACAATAACAACACTGGTGCCAAGAACTTTGAAAATAATAAATATTTTTGCAGTTCGTGTTTAGTGCCACTGGTGGCATAAAAATACACTACGCTCTTAAAAATAAAGGTTCCAGAAGGGGGTTTTCACAGTGATGCCTAAAGAACCTTTCAGTGAACATTCCAAAAAGAACTGTTTTTTCTTAGTTTGAAGAACATTTAAAAAAATCTAAAGAACCTTTTTCCATTATAAATACGTTTTTTTGGAATGGAATGTTAAAAGTTCTTAATGGAACCATGATGAAAATAAGACCAAATGGGCCAATAATGTTGAGTCTTCCAGTTGCTCTCTCTCTGCAGGTCCGCAGTGTGTCGCAGGAGGTTTTGTACACTCATAATGAGAACATCTCTCTGGACACGTCTCTGTCTCATCTGCTGGTGGAGTGGGGTCAGTGGATCGATCATGACCTGACTTTGACCCCTCAGAGTCCCAGCACTGCGGCCTTTAAGACCGGAGCCGACTGCACACGCACATGCAGCAGGGACACGCCGTGTTTCCCAATACAGGTGTGTAGGTACACCCTGAAAACAGATGCTGGATTGTACACACTCTGAACATCAGTCTCTTTTTCTTCACGTTCAGATCCCCCTCTCTGACCCTCGGACGGGGACTCAGACCTGCATGCCGTTTTTCCGCTCTGCTCCCAGCTGTACGGGCGGCTCAGTTCCGCTCGGTCACCGGGAGCAGCTGAATGCCATCACGGCATTCGTGGACGCCAGCATGGTTTACGGGAGCTCGGACACGCTCGCCTCCGTCCTGAGGAATCTGTCATCCCCTCTCGGCCTGCTCGCCGTCAACCAGTTCCACTCAGACCAAGGGCTCGGCTTCATGCCCTACCTGCCCCGCACACAACCTCACCTGGATCCCTGCGGCCCACGAGAGCGGATCAACCCCATGCCGCTACAAGAGACAGCGGAAAGGCTCAACTTACACATGGGGAATAGATCATTCTGTTTCCATGCAGGTTGTTGGCATTATTATTAAATAAAACAATTGTAGAGCAACGATTATTTTTATTTTATTTTATTTTATTGATTTTTTATTTTATTTTATTTTATTTATTTGTTATTTTTTCTTATTTATTTATATTATTTTATTTTTTATTATTTTTTTATTTTATTTTATTTACATTTAAAATAAATTAAAATTGAAATAAAACAATCATAGAGCAACAATTATTTTTATTTTTTATTTTTATTTTTTATATTTTATTTTTTATTATTATTTTTTTATTTTGTATTTTTTATTGTTACATTTTATTTAATTTTATTTTAACTAATTTTATTTTATTATTTATTTTATTTTACCACTTGTCCTATTTTTTTATTTAATCTTATTTTTTTATTATTTAATTTTATTTAATTTAAATTTAAAATAAATTTATATTAAAATAAAACAATCATAGAGCAACAATTATTTCATTTTTTTATATTTTATTTTTATTTTATTTTACATTGTTTTATTTTATTTTAATCAATTTTTTTTATTTTATTTTTTTTATTTTACTGCTTGTCCTATGTAAGGTGCTGGGATGCTGGAGATGCAGTACAAACTGTGTAGGCTAGAAATGTGTATTAATAAAGTTAATTGCTCAGTTTTTATTTAATGTTGACTTTAAGAGTATTACAGCTAAAACATCTGCAACAGAAGTCAATATTTCTCATTTTTTTTATTCAAAAATGTCCCAATTAACTCTTCACCCTAATACTCTCTGATTTAAATTGGCAAATTGATGTGCTGTTTTTGTGGGCATGTGTCAGGTGACTCTCGGGCCAATGAGCACTTAGGTATGATTGCTCTGCACACGCTGTTTCTGAGAGAACACAACCGATTGGCTGAGGAGCTTCACAAGCTCAATCCTCACTGGAGCCCGGACACACTGTACCAGGAGGCCAGGAAAATACTGGGCGCCATCCACCAGGTGAGACGATGTCCGCATATAAAATGATTGAAAAAAAAGGTTACTTCATTTATGCATACGTCTGACTTGCTGAATCTTGTTTGGAAGATCTTAACATGGGATCACTACTTGCCACGTGTCCTGGGCCGCAGTGCTAACCTGGTCCTCATGCCCTCGTACAAAGGTTACGACCCGGCCGCTGACCCCAGCATCTCAAACATTTTCTCCACTGCTGCCTTTCGGTTTGCACATGTGACCGTGCACCCGGTTGTGAACCGCCTTGGACCTGATTACCGGTTGAGCCCTGAACACCCGGCTTTGCCGTTACACAACTCTTTGTTTGCATCCTGGAGGATGGTGCAAGAGGGTTTGTTTCACACACACACTTAACTAATAGATATCACCATATTTCCCAATGTAATAACAGTACATTAAGACAATTGTTTTGTATTACAAGTTCTCTTAAATGTTGTTTAAATATGCAACTGAGGCATTAATTAAATATGCACTAATTTGCATGAATTAAAGCCAGGTACAAAATGCTTGCTGCTGATTAGTTCAGTCTCTCTCCTCCCCCATCAAGAGTGGACATGCCCCCTACTGCTGATTGGCTCACTCTGTCTCCTCCCCCATCATGAGTGGACAGACACGCCCCCTACTGCTGATTGGCTCACTCTGTCTCCTCCCCCATCATGAGTGGACAGACACGCCCCCTACTGCTGATTGGCTACAAGAGTGTTGTGCTGCTCAGTCCAATCCACTTTCAACAGCGCTTCTCATAAATCACTTACTGCACCTTTAAATGTGTATTTTGGATGTTTTCTTTCCACTTGTCTGAAAGAAGACATGTTATGGAAGCAAAATAGCCCAAAATCTCAAAACTGACCAGTGCATCTAGTGTCTTGCCTTAATATGCATGATTGCATGCTAATTTTCTCAACATGCACATCAGGTTATGATGCATAATGAACATTTCTATGTGTGTAGGAGGCATCGATCCTGTGCTGCGTGGCTTGCTCTTGTCCCCAGCTAAACTGCAGACAGCAGATCAGATGATGGTGGAGGAACTGACCGAGAGGCTTTTCCAGGCTCAGGGAGGGCTGCCGCTCGACCTAGCGGCGTTAAACCTGCAGAGGGGACGAGATCATGGCCTACAAGGTGCCAGTCAGCAGCCTGTCATTAGTTCACTTCTACCTACATAGGCAGCTGCCTTCTAAGGGCGCATCCTAACAGAACTAGAACCTCACAAGTTCTAACCTTTTTTACATTTTTTATGTTTATGAAAGCAGTTTTTGTTTTATAAACACCTACAGTGTTTCTTCTTTTATTTCTTTATCGTGAAAGATTCAGTAATAAATTATTAAAACTCCTGTCATGTTTATAATTATAAAAGTATATAGTGTGCAAAAAAATACAATAATAACATACATGACATTAGAAGATATATATGTACATAGTTTTTATTATCTTACCATAATTTGAGGATGTCATTCATTGGTTGTTCGTTCTCTCTCAGGTTACAGCGCGTGGCGAGAACTCTGCGGCCTCTCTGCCCCTGTGAATGAGTCTGATTTGGCAGGGATTCTGGGTAATGGAGTTCTGGCCAGGAAGCTGCTGCATCTCTATGGAACAGCTAAGAACATAGACGTGTGGGTCGGGGCCATCTCAGAGCCCGCTCTGCCCGGGGGCCGTGTGGGGCCGCTGCTGGCCTGCCTGATCGCCAAACAGTTCAGAGCGCTCCGAGATGGCGACAGGTAGTGTGTGATGCTCCACTTCTTGTTTATCGCTAAACGTTGAGCGATTTCAATATGTTTGAAGTACATAAATCTGGTTAAGGTTCTGGTGGCAGAAGGAGGGTGTGTTCAGCTCTGCTCAGAGAGACGCTCTCCGCACTACATCTCTGTCCCGCATCATCTGTGACAACACACGCATCCGTCTGGTGCCCTTTGACCCCTTCGCGCACACACTAAGCCCTGACGACCTGCTGCCCTGCACACGCATCGCCCACATGAACCTCTCAGCGTGGAGAGAACCAGACGCAGGTATTAGAATGAAAGTAAGCAAAAATCCTTTTATTTGAAGTTTTATTCATATTCGGTCTCATTTCCAGACCCGGTCTGTGGCACGGTCCCGCGGTTGGATCTGGGTTTCTCTGTGCTGTGTGACTCTGCCGTGATGTATCAGTGTCCTACTGGATACCTGCTCCAGGGAGCCGCACACCTCACCTGTGACCCCGACACTCACAAGTGGACACCACAACCGCCCACCTGCCAAGGTCTCGGCTAATGTTTTTTTAGACATTTGGAAATTAAATTAAATTAAATTAAATAAAAAATTAAATTACAAAATAAGTTAAGTTAAAAAAAAATAAATTAAAAATTAAATTAAAATAAATTAAATTACAATATTTATTAAATTAAAAATTAAATTAAAAAATAGGTTAAATTAAAAAATTAAATTAAAAATCAAATATTGCATTAAATATTACTTATTAAATGTTAAATAAAATTAGATTAAATATTAAATTAAGTAGTAAATATTAATAATAAAATATTGAATATTAAATGAAATTAAATATTCAAATCTAATTAAATTAAATATTAAATTAAATTTAGAAATTGACTATATATGAATGTTTTTATTGGTTATTTCAAATATTGATGAATGATCCACTCATTTCTTTTGGATGTTAGGACATTCATGGACATTCTTTAAACTAGATTACTAAATTAAATATTAAATATCATATATTACATGAAATATTAAATGTAAAATAACAGATTAAATATTCAATTAAATTAAATAAATATGAATGATAAAATATTAAACAATTAATATTAAATATTAAATAAATAAATGCATTAAGCATTCATTTAATATTGTAATAATGTTAAATAAAAAGGTTATTTCAAATATTGATGAATATTCCACTTATTTCTTTTGGACGTTTGAATATTCAAAGATAGTCATTAAATTAAATTAAATGTAAAATAAGATTAGATTATATGGTAAATATTGATAACAAAATATTAAACAATTATTACTCTTCTTTTTTGCTTATGTTAAAACTTATTAACTCCTCTCATGTTTATACTCAAAGTATAAAGTGTGCAAAAAAATTGCAATAACTTATGACATAAAAAGATAAATATGTACATAGTATTTATTTATTTACTTAAATAATTGAGTTTTCTGACATCTTACAATATATGTCATGTTACAGTAATAACTTGCATGACATAAAAAAGTATGTACATTTCTTTTACTTATTTTCAATCGTTAATTTCCTAGTATTTTTCTCCTATGATTTGAACTATTTAATAATAGTTTGATTATTTTATTTCGTTATAATTGACTAATTAAATTAGATTAAATTAAAATGATTTAAATAAATTTTAAAAGTAAAATAACATTAGATTAGATTATATAGTAACTATTAATGACAAAATATTAAACAATTAATATTACATTGAATTAAATATTACATTAGAATTAGAAACTGACTGATCCATCTTGACACCCAGTTTATTAAAACAGGGTTTTTATTGGTTGTTTCAGATATCGATGAATGTTCTGCTCATCCGCCCGTCTGCCCTCCACACCTGCAGTGCTTTAACACACCTGGAGGTCACACCTGCACAGGTGAGAAGCCGCCACACCCATAACCAGCTGTTTCCTCAATCTATGGCATATTAATCACATAAATGAGCTGTTATTTGTTGAACATGTAGAACCTGCAGCTCCGCCCCTTTCTGCCTCCTCCATTGTTGCGTCAGTGATGTCAGTCCTAGGGGGCGTGGCTTTGATAGTGCTCTTCCTTGCCTGCTACAAAAGGTGTGTCAGAACCTCCACTTCAAGCAGTTGTTTTAGATGTGTAAATGCATACACTTATACTCGGAATGTCAATCCTGCAGAGTTTTCCTCCGGAAAGCCGTGACGGTGAAGGCAGAATGCTGTCAGAGAAGATGATGAGATGGAGTCAAGGGGAAACTGGTTTGGAAAATGTGCAGTGTTTACATGTTCAATATTCCAGTTTCATAACCACAGTCTCATTCAGTGCACTGGACGGAAAAACACATGAATGAAACGTGTTCAAGCATGCAAAGCATTTTTAACATTTCTCCCAGTGTTCTCGCCCTCAAAAAAAGCTTTTGTCTGTGGTAAATCTGCCGCCGGCTCTCCCACGTGTGACGTCACATCAGCTGATGTACAAAAATGCTTGCTTTGTTGTAGCTCAGCCTTGGTGTTAATTGATTTTGTACACATATTAGATAAACAGGATGCATTAAATGATCAAAAGTCACATTAAAGACATTTATGTTACAAAGGGTTTCTATTTAAAATAAAATGCTGTTCTTATGAACTTTCTATTCATCGAAGAATGCTGTAAAAATAAAATGTATCATGGTTTCCATAAAAAATGAAGCAGCATAACTGTTTTCAACATTGATAATAATCATGTATATTTAGAATGATTTCTGAAGGATCATGTGACACTGAAGACTGGAGTAATGATGCTGAAAATTCAGCTTTGATCACAGAAATAAATTACATTTTACTATATATTCACATAAAAAACAGCTATTTTAAATTGTAATAATATTTCACAATTTTACTGTTTTTACTGTATTTTTAATAAAATAAATGCAGCCTTGGTGAGCAGAAGAGACTTCTTTTAAAAATATTAAAAATCGTACTGATCCCAAACTTTTGAACTGCTGTGTATGTGTGTATGTAATATATGGATAAAAATCATGCTGGTCAGGTATTTATTTTGGACTTCCACAGGCATACACATATATATGGGTCAATGGGTCATTTTTTTTGTCCAAAGGCCTTAATAATAATAAAAAACAAAGATATGACACCCAAAGTATGTAAGGTAGTGCAATTAGATCTCTTCTAGTGAATCCAAAAGGTTTAATTATATTTTACTACATATAAAGGTATTTTAAAGATTTTTAAGTGTCAAAAGGTCATTTGGTTTAACCGTCCAAAGGCCAATACAGCCATTTCATTAGTGATTAAAATATATTAAAAATGTAATAAATGTATATTTTTTTATTCTGGCATGATTTTATAACATCATATATCAACATAGTGCAAAACGGTATTAAAATTATGTGTAGAAGTCGTTTTGTTATGAGAAAGAATGTCCGGAAAAATGAATTTCATTGATGTCATTCGGAGTAACCAATATAAAGGGACCATTTTGGATCAAGTCATGTGGTCAATATCATGTGACAGGATGTGACATCATTCAAAGTCGTGAAGGACTCTCTCTTAACTATTTGAAAAATTCATGTTTTCACTTGATCATACACATGTCCTGAAACATCAGGTCATTCGGTACAACCGCTATAAAACATGGAAAATGTTGTAATATTTTAAAAACTTGTACTAAATATAAAATGTTTGATTGTCCTTTTAGATATCAGCCTGTTTGAAAATATCGTCATTTGGTATAACCAAAAGTGTCATTCGGTGAAACCGAAATTTTGGTTCCAAATTTTGTAAAAAAATTACAAAAGCAGTGTTAATTGATTATAAAAACCACATAATCTCATTGTTAACACTTAATAAAACTTCAAAATGAATTATATCTCCATTATGTTTTTTTACACTTTTAAAAACCTTATTCGTCAGTGACTCAAGCCTGTGGAAGTCCAAAATATATACCTGACCAACATGATTTGTATCCATAAATTATTATAAAGCACACTTCTTACATGATACTATTTGCTTCTTTTTAGCACATTTCTTGGGACAACATTATTCACAAAACAAAACTTGAGTCACAAGTTCATATTCTGAAGATGCTTTTAATAGACTGAAAACACACAAGGTCATATTTAGCATGACGAGGCAGTTTAACTTACACGCCTTGGCACTGAAGCAATGGACCTGAGGGGAGACGCCATATTTGTGTGTCACGAATGAAAACAAGACTGACAAAACATTGCAAATATATTTGCAAAACATTTCCAGTTAAAAAAAACAAGACTGAAGCATGTTTTCACTCGCATCAAATTAAATATGGCGGCTACGGTCCATAAAGTCACTGTAAACACTGTATTTGTGCAGTAAGACAGCGATTGTCAATCAAGCAACAGATAGTATCTACAAGGGAATAATATGGAGTGTGATGCATCATGGTACAAGTCCCATAACTTGTGTCTAAGATGGTTTAGCTTCCATAACGTGTGCAGGAGTGTCAGTAACAGACTCACTCATGGCACTTTAAGGAGGTTGCATAGAAAAGATCTTCAATTGGATTGTTCATTCAAAGCTGTAAACCGTTACTGAGCACAGAAATCACTGATGCACAAAGCATGCTGGGACAGAAAGCGCTGTAGTGTTATATGTGCATTGCACGTTCAAGAGTGTTCAAAAATGCAACATGTTATCTGCAGTACCTTCATATGAAGTTCTAGAACAGCCATAGAATTCCGGAACTGATTCTACTGGTGAAATCTCATAATGAGATTCCAACTACTAGTTTTGGAAGAACATACAGGACGTCGACAAATCACCTTGTTATTTTGTAACATACGGTAATTCCGAGAAAACAAACAGCATAAGATTTCTGCAAATACAAGCCAGTTATTTTACTATCTTTCTAGAATTCTGTCAAACTGTTTGAGATTTGACCAATCACTTTCTAAAGATGAGCTGTTTGACTATCAGGATTCAAGCTATGAACTTTGCCATTGTGTGTTTAATGGATGATTCTGAATTTCTTTGTAAACTGCAAATTAAATGTAGGAGACTTTTTACTGGTACATGGAAAGAAAACGTCCTGTTGTTGACTTCTTGAAATAAAAATGTCTTACAGATGTTTAAGTGGCACATTTACTGCATTCAGTCCTTCCGAAAGCGAAAATAACACAAAACCTGTCGACAGTAGAACTGTAGTGCTGTTATTCCATTGGCTCAGAGGATGGAGGTATTCTGGGAATTCTTCTGTAGTGCTTCACTGGATACATACATGAATATGTACCTACAAAACGGCATCATGGGAATGTTTGGGTGAATGTTGAGATGACCGTGCTGTTGCTGTGTTTCTCTGTTTGTGTTTTCTGGTTCTCTAGCGCTCTTCCGTCAGGATATATCCCAGTTTGGCCACACTCATCTCTCTCCGCAGACGCATCACTTCCCAAAACATCTGCTGAACTGCAATCAAAGGAAAACTACAATTTTCTTCTGACACACTTTATATAATATTAAAATATTATAAATAAAAAATTACACTATTATATACAAAAAATATTTAAATATCTATATTTTATAATATATATATAAAAATAGATATATTATATATACATTTTTATATGAAAAAAGGTAATGTAATATTAAAATATATATATTTTATTCTATATATTTTAAATATTTCATATAAAATTTAATATATAAATAAAAATAGATATTTTACATATACAATTTTTGTATATAAAAATATTTAATGTAATTTTAAAATATGTATAAATAAAAAATTATATTTTATTATATAAACATTTATATAATTTATATAATTAAAATAATATATAAAAAAAAATATTTTTTTTTATATAATATTAAAATCTTTCATGTAATATTAAACTACACACACGGCCAAAGTGAATTCTAGGAGACTAGTTTACAGTTGACGGACTCACCATCTTGTCTGACGAGGCCCTGCTGGATGTACCTGATGTAAGTGAAGAAGTTACACACCGCTGTGATCTGAAATAAACATCTCATTTAATGTCAGACTGCTTAATAAATGCGTTAATAAAGAATGAGAGGGAGTGATATAGACATACCCGTGCTCTGCTAGACGGAGATATATAGTAGTAATTCTCTTTATCTCCCAGTTTGATGCGATGTCGGCAGGGGCGGGACATACCGCTCAACGCGCATTTACTGTTCAAGCAAAAGAGAACACTGGACAATGAAGCTGTCAATCACATTACTAAACACTCTAAACGGCCAATGAGACACAAGCAGGACAGAGTGATACGTCGTAATTATGAGATTTGAATTTGTAAAGAGCATTCACGTCCTTGTAGAGCTCGTAATTACAACTTGTTACGCCATGTTGTAATTACCGTAATTATGAGATTTCAAATTATAAAAAGCGTTCATGTCCTCGTAGAGCTCAGCTTTTAAGATGGAGATTTTCTGAGAGCTCCTACTTGAACCACCTGACCGCTGCAGATTCATTTAGGTATTGATAGTGTTGACATAAAACGCATAATTCCCAGCTGAGTTAAATGTCACCTCAAAATTATGGTAATTATGACATGGCATAAATGCAGCTAGAACAAACATAGAAAATCTGTTCTTCACTTGAGTGAAACTGATCAATTTATAAATTATATAAAGTAATATAAAGCTCACGTTATACATTTATTTATTTAATATATATTTAATTATTTTTTGTCTTCATGTTTCAGTGTTTATGTTGAAAGTGATCAGTTTCACATTGCACATCGCAAGATATGGGGTTTTATTATAATTTTTTTAAAATTTAATTTAAATAAATACTTTTATAAACATTCTCCAGACAGAAAGGACCTTATGATATGTTAGTGTAAACAGGATTTCATGCACATTAGGCTCTTGGAATCACTTACGTTTCTATCGGTGTCCGGCAACCGCTGTGAAAACAACCCCAAATCAAACAGTGATTAAAGTGTGATTAAAGTTTGATTAAAGACTGACTTCCCAGATCAAAGTGCAATTGCACTGATTTATGAGTATTTGTCGCCCCCAGGCAGTGCAGGCAGAATTTAAAGAGGGTCCCACATGCTACAGGTCAAAACTTTGGTCAGGATTGTCCAGAGCGTCAGCCGGTGAAGCAGTCTAAGAGCTGTTGGTGCGACTGCTATGAAGGCACGTGTTTATGCACTCAAGCATGCAGTGTTGGGAAATTAACCTGCACTTAACCAAAAGTTTTTCCAACCATACTTTTCTGTGGCATGCATTCTTGTGAGTTAGTACTGTGTTGAAACTAGCGGTTATTTTAAGGGGCGGGGCCTGGTTGAGTTAGTAGTGTGTTGAAACTAGCGGTTATTTTAAGGGGCGGGGCCTGGTTGAGTTAGTTATTAGTGTGGTGAAACTAGCGGTTATTTTAAGGGGCGGGGCCTGGTTGAGTTAGTTAGTAGTGTGTTGAAACTAGCGGTTATTTTAAGGGGCGGGGCCTGGTTGAGTTAGTGTGTTGAAACTAGCGGTTATTTTAAGGGCGGGCCTGGTTGAGTTAGTTAGTAGTGTGTTGAAACTAGTGGTTATTTTAAGGGGCGGGGCCTGGTTGAGTTAGTAGTGTGTTGAAACTAGCGGTTATTTTAAGGGGCGGGGCCTGGTTGAGTTAGTTAGTAGTGTGTTGAAACTAGCGGTTATTTTAAGGGGCGGGGCCTGGTTGAGTTAGTTAGTAGTGTGTTGAAACTAGTGGTTATTTTAAGGGGCGGGGCCTGGTTGAGTTAGTTAGTAGTGTGTTGAAACTAGCGGTTATTTTAAGGGGCGGCGCCTGGTTGAGTTAGTTAGTAGTGTGTTGAAACTACCGGTTAATTTAAGGCGGGGCCTGGTTGAGTTAGTAGTGTGTTGAAACTAGCGGTTATTTTAAGGGCGGGGCCTGGTTGAGTTAGTTAGTAGTGTGTTGAAACTAGCGGTTATTTTAAGGGCGGGGCCTGGTTGAGTTAGTAGTGTGTTGAAACTAGCGGTTATTTTAAGGGGCGGCCTGGTTGAGTTAGTTAGTAGTGTGTTGAAACTAGCGGTTATTTTAAGGGGCGGGGGCCTGGTTGAGTTAGTTAGTAGTGTGTTGAAACTAGCGGTTATTTTTAAGGGCGGGGCCTGGTTGAGTTAGTTAGTAGTGTGTTGAAACTACCGGTTAATTTAAGGGGCGGGGCGGGGCCTGGTTGAGTTAGTTAGTAGTGTGTTGAAACTAGCGGTTATTTTAAGGGCGGGGGCCTGGTTGAGTTAGTAGTGTGTTGAAACTAGCGGTTATTTTTAAGGGGCGGGGCCTGGTTGAGTTAGTAGTGTGTTGAAACTAGCGGTTATTTTAAGGGGCGGGGCCTGGTTGAGTTAGTTAGTAGTGTGTTGAAACTAGCGGTTATTTTAAGGGGCGGCCTGGTTGAGTTAGTTAGTAGTGTGTTGAAACTAGTGGTTATTTTAAGGGCGGGGCCTGGTTGAGTTAGTTAGTAGTGTGTTGAAACTAGCGGTTATTTTAAGGGGCGGCGCCTGGTTGAGTTAGTTAGTAGTGTGTTGAAACTACCGGTTAATTTAAGGGGCGGGGCCTGGTTGAGTTAGTAGTGTGTTGAAACTAGCGGTTATTTTAAGGGGCGGGGCCTGGTTGAGTTAGTTAGTAGTGTGTTGAAACTAGCGGTTATTTTAAGGGCGGCCTGGTTGAGTTAGTAGTGTGTTGAAACTAGCGGTTATTTTAAGAGGCGGGGCCTGGTTGAGTTAGTTAGTAGTGTGTTGAAACTAGCGGTTATTTTAAGGGGCGGGCCTGGTTGAGTTAGTTAGTAGTGTGTTGAAACTAGCGGTTATTTTTAAGGGGCGGGGCCTGGTTGAGTTAGTTAGTAGTGTGTTGAAACTACCGGTTAATTTAAGGGCGGGCGGGGCCTGGTTGAGTTAGTTAGTAGTGTGTTGAAACTAGCGGTTATTTTAAGGGGCGGAGCCTGGTTGAGTTAGTTAGTAGTGTGTTGAAACTACCGGTTAATTTAAGGGGCGGGGCCTGGTTGAGTTAGTAGTGTGTTGAAACTAGCGGTTATTTTAAGGGGCGGCCTGGTTGAGTTAGTTAGTAGTGTGTTGAAACTAGCGGTTATTTTAAGGGGCGGGGCCTGGTTGAGTTAGTTATTAGTGTGGTGAAACTAGCGGTTATTTTAAGGGGCGGGGCCTGGTTGAGTTAGTTAGTAGTGTGGTGAAACTAGCGGTTATTTTAAGGGGCGGGGCCTGGTTGAGTTAGTTAGTAGTGTGTTGAAACTAGCGGTTATTTTAAGGGGCGGGGCCTGGTTGAGTTAGTGTGTTGAAACTAGCGGTTATTTTAAGGGGCGGGGCCTGGTTGAGTTAGTTAGTAGTGTGTTGAAACTAGTGGTTATTTTAAGGGGCGGGGCCTGGTTGAGTTAGTTAGTAGTGTGTTGAAACTAGCGGTTATTTTTAAGGGGCGGGGCCTGGTTGAGTTAGTAGTGTGTTGAAACTAGCGGTTATTTTAAGGGGCGGGGCCTGGTTGAGTTAGTTAGTAGTGTGTTGAAACTAGCGGTTATTTTAAGGGGCGGGGCCTGGTTGAGTTAGTTAGTAGTGTGTTGAAACTAGTGGTTATTTTAAGGGCGGGGCCTGGTTGAGTTAGTTAGTAGTGTGTTGAAACTAGCGGTTATTTTAAGGGCGCGCCTGGTTGAGTTAGTTAGTAGTGTGTTGAAACTACCGGTTAATTTAAGGGCGGGGCCTGGTTGAGTTAGTAGTGTGTTGAAACTAGCGGTTATTTTAAGGGCGGGGCCTGGTTGAGTTAGTTAGTAGTGTGTTGAAACTAGCGGTTATTTTAAGGGGCGGGGCCTGGTTGAGTTAGTAGTGTGTTGAAACTAGCGGTTATTTTAAGGCGGGGGCCTGGTTGAGTTAGTTAGTAGTGTGTTGAAACTAGCGGTTATTTTAAGGGCGGGGCCTGGTTGAGTTAGTTAGTAGTGTGTTGAAACTAGCGGTTATTTTTAAGGGGCGGGGCCTGGTTGAGTTAGTTAGTAGTGTGTTGAAACTACCGGTTAATTTAAGGGGCGGGGCCTGGTTGAGTTAGTAGTGTGTTGAAACTAGCGGTTATTTTAAGGGGCGGAGCCTGGTTGAGTTAGTTAGTAGTGTGTTGAAACTACCGGTTATTTTAAGGGGCGGAGCCTGGTTGAGTTAGTTAGTAGTGTGTTGAAACTAGCGGTTAATTTAAGGGGCGGGGCCTGGTTGAGTTAGTAGTGTGTTGAAACTAGCGGTTATTTTAAGGGGCGGGGCCTGGTTGAGTTAGTAGTGTGTTGAAACTAGCGGTTATTTTAAGGGGCGGGGCCTGGTTGAGTTAGTTAGTAGTGTGTTGAAACTAGCGGTTATTTTAAGGGGCGGGGCCTGGTTGAGTTAGTAGTGTGTTGAAACTAGCGGTTATTTTAAGGGGCGGGGCCTGGTTGAGTTAGTTATTAGTGTGGTGAAACTAGCGGTTATTTTAAGGGGCGGGACATTTTCCAAACACACGAAGCGCTTGACCAATCACAACACACTGGTGGAGTCGACCAATCAGAGCACATTGTGTTTTTTGGAGGGAGGGGCTCAATACAGACAGGAACCAATCAGAGCGTTACTGACAGACTGGGAAGAGAGGAGCTGCAACAATGACAAATATGGGGAAAATAATGTGTTTTTTGAACGTTTAAAGCATGAAAACCTGCTCTAGTAGAGCCAAAAACATAATCAAGTCTCATCATAATAGGCCCCTTTTAAAGAAATGCAACAATGCTCACTTAACTCGATTGTTTGCATTCACATACTTTTTCATTTTTCTGTTTGAGTTTACTTAATTGGATTTGACATTATATAAATAAAGAAAAATGATGCACATTATTTGAAAATTAAGGTATTATAGGTTTAAATTTGAGTAAAAAGTGGAGTAAATTGATTTTGACACATGCAAGATACTTCATTTGATTTCTTAAATTGGCCAAAAGAGTGAAAAAAAGTTGTTTATACAGAGTCAACGTGCATCCATCCGTGACTTACTTGGGTCCTCCGCATTCGATGGCTTTGACCGTGGACAGCAACGACATCGCAACCGGCTCGATGGTGAGAGAGTTGTTCTCCACTGCGCGCTGGACAGACTGAGACAACTGGAGAAAAACCATGAAAGAACGTCAGAGAAAGAAAACAAAGAGATGGATAAAGAGCAGATGTATACTCGCGTACCTCAGCACATGTGAATGACAGGCAGGGTCCGATATCTTCCCTGTACACCCTGCTGATGAACGCTGAGGAGCGATCTAGACCGGGCGCCTCCTTCCACGAGAGGAACTCGGCAAACAACACCGAGTCCAGCTGGATCAGAGAAACACAGACATTTAGTTTGTGCTTTTTAACCACTCAATTAATTCATGCTCTTTTCATTCTTTTCTTAAATGTGTTCATTGCCATTTTGTTTTGTTTCTCTGCTGAAAAAAGCTGGTTTGTCCTTGATTATGATTTGACTTTTTTAACTTTAGTTAGTCTGTAATGTTGATGTTTGAGCATAACATATTGAGCATTGAGCATACAATGATAATATATGTCAACATTTATATATATAAATGTTGAAATTAATGTTAACTTTTAAGATTAATAAATGCTTTAGAGGCATGTTAACGTATGGAACCTTATTGTAAAGTGTGACTGTATTATTTATATACTACTAAAGTATTTATTAATATTTTTAATTAGATTTTAGTTTTATATTTTTATTTCAGCTTTATTTCAATTAACGAAAACAATTTTTAATAGTTTTAGTTTAAATTAACAACACTTGACCACCTAAACCGTCTTAAACCAGCAAAGACCAGCAAACCACTTTAGGCTGGATTAAGCTTTTTTTCACCAGGGAAAGAAAGCAAACAAGAAAGAAAAATAATTTAAGTTCTAATTTGGAACCCCTTGTACCCTGTTGCCATAGAGACCTGCCAAGCAGTTAGAAGCCCCTGCCAGCAGGGTTCACACACAGGTCACACTGACCAGCTGACCAGGAATCAGACACACAGTATCAGAGAGAGGAGAACAGGAACTGCACAGACCAGAGAAATGCAGGCCGATGAGGAAGTGAGGAGGTGGAAAAGAGAGGAAGAACAGCAGGAAATCAGTGTAGGTACAGTAAAACAGTAGGGGTGTAACGGTACGGGCGTCACGGTTCGGTTCATACAGTCAGACTACGAATACAGCCAGTCACAGGCGATCCACACTCCAATCCAGAAGGGGGCGCACGCGGTAATGCAACACTGTTTGCTAACCGCCACAACAGGAAAAAACGATCAGAAGAAGAACAGACGATCTAGATATGCGTGTAATCTCTCAACCAGTGTTTCAACCGCGGAAAGTCATCAATAAAACAGCTTGAGAATAATATCTCACGTAGCATTACATTTACCTCAGGAAAGTCATTCAGTGTCCACAGCATGTTAGTTCACTAGAGAAATATATGCACTATATTAGCTTATATATTCATTATATTTACTTTACCTGTTAGAAAAGTCTTAATATGTTTAAATAAATTGTTATGAAAACAAAACTGTGGCTAGTTATGTACCGAACCGTCATGTTTGTGTACCGTTACACCTCTATAAAACCTTCATCATGCAGATACAGACCAAAACTAGTCCCTAAAAGCCAGTGATCTTGTTCAGCAGTGTGTTTGTACCTCTCTGTCCTCCCGCTTTACCGCGACATCAGTCGTCACCGGCTCCGTGTGCAGCTGTAGAGCGCCGCTGGCACTCTTGTTGCGCGTGTGGCCTCGGGTCCGGCTGGAGCCCGGAGACAGCAGCTGAGGATGGAGCTGGCGGTTCGGGGAGGAGGGCGTAGAGGTCAACACCAGGGTTTTCAGAGCAGAGACCTCCGCCTGCAAGACGTCAATCTGAGAGAACAGACATACTTTCAGATTAAAGAGACAACGGTGAGCAGATAGTGAGACAGAAAGAGTAAGACGACACCTTGCCCTGCGCCTCCTTCAGCTGCTTCTCAGCGGCCGCTTGCTTCACGTTGGCCTCTCGCACCATCTTATGGGCCTCCTAGAAACCGGAGATGAACGTACACGGGTTTGTGACATGAAATACTTTTGGGAAATGTCCCTGGTCTGACATGCTAAACTAGAAGGCAAATTGATTATTAAAAAATTGGTGAAACAGTGACCAGTTAGATGACCACTTTCCCTCGTATACATTTTAACCTAATATAATGTAATAAAATCATCTACAAACATGTCATGTGTTTTTTATGGCACACACTATTGAACTCTTCATTACCACACAATAGTCTTCTATGTTCAGTGTCAATCTACTGTCACATTAGTCCCGCCCACCTCAAACAGACTGGCAGTCAGTTCCTCCAATTCCTGCTCGAGCTGATTCCTGATATGAGACAGTCTGACACACTCCTCGTCTTTCAACTTCAGCTCCTGAAAA
Organism: Hypophthalmichthys nobilis; assembly: GCA_037950665.1. Lineage (NCBI taxonomy): Eukaryota > Metazoa > Chordata > Actinopteri > Cypriniformes > Xenocyprididae > Hypophthalmichthys > Hypophthalmichthys nobilis. Next base: position 23,588,221 of record CM075486.1, read on the forward strand.
CACAGACAACAGTACATAAATCAGATTAGAATTGAATAGGAGAACATTTTAATGGTTCGTTCACATTTCAAAGCAGTTCACATTAGATTGTACATTGATGTCTATATTGTCTTGGAAAACATTAAATAACCAATAAGCACCAGCATCATTGGATATAACAATAAAATAATAAATAACTTTAATAAGATAATATATATTTATTTTTAATTAAACTCTTACACTCGAAAAAACACTCTTAAAAATCAAGGTTCTTTATTGGCATTGATGGTTCCATGAAAAACCTCCACGTCCATAGAACCTTTCAAATGCACAAAAGGTTCTTTATAGTGGAAAAAGGTTCTTTAGATTATTAAAATGTTCTTCTAATTAAGAAAAACTGGTAAAAAACGTTCACGAAAAGGTTCTTTGGGGAACCAAAAATGGTTCTTCTATGGCGAAAACCCCTTTTTGGAACCTTTCTTTTTAAGAGTGTATGTGCAGACATATCATTAAAGTCAGAATTGCATGTTATAAAGTCAGAATTACGAGTTAAAAAGTCAGAATTACGAGTTAAAAGTCAGAATTACGAGTTAAAAAGTCAGAATTACGAGTTAAAAAGTCAAAATTGCGAGTTATAAAGTCAGAATTGTGTGATATAAAGTCAGAATTGTGTGATAAAAACTCGCAATTACATTTATTATTTTTTTATTTAGTGGCGGAAACAAGCTTCCATATGAAAATTTGGCTGATACTGATAACCGATAATTCTTTATACCGATAACTGATATATTGGCCGATAAATCTAAATCTAAATTTTTACATAATTTTTGAGAGCCTGATTACAAAAACAAAAGTCTCACCATTAAAAACCATGTCCCAAGCACACGATTATAATGTTCTCTTTATAATTTTATGTAGCCTATATGACTTGAGCTGCACATGTTGCACTTAACTGTATTTTCCTTTTTGAAGTGAAATCATATTTCAAGCAATTCAAAACCATCATGGTGAACAGTGCGCATCTGAAGTGCCTCAACTGAAGGAAATTATCCATTATTTATCGGGTTTAATATATCAGCCAAATTTTCTTATCAGGCCAATAGTGACATTAAATAACATTAAAAATGAACATATATCGGGCGATACCGATATGGTGGCTGATATATCGTGCATCCCTAACAGCTGCTATTTTGTTGGACTGACTTGACGTCACAACAGTCAAATAAGCGCTTTCAAAAAATTAATAGTTTCCAACTTGCAACTATGGTTTGACAAAGACGTGAGCAGTTTTTACTACCAGGAAACACATCATTTGTAACTTGAAACCATGTTCAGGAGCTTTAAAAAACCGAAACACTGATCTGAACATCAAGAACCTTTTACATTGAAAAATGATTCTTAGATAAATGTGAAGTCCCCCAAAAACATTATTTTAAGAGTGTAGAATAGAATAGAATAGAATAGAATAGAATATGTGGCACCTTTTGCGCAGCATCCAGCTGCTCTCTGAGGAATTCTGTTCCCTTCTCCTTGATCTCCAGAGAGGAACTCCGCAGACGGGACATGTCGTACGTCTCTCGTCTATGTGCTCCTGCCTCCTCCGGGGGCATCTTCTTCCCCTGCCCCCCATCACCCCCCAATCTGGGGCTCGGCTCTGGATCCAGGTCGACCAATCTGCAGGAAACATTATTATTATTATTATTATTATGTTATAGTCATGATGATTTTGTCCAAAACCATGTGAGTGTGGCCTAAGAAAACTCAAGTAGAAAGAGATTTTCTTTTTTAAAAAAATCTTATTTTAAGTTGGTTCTTGTAAAGACTAAATTACATTAACACCCATTTTTTCCCCAAATCGTTCAGCCCTAGGAGGATATCACATTTAAGTCTTAAGAGACAAATATGATTGTAGGATTATAAAAACTCAAACAGATCCCACTGTGCTTCCTAACTGTCCTTTTAGCCAATAAGAAGATCCCATAAAATTCAAATGTCATTAAAATCAATCATGCCATGAAAATATAACGCCACACCCTTCTTTATATAGTATGACAGAGCTGTCTGTGGATGAATTCATACACGCTCGTGTGTTGTTATGATCAGAATCAGCCCTGTCTGAACTTCAGGGCGGTTTATGTAACTCAGCGCTCCGCGGTAGTCGCGGCATTTCCCGTGTGCGCTCCCCGCCCTTACCCTCACCGCGCCCGGCTTCAGGACTCCCCGCGACCCGCGGTCACCGAGCACCCGCTCGCGCGTCCCGCTGACGTCAACACAAAGAATGTAACAATCTAACAAAGTTACAGTGTAACAAAGTTGCAGCTCCGTTTCCCGAAATAAAGAGTAACAAAAGTACCAGTAGATCCCGCTGAGGTTTTCCGAACCCGACTGAGCTCTACAGCAGAAATCTGAACCAGGAAAAAAACACTCCAGAATCCGGATCCGAGCGACAAATCTGTATTGTTTTGTTTTGGGTAGACAGTTCGGCAGACTTTCCTCTGAGATTGAGCAGGAAAAATGTCCAGCTGTCAATCATGGGTCACATGACTCAGCGGTGGCATCCAGGAATCACGTGATGTGCCCCAAACAAATGGTTCAGTGTCTCTATCCTATTCTATTGTATTCTATTGTATTCTATTCTATTCTATTCTATTCTATTCTATTCTGTATGTTATGTGTTCATGTTCTGTTGTCTCTGTTTTGTGTTATGTTATGTTTGTGTGTTGTGTTTTTATTTGTTATATTGTTTGTTCAGTTCTGCTCATGTTTGTTCTATTGTTATGTATGTTATGTTATTTTGTGTTATATTGTTTGTTCCATTCTGTTATGATGTGCATGTTATTTTATGTTATGTTATGTTTGTTCTATTTTTATGTTATTTTATGTTATATTGTTCAGGTTTAGTATGTCATGTTTATTCCATTCTGTTATTCTGTGTGTGTTATGCTATGTTGTTGTTATGTTATGTTATACTATGCTATGTTGTTATGTTATGTTATATTATGTTATGCTATGCTATGCTATGTTGTTATGTTATATTATGTTATGCTATATGATGTTATGCTATGATATGTTATGCTATATTATGCTATGATATGTAATGTTATGTTGTTATGTTATGCTATATTATGCTATATTATGTTATGCTATGCTATGTTATGCTATTTTATGCTATATTATGTTATGCTATACTATGTTATGCTATTTTATGTTATATTATGTTATGCTATATTATGTTATGCTATGATATGTTATGCTATGATATGTTATGCTGTTATGTTATGTTATGCTATATTATGATGTTATGCTATGCTATGTTATGCTATTTTATGTTATATTATGTTATGCTATATTATGTTATGCTATGATATGTTATGCTGTTATGTTATGATGTTATGTTATGCTATGTAATGCTATGTTATGCTATATTATGTTATGCTATGTTATGTTATGTTATGCTATGTAATGCTATGGTATGCTATATTATGTAATGCTATGTTATGCTATGTTATGTTATGTTATGCTATGTTATATTATGATATGTTATGCTATGTTATGTTATGTTATGCTATGTTATATTATGTTATGCTATGCTATGTTATGCTATATTATGCTATATTATGTTATGCTGTTATGTTATGTTATGTTATGCTATATTATGTTATGCTGTTATGTTATGTTATGCTATGTTATGTTATGCTATGCTATGCTATGTTATGTTGTTATGTTATGTTATGCTATGTTATGTTATGCTATATTATGCTATGCTATGCTATGTTATGCTATGATATGTTATGCTGTTATGTTATGCTATATTATATTGTTATGTTATGTTATGCTATGATATGTTATGCTGTTATGTTATGCTATATTATGTTATGTTATGTTATGCTATGATATGTTATGCTGTTATGTTATGCTATATTATGTTATGTTATGTTATGCTATGATATGTTATGCTGTTATGTTATGCTATATTATGCTATGTTATGTTATGTTATGCTATGTTATGCTATGTTATGTTATGCTATGTTATGTTATGCTATGATATGTTATGTTATGCTATGCTATATTATGCTATGTTATGCTATATTATGCTATGTTATGCTATATTATGGTATGTTATGCTATGTAATGTTATGTTATGTTACTTAAATATTCCTAATTCTGATGGATTTTCAGACATTGATATTGTGTGTCTACAGTTCTGTACATTCAGCAGAATTAGAGTTTACATCCTCTTTTTATTCATATGGAAAAATAACTGTGGGTGGAAGATTTTGCTCTGTCACCATTTTTAACAGTTGTTACGTAACATTTGACCGCTTGTTGTTAAAGCTGTCAAAAAAAAAGAAAGTATTACTATTGTATTTTTGGTTAGGTGAAGTCTGGACGTACCTCCCGACCGGGCATCTCTCTTCCTCTGCCGTATGCTGGTCCGTAAGAACACCATTGCTGAAGAACGTAGCTGATGAGTATACTGCTATCCCAGAATTCCCTGCCACCAGCAGCTCGTACCCTGGAACAGACCTGGAGCATGCTGGAGGAGAGGAGGAGAGCTGCACACGGTGGATTCCTTCAAAAGTGTCCATCATGGAAAGTAGATTCACTCAAACACACACACACACTTGCCCTGAGAGTGTTCACTTCACCTGCATTTCTTACAGCCAGGCTGAGTACGACAGACAGAGATACAGAGAGATTACATTCAAGTTCAGAGATGAAGACATTGTAGTTTTTTACTGTTAAAGTTTCCATTCAGGTTATCAAAGTGTAACTAAAGCATTGCACCATAACCCAATGTTTGCAACAATGAAGTCAGTTAAATATCTACATGCTCTCTAAGCTCTTTAGAAAGACTAAACAGGAAAGTATTCAACCATAGAAATGGACAGAGTCAATCTACAACATTTATCCTTATTATTTATGTATAAAATAATATATTATATACAGTAGAGGTCAAAAGTGAAGTTTAGGCATTTAAACAAATAAACATTATGACATTAAATGAAGAAGAAATAATTAAGGCTCTTCATCCTGCAGTCAGTAACATTTATAGTTGCTTTTAACAGAGAGTGAAGTGTAAAGGTGATGATACACAGGGCAACTTTTTGAGCAATGTTGCCCCGTTTATCATCACCTTTAAGTGTCATTTTTAATTATGCATTGAAAGTTTCAGTCCTTTCCACGTCAAACACAATGACAGAACGCAGCAGAAAAATCAGTCTTACCGCAGTGACCTAGAGTGACTCTTCATACACTTTCAGGATCTCCACTCCTGTGAAACACCCTCAGATGATGTTTGCATGTTTTGAGGATCTTCACACTGGTTGTTTCGACCCTGAACGAAGTTCCAGCTCTTGTGGTCAGGCACGGGTTAATGAAACACAACGGGGCCACACGCAGAGCTGCATTTCCTCCACTAGAGGGCCCTATAGAGCACTAAACACCCTGCTGAGGGCCTCTGTGATCAGAAAGGGTTTATTGGAGCCTAAACTCCTCATGGAGGATTCAGGAACGGTTGATTATTGACATCATATTTACATTACATAACTGCAGTTAATACATGACGACTCTATTAATCGAGTTGAATATGTGTGTGAGTGAGTGAGTGTTTGTGCTTGTGTGAGTTGCTCAGATTTGCTCAGATTAACAAACCCCCCAGTTTTCCACAATGCCTCTTTGTTAGTGGAAAACAGATTAGCAGGTCAAGTGACTGGAGGTGTGGGCGTCCCTGTACTCCTCTGCTCCATCCTTCCTTCTTAACGGTTCCGGTGAAGACCGTCAAAACATCACACGCTGTGAGTAGAGCTGCTTATTTCTTTTAGATACAGTGTTTGAGGCCTACAGACGAGGAATAGAAAGCAGTTGCATTTGCTACGTTGGATTTACAGTCTGTGTTTCTCTTTTAATTCTTGCATAACCTAGTTCTGCTTCATTTTACTCATGCATTTGAATGTAATCGACTTGTTGACTTGCATGCTAACTAACATCAAAATATCATGTGATTTGTGTTTGTGTGATTCAGACAGTGTTGAGCAGCATGTGTAGTTGTCCATACTTGTTTTTTCCTTAAAATAACCTGAATGAAACTCAACACCCTTGCCTCATTTAATATACGCAGCTCTATGAATATGCAAATTAGCTCCACCTCCACCCACTCACACCAGTTCAGAGATCCACTCGTTGACGTGATTGGTTACAAGGTAGTTTGTGACGTTCCCTGAAAATACTCAGCAATGGTGTTGACTGATGAATTTGCACATGGTTTGTTTTAAAGCATATTAAAACACCACACAGACATATAAACAACATTAAAAACTTGATTTTCACTACAGGGGGACTTTATTGTATTTATTCATTTATCCAGCAGGTAAATCAGTGCCACTTTTAGTGAACAGGACTGCATGAAATTACTGGCATTAGAGAGCAGCGGAGAGATATTTTCTATAGGTTGATATATAATTTTACATTAGTGTTTCACTGATGTAGTGATTTTTAAAAAAAAATGTGCTTAAACCACTCAATTCATATGGCTTAGTTTCTCTTTATGAACTTTTTGAAGCGCCAAAGTTGCATAGACTGTCAATGAGGGAGAGAAATCTGTCATATTTCATTTAAAATATCTTCATTTGTGTTTTGAAGATGAATGAAAGTCTTACGGGTTTGGAACAACATGAGGGTAGGTGTCACAATGCCTGTCACCTTCAGCACTACATCTCCCAGAATCCTCCCTGGTCCACCACCTGCACTCGTTCCACAATCATCACCTGTCATCAATCACCTCATCAGTCGTCACTCCAGCACCAGCAGATATAAGGACACACACTCTGAGCTCGTCTACGATTATGAATCCATCACATGAGAATACTTTTGGGACCCCTTACCTTCCTCTGCCTACCTTCATCTGCCTACCTTCATCATCCTCTAACTTGTTAATTTGGACCTGTTATCCTCATTGTGCTCGTCTACAAACCTGCAAGAGAAAGAGTTGTCAGTTAAGTGTGACTTTGCAGATGTTCATTGCTCACCTCTGTCTGAAGATCCTTCAGATCGCTATCAACACATCAAAAAAAGCACTGTTACTTTAATCAACCCTTTAAGCAATAAATGTTCAAATCTCTTTTCTGCTGGGTCTTTTTATTTGTTTATTTTTTTTTTACTTTATATCTATTTTTATGCATAAATTAAATAACTGGTTTTGTGGCTTGTTTAAAACTTCAAGTCCTCCCTTCACTTACGTTGCACAGACACACCGCTCCAAGTGAGTTTCTTTTATTTGCTAGCTACAGTATATGGCTATACAATGACTGTTGATAATTTAAACTAATTTCTGTTCGTGTATATAAGCAGATTATAACACACACACACACACACACACAAGAGTCCATACATAAATAATTGGATTTTTAATACCTGATGTCACAGATATTAACCTGTTGACACATTTACTATAAAATAGGACGCTTTAACATGTAAATTTTTTTGTGTATTTGAACCCTTTCCAGCAGTGACTGAATGATTTTGAGATCCATCTTTTCACACTGAGGACAACTGAAGGACTCAAACACAACTATTAAAAAGGTTCAAACATTCACTGATGCTCCAGAAGGAAACACAATGTATTAAGAGTCGGGGGTGAAAACTTTTGAATTTGAGGTAAATTGTATTAATTTGTCTTCTGGGAAATGTGTAAGTAGTAAATAAGGTAAACAAAATAAGAATTTGAACATCTTTATCCTGTTCAAAAGTTTTCACCCCTGACTCTTAATGCATCGTGTTTCTTTCTGGAGCATCAGTGAATGTTTGAACCTTTTTAATAGTTGAGTCCTTCAGTTGTCCTCAGTGTGAAAAGATGGATCTCAAAATCATTCAGTCACTGCTGGAAAGGGTTCAAATATGCAAAAGATGGTGGAAAACTGAAGAATCTGCAGGACCTGGAGGATTTTTCTGAAGAACAGAGCTCAGTTTAACTGCTCCAGAATAAACAAGGGACTCATGAACAACCATCACAAAACAAAAAAACAGTCGTGGATCATCCAGGTAATGACACACAGTATTAAGAATCAAGGGTTCATAAAGTTTTGAATAGGGTTATTTTAATAAATTCAGCTATTTTTTTGTCTTATGAATTATATGTTGTTACGACCTTCCTTGGCTGTAATTTATCTATAGCGAAGAAGGGAACATTAGGCCAGTCGAGACCGCTGTCACTTTAAAACCAGGAAATGAAATGAGAGATAAACGGAGACAGCGGAGCGAAATACAAGTGAACTTGTAATTTATTATAAATTATACATAAAGTATTAAAGTTGAGATTTACAAAGAAAGGGGAAAAAAGAAGAGGTAAACAATTTCTACAGAGCAGAACAAAACACCGCAAACTTACAGTATTCAAGAACTGAGGAGAAACAAAGGGAAACTAGACCGTGCCAAATGAAAGAAAGCAATAAAACAAAAAGTAATCTTTCTAATCTATTTATAAACTAAACCTAACTAATACAAAACAAAATAAAGAAAAATCTGAGATCTTCTCTACACTAACTAGCAAACCAAAAATACAACGGGTGGCACAGATCCCTAACCTAATGTGTCTAAACAAAAATCAAACTGAGTGTGTGCACCATGTATGTCACGTGACATGCTTACCTAACCCTTCTCCTCCATTCAGTTCAACACGTTTTTTGTAAAAAACCTTGTAAAGCTTTCAAACATTCACAAATGGGGAAACATAGGGGAATTCAGAAAATCAGCGTTCACATGGTAAACAAGGCACACTAACAAACTTAACTCTAGAAGGAAAAAACAACCAAAATGTAAAATAAAAACAAAATACAAAGAAGTTCACACAAATGAGCCGGCTGCCGTCTGCGCGCTGGCGTTTCCCTTATATAGGCTCCTCCTGTCGCACAGTGAACCGATTGGAGCACATCCTGACGTCATCACATTCAATCCGTTTTGTCCTGGATGATTGGCAGCCAAGACAACCAATCAGCTTGCATCTGCACAAGTGAAAGTGAGCGACAGAAGAAAAAAACAGGGGAGAGAAAAATACATAAGGAAAAGGACAAAACACCCTACGCCACAACTAAACGTCACATAGGGACGTAACATATGTAACCATCTTTTATGTAAAATATCTTACTCAGGACAGTACTAAACAAAAAATAAAATAAAATGCATTTTATATAATCTCTAATTTTGTTAAAATTATTCACATTTTAACAGATTCTGCAATTGGTTCACATACTTTTTCTTGCAACTGTATAATATATATACACACACATACATACACATAAATATATATATATATATATATATATATATATATATGCACATATGTATACATATACACACACACACACACACATATATATATATATATATATAGATGTGTGTGTGTATATGTAATTACATTTTTCTCATCTGTGTGTAGTTTGGCGTGTATGTGGCTAATCATTTGATGTTTGTGTGTTACTACATTGTTACACTGTAAGAATCATTTAAATAGTTCTGAATGAAGTGTTTGCTTTTGAAAGATATGTGTGACGTTTTGCATGTTGTGGGTGCGTTTTGTGTGTAGAGTTTTGAGAAATTGAGACATAGTTTCAAAAACTGTGTAAGTAATTTGAATAAACTGTAATAGGCTGACTTAAAAAAATGCATATAAGTTCATTGTAGTTTTACAGTTTAATAAAGCCCAATATAATCAGCTTGCAAAAAACTATGATCTCCAAAATGCTTGTAGATTATTCATTTTATGTTAATTTTTATATATTCAAATGATATTGAAAACATATTTGTCAAATTTCCAGACATGACTGAATGTATCGCTGTCAAATTGAAGGAAAGAGACAATATTATTTGCCTATTTTACAGTTTTTCTGAATTGCTAAAACACATTTCTTGAAAGCATCTCTCATTTTCTCAAAACCTTAAACACAAATCCAAATCTTCAAACTACATTCACAAAACCTCTGACTCTTCTGGCAAAATCAAACAATTGCCTCAAAACTATTTCACCTGTTCTCAAAATCAAACAAAGCTTTCAGATCTTACACACATCAGTCAGTATATAAACATTACAGATCATTCATTCGACACTACAACAAAAAAATGGAGAACAGCATCCAGAACAATATAATATATATATATACTGTATATATTGCATGCAGTAAACTAATTTTGCAATTACATAAAATAGTAAGGTAATCACAACTAAGTATGGTGAATATATAGTTATAGTAATATAGGAAAATGATTCAATCATGCAAACAGTTCTAACAGAAAATAGTCATCCTATAGTGTCAATGCAGTCAAATCAATAATACTTTTACATAAAATTATTAAATATTGTTGAGGACTTTGTCCATAGGCGATGTCATCTCTTGCCAGACAAACGGAAAAACCCTCTGGTGTGCCGGATCCAGCCTTGACAACATTCTTCACACCTTGCTCTTCCTCTTCCTCCTCTTACACATACTCTTCCTCCTCTACTTTTCAGAAGTTTCCATCTATTGTTGGTATGATCATTCAGCACCTGTGCTCTCTGAACACGCCTGTATTTCATACAGTTGGTTTAATCACATCATTAGAAACAAGTGTGAACAATTTTGAGCCGTTGTGTGTGAAGGATGACAACTGTGTTGTAGTTGTGCTTAACTTTTGGTGCTTGTGTTTACCGTTTTGCAACACAAGAAATGTGTTTTAGTGAGTGAGTTTTGCAAAAAGAGTTCATGAGATTTACAAACCGCGTCTAACTGCCTCAGCTTGTTTAAGGTTTCACAGAAAGAGTGATTTGCTTGAAAAATTAGTTTAGGCTATTAAGAATTTGGTTTAGAGAATGAGGTTTAGTGTCTTAACAATTGTGAGAGACTGTAAAGCATGTATAATACTTCTATAAAGAGACACTTGTATTTGAAAAGAGACATGGACATTGAGTAACTGTATCGTCTACACGAGCCATTTGTGCTTGGACCCCAAAAATCGACGCTTGCGACTATATTTGTATTTGATATTAAAATGGAATATAAAAAATGCAGTCTATTATATACAATGATTAGAAAGGTCTTGTACATTGTAAGCAATTTTAGAATATTTTGTTGCAGCAGTTCTCATATGACTCTGGATCACTTACATTGTGGCACGGTTCATTTGTGAGTCACTTTGGATATCTGCTAATTCAGTAAATGTAAATGTAAAGACTGCATCTGTGCTAACTGACCTGCAGACCCTTTTAACGTCTGAACATTTTCATTGCAAATACAATAACCATATAACAACTTGAAGACTAGTGATAAATTAGACTGGATGGAAGCCTATCAGTCTATCTGGATCATCTGAGGCTCTGCTCTCCTTTGTCACTCATTTTTATGTCTTAATGTTCTGGTACGACTCATATGTAAATATTTCATTGGTGGGTCTATTCAAATGATAAGTAAATCAGGAATTATAGTTCTGATGAGAAGATAATTGTAAAAGAACACTATTTAACATCCGTCTCTCACAGCTCTCACTACACCTGATCATCAACAGGTAAATCCTTCTTTCTTTCATGACTAAGTACTTTTTTTGATACATAATTCAATGAAGAGTCTACAGTTATGGATTACTGAATATTGTTAGATAGCATTAAATGTAAAACGAAGATTTCTGCTGTTTTTAACTTGATATTTCTCTTTCAGGGTACTGGACAATTTGAGCACAAAGTTTAATAGCACTGTAGAAGAACAGACCAGTTTGTGTTTTATTTACATATTTTTCATTTAAATTTAAAGAATGTGTTCAATTATTGTTAAAATCATTTTACATTCAAAGTTTAATCAAAATTGTGTGATGAAAAATTTTTCTTATAAATGAGAGGCTTGACGAATACAGTGGCTGCGATGTTTGTGGACTAATTCATATAAAAAACACATCTTTATTGTGGAATAAACTGGAATAAATATATTTATTTTTAATTTCAATAATATACCTGTGTGTCTACAGCTAAATATGTCACAATATGCAGTAGTCGACTTTATTACGCAGTGGATCTGTTAAATCGAGCTCATTTAGAGTCTGTTTGGGATTGTTTTGAACACACTGACTGTAGTTTGGTGACACGGGGAACGTGATCAGGAAAAACACGTTCAGATGAATGTTAATCATTTTGAGAGCGACGTTTGTGAACACGGTCTTAGTTTAGGAGGGAATATCCAAAATATCAGCTCAGAAAGAACAAAGTTGAAATTATTGAACAACACTTTGATGTATTTGCATCTCTTTTGAAGATCTAATCGTGTCAAACCTTTGTTACGCTGTATAGTAAAAGTGTCTCAATGAGTTTCTTTTTCAAAGGAGCCTATAAAAGATGAAGAAGTTCGTTCTGATCACTGTGCTTCTCCAGCTGTTCCTTTCTGTGCTGGAGGTCAACGCTGGTCGTGGAGGAACAGCTGGAGAAGCAGGTGGAGGAGAAGTTGGACAATTAGTTGAAAATGAAGATGATGTGAGGATAAAAGATTTTCACATTTTCATACACTTATTTACTTAGTATCTATGTGGTTTATTAGTGATTTATTTACTGTATTTATTTATCTTCACAGCTTCAATTTGGGGACCTGCTTGTAATTGCTGGTCAAATTTAATCACTATGGTATATATGTTGGTTGTGAGCACTTTGAAGGAAAGGAACCCGATCAGAACATTTTTGAGATGGAAAGTATGACATCATGTCTTTCAAATCTATTACAAAATCTTTTGAAGACTGTCATACCTACTATACATTCATTAAGCTTTGAACAATGCATCACTTTTCCACAGAAGATCCACCTGGCTGCCGATTCCATACAGAAAAAGGTCCCTTTAGAAGACACAATTATTTAGATCCAGGCATTGCACCACAAGGCGAGAGCTTGAATCCACAGAGCAAGCAGCAAATGAAACGCACCATTGAAAGGCTAAGGAAAGATCCGGTGTGTCAAACATATAATGTCGCTACAAGGAATTGTGAACAGATTGCCACAAAGGTTCGATATAATGAATCACACTGCAAGCAGGTATGGCATATAGAGAAAATGTAAAAATCGATCATTAAAATTTACTTCTCTGACCATGTTGACATTCAGATAATAATGTTCTTATTATGATAATGTTTTGTAGCTGGGAACCAAATCATGGCTATATTGCCAAATTATTTGAAACCGGCCGGCAAGAATGCCAAAAGCCAAATTGTCATAAAGCTCCAGCAGCTGCTTGAACATCAGCATCACTTTCTTTTTCTCCTTTTAATCTTCTAATTGTAAAGAAGATCTTAATAAACCTGAATGTAGCAAATGCACAGTTTGTCTCATTTTGTTAATTGCCTTAAAATCAGATCTACATACTTTTTGGCAAACCTTTTTTATGTATATGTAATTTTGTCTTAAAAACATCTGTATCATCTTTCGCTCTACCCCAAGAACTTCTCAAAAGGCAGATCATACATTTATAAAATTATTTTATTAAAAATGGACATCAGCGCTCTGTACAGCATATAATCTGTTATATTAACATCAGTCTGAACGGTCTTATTAAGAGATTAATAGAAAACATGGACTATTTAAATATTAAAAAATACATGAAACATCATTGAAACAGAAACATGACTGAATGTAAGTAAGGAAGATAAGATCATGATCTGAAATATAAAAGACACACACACACACACACAAACACACACACACATGCCCTGAGAGTGTTCACTTCACCTGCATTTCTTACAGCCAGGCTGAGTACGACAGACAGAGATACAGAGAGATTACATTCAAGTTCAGAGATGAAGACATTGTAGTTTTTACTGTTAAAGTTTCCATTCAGGTTATCAAAGTGTAACTAAAGCATTGCACCATAACCCAATGTTTGCAACAATGAAGTCAGTTAAATATCTACTGAACATTTGTTTATATGTTTATGTGTATAAGAAGAAATAGTTTAGTCTCTTCATCCTGCAGTCAGTAACATTTATAGCTGCTTTTAACAGAGAGTGAAGTGTAAGTGTCATTTAATCAGATTCATTAAAAGTCTCAGTTCTTTCCATGTCAAACACAATGACAGAACGCAGCAGAAAAATCAGTCTTACCGCAGTGATCTAGAGTGACTCTTCATACACTTTCAGGATCTCCACTCCTGTGAAACACCCTCAGATGATGTTTGCATGTTTTGAGGATCTTCACACTGGTTGTTTCGACCCTGAACGAAGTTCCAGCTCTTGTGGTCAGGCACGGGTTAATGAAACACAACGGGGCCACACGCAGAGCTGCATTTCCTCCACTAGAGGGCCCTATAGAGCACTAAACACCCTGCTGAGGGCCTCTGTGATCAGAAAGGGTTTATCGGAGCCTAAACTCCTCATGGAGGATTCAGGAACGGTTGATTATTGACATCATATTTACATTACATAACTGCAGTTAATACATGACGACTCTATTAATCGAGTTGAATATGTGTGTGAGTGTTTGTGCTTGTGTGACTTCTGAAAGATTTGCTCAGATTAACAAACCCCCCGGTTTCCCACAATGCCTCTTTGTTAGTGGAAAACAGATTAGCAGGTCAAGTGACTGGAGGTGTGGGCGTCCCTGTACTCCTCTGCTCCATCCTTCCTTCTTAACGGTTCCGGTGAAGACCGTCAAAACATCACACACTGTGAGTAGAGCTGCTTATTTCTTTTAGATAGTGTTTGAGGCCTACAGACGAGGGATAGAAAGCAGTTGCATTTGCTACGTTGGATTTACAGTCTGTGTTTCTCTTTTAATTCTCGCTTAACCTAGTTCTGCTTCATTTTACTCATGCATTTGAATGTAATCGACTTGTTTCTATCAGTTTAGGTGTTGGTATATAAAAATAGCATGTGATTTGTGTTTGTGTGATTCAGACAGTGTTGAGCAGCATGTGTAGTTGTCCATACTTGTCTCTAATCACAGTGAAAGGTCAATCAGAAGGGCTGTGAGTGTCTTCCTGTCCAGAGGGGGCAGCGATGACGGTGACGTACTCACGGCGGGTGGCAGATGCGCGCCTGGGCACCTTTTATCGCCTGCTTCTGCGATGGAAAGGAAGCATCTATAAGCTGTTATATCGAGAGCTGCTGATCTTCACTGTGATGTACTGCACCATTAGCATCACGTACAGGTAAACACTCATTATTCAGCTTTTTACTCCAGTTTTATCACATTTGTTTATTTTGGAAGAGTTTACTGCATTTATTGTGGTGGTACTATAGTAAAATAATGGTATCACAGGTAGTTATTCCATGGTGCTTTGATATGTTCCATGATATTGAATGACCTACAAAAAAGTACCATGGTACTATCATGTTTTTTTGTTACGTACCACCATGGTGCATGTCCAAAATATTTCAAAGTACCATAATATTACCATCTAATATAATCACTGTAACATGACACTAATGGTCTATATTTCAAATTACCATGTGAAACCATAATTGTACCATGATACTACCTCGGTACTTTTTTGTAACTTTATATGGTATTCCATATTGTATTTTTAAAAATATCATGGTAAAAAAAAAAAACAGTAATACTATGATACTTTAATATTACCAGGGTATTAAATGATGATAAATGGCTATTCATATACCATTGCATATGGTACATGTCCAAAAAACATGATAATACCATGGTACTAAATGATTACCAAATCCATATACCATGGTATTTTCATATTTTCAAGACTTCAAGTTACTAAAAAAAAATTTAAAGGTATTACCATGATACATCGCCAAAAACATGATGTTACCATGGTACCATATCTGAAAAACCATGGTAAGGCCATAGACTTTTTTTTTGTTAATGTGGTTTATGAGTGCAAAATATTGTTTCAAAATTTTCATTCAGTCTACACTGTGAAAATGTTTTACTTTAAATAGTTATATTAAAAGGGTTAGTTCACCCAAAAAATGAAAATTCTGTCATTAATTACTCAACATCATGTCGTCCCAAACCCGTAAGACTTTCGTTCATCTTCAGAACACACATTAAGATATTTTTGATGAAATCCGAGGGTTTCTGAACCACACATAGACAGCAACATCATTGCACCTTTCAAGGCCCAGAAAGGTAGTAAAGACATCATTAAAATAGTCCACATGACTGCATTGGTTCAACCTTAATGTTATGAAGCAACGACAATACTTTTTGTGCGCAAAAACAAAACAAAAATAACGACTTCATTCAACAATTTCTTCTCTTCCCTGTCAGTCTCCTACACTGTTCACATAGTAAACACAGTGCAGCACTTCCGTGTTTACGTCCGAGCGCAGACTCAGTATTGAATGCGTGTATAAACTAAGCTATCAGCCTAATTGGTTATCTGTATGCTATGCTAGTACATAAGCTAACTAATACAGACATAAATGGTCATTATAACGTAGCTGAAACAGCATTTTTATAATATGATTTTGTAGGAATTGTAAACAGGCGCCAAAGAGAGTACCTATTAAAAGCAATTTAAACTAATGGGATCACGTGGGGTCCTAATGGAGACCCGATTTCAGTGAGAAATCGGGTCCCCACACGATCCCATTGGTTCAGCTGACTTTTATTGGGTAGTATTTTTAGCGCCTGATTATAATTCCTGCAAAAATGATTTATATATTTTAAAATGCGTTATAATGACCATTTAAATTACATGGTTCATATACTAGTATATAACTGAAGCTATAGGTTGTGAAATCAAGCATTTCTCATTCTTACTGTTTTTTAGTTAGCTTATGTACTAGCATAGCATACAAATACCCGATTAGCATGCTAGCTTAGCTTATATTAGCTATGATTTTTGCTTCCAATATAGTTCCCAATTACACGTTTCAAATTAATGTTTGTGTGTACTTAGCATTACAGTTAATTTATTAAAAATGTATTACAGTATTATTATATACTATACCACATTGCTATTGTTGTGTAAAATTAATATTAGTAGATACATAATATGTCGCAACAATCCTTATCCTTATAAAAAAATACATTTTAGGCATGATTGTGTTTCCAGTTTGTTTTATTATAAAATACATAGGCATTCATTTTATATTTCATGCATGTTGTTTGTGCACATACAATAGTTATAATTAGTCAAGACGTCATGATAACAACTTTTGATCAGGCATTACCGTCAGGGTCCTAAAGGAGACCCGATTCCTGGGGGGGACTCGATTTCTCACCACACCGGCCAATACTGAGTCGGCGTTCAGACGTAATCACGGAAGTGCTGCACTGTGTTTACTACGTCAACAGCGTCGGAGACTGACAGGGAAGCAAGAAATTGTTGAATAAAGTCATTATTTTTATTTTGTTTTTGCGCACTTCATAACATTAAGGTCAAACCATTGCAGTCACGTGGACTATTTTAACGATGTCTTTACTACCTTTCTGGGCCTTGAAAGTGTGATTAAATTGCTGTCTATGGAGGGGTCAGAGAGCTCTCTGATTTTATCGAAACTTAATTTGTGTTCTGAAGATGAACAAAAGTCTTACGGGTTTGGAACAACATGAGGGTGAGTAATTAATGACAGAAATGTCATTTTTGGGTGAACTAGTAATAAAAGCAGCAGGTTTTTGAATATGCGCTCTTTGATTGACAGGTGTATACTAACTGAAGAGCAGCGCAGGATGTTTGAGAAGCTCTCCATGTACTGTGATCAGTACGCTCAGCTCATCCCTGTGTCGTTTGTACTGGGTAATGTGATTTACAGCAGCGCTTTCTTTGGATTAAATCAATTCTTGAGTTTCTGTGCGAATGTTCTCACTGATGAAACTCTCCTGCAGGTTTCTACGTGACTCTCGTGGTGTCTCGTTGGTGGGGTCAGTTCGAGAGCGTCCCGTGGCGGACCGCCTGTCAGCGCTGGTTAGCGGACACGTCCAGGGCACAGATGAAGGTGCCAGACTGATCCGCAGGAGTCTCATGCGTTACGCCAACCTGTCAGGCATCCTGATCTACCGCTCCATCAGCACCGCTGTCTACAAGAGGTTCCCGACCATGAGCCACCTGGTTCAAGCAGGTAAGCAGGAAATGATTTGGGCAAAGTAATGTGGCCTAGAACAGCGATTAAAGCCATGTTTTGTGCCAGTACCCTCCAGTGTCTGGGATTTAACCTCAAAGAGGAAACAGGAAGGAATTACGGCCAGATTCCCAAGAGCTTTAGCAACAGTTTCAGAAATAGTTCATTCAAACATGAAAATCCTGTCATAATTTACTTACCCTCATTCCCTAATGTCGGTCAAAACTGTGTAAATGACATGAAAACACCTTTTACAAACCAATTGTAAATGATTTCATGACAGTAGAATCTATTAAATCTAATCTGCAAATAATTAAATATAAAGGCTTGGCAATTAGGTCAGTTAGAAGCAATTAAAAATGATTCTCCTATTTGTAATGTACACACACACACACTTTTAGGATGATTTTTGGAGTTTGACAGCCCCTGGTCACCGTATACTTTCAGTGTATGCAAAAGAGCAGTACCAACCTTCTTCTTTTTGTGTTGCATGGAAGGAAGAAGGTCATATGGGTTTGAAACTCTCGTGTACTGTAGGTCTGATGACAGCTGAGGAACTGAGGCAGTTAGAGGAACTGCCTTCCCCTCATAATAAGTTCTGGGTTCCCTGCATGTGGTTTGTCAGTCTGGCCATGAGAGCTCGATCTGAAGGACGCATCAATAACGACGTCGCAATGACCGCCATCCTCAACGTATGTCTGAGTATTTAGACTGTGACAGTTTAAGTCTGTTTTTTGCTTGAAGGAAACATGGACACAGTTCTCTAATAAAAGAATTACAGTATTTGAGACTCAAATAGCACTTAACTGAGAACTCCATTAAGTCTTCCTGTGTGAATAATAGGCTTTTCATTTGGTGTTCTCCTGGTAGGAGTTGAACACACTGCGCTCTCAGTGTATGAGGCTGTACGGCTATGACTGGATCAGCCTGCCTCTCGTGTACACACAGGTTTGATGGTTCAAACTCCACTAGCTTCATTTACTAGTACTAATAGTAGGCAAAATTGCAGGACTAGTTGTTCAGATTCCCCCGTACTGATCCAAGCCAAATCTAAAATGAGACTAAGCTGAATTGACCAAGTTTGTATGATTTCAGTCAGATATTGTAGTGTGTCCTGCTTCAATGAATTTTCACAATCAGTATTGATTAATGTCAAATTATGTGTAGCAAACATTGTATATAAAACCCAAAATCAACCACCCACCTGCTGTCTGATTGATCTCTGGTTGGAATGGGAAATGATCTCTGATTGGTTTGAATGGCTAATAGTGATCTCTGATTGGTTTGAATGGCTAATAGTGATCTCTGATTGGTTGGAATGACTATTAGTGATCTCTGAATGGCTATTAGTGATCTCTGATTGGTTTGAATGGCTAATAGTGATCTCTGATTGGTTGGAATGACTATTAGTGATCTCTGAATGGCTAATAGTGATCTCTGGGTTGAACGGCTTATAGTAATCTCTGATTGGGTTGAATGGCTAATAGTGATCTCTGATTGGTTGGAATGGCTTATAGTGATCTCTGATTGGGTTGAATGGCTAATAGTGATCTCTGATTGGTTGGAATGGCTAATAGTGATCTCTGATTGATTGATTGGTTGGAATGGGTTATAGTGATCTATGATTGGTTTGATTGGCTAATAGTGATCTTTCAATGGCTAATAGTGACCTCTGATTGCTTTGAATGGCTAATAGTGATCTCTGATTGGTTGGAATGACTATTAGTGATCTTTCAATGGCTAATAGTGATCTCTGATTGGTTGGAATGACTATTAGTGATCTTTCAATGGCTAATAGTGATCTCTGATTGATTGGTTGGAATGGCTTATAGTGATCTATGATTGGTTTGATTGGCTAATAGTGATCTTTCAATGGCTAATAGTGATCTCTGATTGGGTTGAATGGCTAATAGTGATCTCTGATTGGTTGGAATGACTATTAGTGATCTTTCAATGGCTAATAGTGATCTCTGATTGGGTTGAATGGCTAATGGTGATCTCTGATTGGTTGGAATGACTATTAGTGATCTTTGAATGGCTAATAGTGATCTGAAATTGGTTTGAATGGCTAATAGTGGTCTCTGATTGGTTTGAATGGCTAATAGTGATCTCTGATTGGTTGGAATGGCTAATAGTGATCTCTGATTGGTTTGATTGGCTAATAGTGATCTTTTAATGGCTAATAGTGATCTCTGATTGGTTTGAATGGCTAATAGTGATCTCTGATTGGTTTGATTGGCTAATAGTGATCTTTCAATGGCTAATAGTGATCTATGATTGGTTTGAATGGCTAATAGTGATCTCTGATTGGTTGTAATGGCTAATAGTGATCTCTGATTGATCTGATTGGCTAATAGTGATCTTTCAATGGCTAATAGTAATCTCTAATTGGTTGGAATGTGCAGTGATGATCTCTTATTGTTTGGCACGGACATTTGTGTTTGAAATTGTTTGATGTATATTTTAATAATATGTTTTATTTTATTATTACTACGATTATTTGACATGATTTTAAGCAGGTTGTAAGTGCCCTGTTTTCTCTGCTAGGTGGTAACCGTGGCTGTGTACAGTTTCTTTTTGGCTTGTCTGATTGGTCGACAGTTCCTCGACCCCGCCCAGGGTTACCCGGGTCACAACCTCGACTTCTACCTGCCCGTCTTCACCTTACTGCAGTTCTTCTTCTATGTGGGCTGGCTCAAGGTGTGTTATCTTATTAGTGAGGAATCACATAAGTTCCACTCCACATTCACAGTCACTAATAACTGGTTATATTGAATAAAATTACTGTTTAGTGTTAAATAACCTCAGCATAATTATATGGTGTTCCACTCAGCTGACATGGCATTTACAAACCTTGGTTATACATACAAATTTAGTGAAACACAACTTTAATAATGCTTACATCACAGTGATGTAATGTAGCTACGTCATCTTTAACAAAAAGTCAGAAAATAATTGCATTGGTGTTTTTTGTTTTTTTTTCAGGTGGCAGAGCAACTTATTAACCCTTTTGGGGAGGATGATGATGACTTTGAGACGAACTGGCTGGTGGACCGTAATTTACAGGTACATCATCAGCCCCACTAATGACATGTCTTGTTCTATGGATTTGTGTCTGGTTGTACAATCTCTCTGGCTGTGCCCAAAATTGTTTCCGCCACTGAAATAAATAAAAAATAATAAAGGTAATTGCGACTTTTTATCGCAATTGTGGGTTTATATCTCGCAATTCTGACTTTTTATCGCAATTGCGAGTTTATATCTTGCAATTCTGACTTTATTTATCGCAATTGCGAGTTTATATCTCGCAATTCTGAGAAAAAAAGTCAGATTTGCAAGATAAAAAGTAAAAATTATGTCATTTTAATGTGACCTACTAGTTTCAGTTGCGTCAATTCACTGCCATTTACAAATCCTGACTTTTTATTGCAGTTACAACTTTATATCTCGCAATTCTGACTTTTTCTCGCAATTGAAAGTTTATATTTCACAATTCTGACTTATCACAATTGTGACTTTATATCTCCCAATTCTGAGAAAAAAGTCAGAATTCTGAGCTTATCGCAATTGCAATTTATATCTTGCAATTCTGACTTTATTTATTCACAATTGTAAGTATGTATGTCGCAATTCTTACTTTTAATTGCAATTGAAAGTTTATATCTCCCAATTCTGACTTTTTCTCGCAATTGCGAGTTTATTTCTTATATCTTAAGTTTATATCTTGCAATTCTGACTTCATCACAATTGCGAGTTTATCGCAATTCTGACTTTTTCTCGCAATTGCAAGTTGAATTTATACTGACATCTGTTGGCAGAGATGCAGCATTGCAACCACGTCTTTGGTTACTGGTGCCATTTTAGAAATTCTCTGTTTGCAGATGCATTTGTGGCCCATTATTTAAATATTTGGCATCTGAAAGTGTCTAATAATATAATATTTATTATAATAATTAACAATAAATGGCGGCCATGAGGGGAGACTTTCCTTTTGAAGAATAAAACTTTGTATATTTCATGTGAATGGCGTAATTATTGAAACTAAAACAATTTTTAAGTGTAGACTTAAATGACTTTAAAATGTTAAATAATTACATAAAATCTTTAGTCTAGTGTCACATGAGCCAATATGGCAGAATTCCAGGGAAGTGCAGTCAGTAAATATTTCTCCTTTTTGTAACCACCTGTGCTTATACGAAGATAAACAGATGTGTCTTTCTCCCAGGTGTCTCTGCTGTCAGTGGATGAGATGTATGATCTGGTTCCTCTGATTGAGAGAGATAAATACTGGGATGAATCTGAACCTCAGCCGCCGTACACAGCTGCCAGTGCAGAACACCGCAAACCCTCATTTATGGGATCTGCTTTGGACATCAGGTGAATGAAGATCCTCACACACATACACTTAAACCTTAAACCCACCTTTTAACCAATCATTGTGGCCTTTTTTCCTTACAAGGAAGTTGCATAGATCAGTGATGATGAGTCATAAGAAAATATTTTCAAGATTTAAAAGCATATTTTGTTTAACATTAGATTCTCAAGGTCAGTTGTGGGGTAAAAACCATTTCAAAAGGTCACAGTTGTCTCTCTGTCTCTCAGCGTTCCCAAAGAAGAAATGGAATTCCAGCACAATCTGGAGCAGATTAAGGAACACGAGGAGGCCAATCACTCCAGTCCATTCCTGGGCAGCTTGAGTCGTCTTCTGGGCGTCCAATCGACCAATTTCCCTCGCTCGACTCCCACGTCCCGAGTCTCCCTCCTGCGGCGGCGTCCCCGCGCCCCCTTCTCTCGCTTCCCCCTTTATCTCCACCCTGAGAATGTTCAGATGCCCAGCCATGCCCGGAATGCTGACATGGCCGAGGACGCCTTCTCATCCATGCCTTTATACGAAAGACCTGGATTCTACAGTTGCCCTCAGACACCAATCCACTGCATCCCTCCACTCGTTCCCCGCTCAAGACCGCGACGAGCACACGGTGACAGCTCCAGCTCCCTAGTGCAACCAATGATGGGCTCGCAAGTCCTGGCTCCGCCTGAAACGCCCGCACCTCCTTCCTCCGCATTCCCTTGGGTGGGAGAAGACAGTGAACATTCGGGACCAGCTTTCTCTTTTCCGGACCCTCTGCCTGAGCTGTGCCCGTTAACCAAAGCACGCCTGATTCAAGGGTTGCCATCGCGCCGTCCCCTGCCTTTGCGACTCTCTTTAGACCCGTCTCCATCTCCATCTACGCCAGAGAGGGTGTTCTCTTTCACCCCTCAATCTTGGCCGCAAGCTCCGATCAACTCCACCAGCTCAGGGAGCCTGAATGCGGCCACGACAACAAACAGCAATGGTGCGGTAAACAACCCCTGGCCAATCAACAGAAGCACTACTGCAAGCACAGCCAATCCCGTCAACCCAAGCCCCACGGCGACTCAGCAGACAACCAATCAGCACAACTCTCCCAACGACTCTGGAATCTCATTGGCTGAGGGGGATCTGTTGGGTGCTGCGGTGAGAATGAGGGAACAGCTTTGAGTTCGGTGGAAAATACCAGCTTAGATCAGGATGAATTTGCTCTTTCAGGCCGGTTTAGAGCTGGTCTTAAAGACATGTTTTTGGCTACATTTAAGACATTTTAAGAAACCTTATAAACATTATCAAAAACACAACATATATTGCCACTAATTTCACATTCTGGAGGAGAAAGTGCATGATGAATCATAACATGCACAATTGATTCAATTTCTGACATGGTTTCCACATTATTTTTTATTATATTGCTGTAAATGGGCAGAGACAAATCATATAGATCATATAGATCTTCTCCATCTTGTCTATATTCAACTACTGGCTGCATCCTAAATGCCTACTATATAGGCAGAAAACAGTATGTGAAAACAGTAGTATTTCTGAAGTCACGGTATTCATAAAACAGTAGGCGAAAAGCACCTGATGTGACTTACTATTTCTGAAGTGCACATGCATGAGGCCATGGGAGAGGATTTGTGTATGGCATTGGCTTTTTTAAATAATGAAAACCAAGTTATGTTAAAGAAAACGTCCTGATTTGATGCACAAATGATCCACTGATGCAGAACAACCCTCCCAAACACAATGCATCATGGGATTGCAACAGAATTAAAGTGACTTGTACCAACCTGTGCTCTTTACACTAATTTAGTGTGATTTGTAATTCTCAGAATGAGGTGAAAAAGGGGTCAAATCAATGCCTTGTTCACTTTTGGCTTGATTTTACTGCAGATTATTCATAGTTAGCAAGCAGTTGTTTAACATGTTTGGCATCATTAATCATGCCGCTAAAATGCACTTCTTCTTTACCTGTATATATCAAGCTTAGATACTGGCTATTTACTGAATGGAAAACTAGCATATAGTTTTATTTTGTATAGTGCAATGCATTCTGGTCTAGGTTATTTTTTTGCTGGCTCACTTTCACTTAGCCAGGAAAAGCCTTGTGAATTATGCATGTATTCTTAAATAGTTTATATAGCTTACATAAACTATAGGAATTTCCATGACTTTTCTAAGTCTGTATGATTAATAAATCACTTATTACCTGTTATTTTAAGTATCATTAATAGTTTTTATTTTTTATATTTTCTGTTTTCATATTTATTTTAGTTTAAGTATTACTTTTGGTTGTGTGTTTTAGTTATTTGTTTTTTTAAATGTCTAATATAGTTTTTATTAATTTTCATTTCAGTTTTAGTTTTTAGTACT
Source organism: Hypophthalmichthys nobilis (assembly GCA_037950665.1). Taxonomy (NCBI): domain Eukaryota; kingdom Metazoa; phylum Chordata; class Actinopteri; order Cypriniformes; family Xenocyprididae; genus Hypophthalmichthys; species Hypophthalmichthys nobilis. The sequence goes on from CM075486.1 coordinate 23,612,952, forward strand.
TCAACAAAAAACTCAACAAAAATTAGTTAGCTATTTTAGTTCAGTTAAAATAAAATAAAATGTTACATTTTCATTTTAGTTTGTTTTTGGTCTAGGTTATTATTTTTTGCTGACTCACTTTCAGGCCAGGAAAAGATTCATGAATTATGCATCCATTCTTAAACTTCGTTAAGTATGCATGACTGATATCTCAGATATCTTCTGTTTTATTTTTTTGAACCATTGTACTCACTTTTTCCTCATAGTTACTTCCTGCCAGTAAATATCTTATACATACAGTTCATTTATTGCCACATTTATAATAATAATAATAATAATAATAAGGGCTGCCAACTTTTTAGTTCAGCTTGGAGTGAGAATTATTCCTGCGGGAATAATATTTTTTTCTCAAGGAAAAAAAATCTTTCTCTACTAATGTAAACTAAATGTCACGATCACGGCAGGCTCTCCCTCACTCATTATTACCTTTTTTACGATTGTGTTCCTGCCAAAACTGTTAATAAACACCTGTTTTAAGTTTTACCTGGTTTCCTGGTTATTTAAATCTTACGTCAGGGAACCCTGTTATTAAAGGTTAAAATTAACAACGGATTTGTATACAACTGCAGATTAAGACGTTTTTAAAGTAATATTATAAATATAAGTAATGTTATTTTTTCTTGCCAACTATAGAGTTTATGGACACAGAATCACTTTTCTGAGGTAAATGTAACGTTATGTTACTTATTGTTTACAAGCTGTTTTTCCGTCTTTTTTCACGGTTGAAACACTGATTGAGTGATTACATGAGACATGATACATTTAATTTTGATGTACTGTTTCTTTCAACATACCCTCGGATGTTCATTCATGTTTATTTCGAGCTAGTAGTAAAGAGGAAGAGATGATCAGTTCACGCGCGCTCCCGCTTCACTTGAACTGAGGCGCTACCCGTACGCCACATAAAAGAGTGCCAAAACGGTATTTATCGTTTGATTTCGTAATAAAACTGGTTGAATTTAAAGCGGAGACTTTGTTTTATATCAAAAGTAACCTGCAATGTCTTCTTGTCCGTGTCCTCTTTGCTCTGCTGTTTTTTTCACTGCGCGAGAAAATGGACGTGTGGCGTAAGAACAGCGTCAATTGCGTGAGTCTCACGCAGAATGCGTGAGAGTTGGCAGCCCTATATAAAGAGAACGTTTATAAGAAAGACAACACAACTTCACTCATTTTAGTCATATTTATTGAGATCAACTCATTTAAGAATATTGCTCATTTCATAGAATATTGCATATCATTAAAGCACTAACTGTGGCATATATGGTGTTTGGGCTATAACTATGGCTTATAAAGGGTTCAGGCAGAATCTCTAGTAAACTACAGCAGAGTTTCCAACACGACTGTGACGCTTATATGGCATGATATGATTGGCTGAATGATTACATCATAAACAGGAGAGAACATCTAAGAGCTTTCCTTTCCCAGAGTGTGCTTGTCGAACAGATATTCGGCCATGCCGTTCTCAGGGGCTCCCATGCGCCGCAGGCTGCTCACCCAGTCCGCCAGCTCTTTAATGGACTTCACCTGCTCGTCCAGGTAATGCGTCTCCAGGAAATCACAAACCTGGTGTGAGAGAAAGATGGAGCACACATTCAGAAATGCTAAGACACCATTGTTTATTTTAAGTTGCTTTCCCACTAACAATCAGTTGCAATAATTACAGGTGGTGATTTTAATTCATGGTTTCTACATACAGTAAAACTCTTCACAAGCACGATCTGATCTAGGGTCAGTTTTTGAGATCACACAGATAGATCTGATCCTAAACTACTATTCTGAGTGCAAACCCTCCCAAAAAGAGATGGATAAATTATGTCTATTTCCAGCCGGCTTTAAGAGGAACACTAAAGGCATTCTGGGTAACTCCCTTAAGAAAAACTGACAATGCAATGTTTTTTGGACACATTACCATAGTAAAATCATCAAGGTCGCCAAACTTTTTGACTAAAGATTTTCCATGACTTTTGCAGGAGTGATTACTTTAGAAGGATTTTTAAAAAAATCATTTCTAACAAAGAGGAATTTATTATCAATGAAATGGTTTATAGCTGCGCATAACTAGGAAATTTATATAGATTCCACAACGTTTCTAGGCATGTGATTAATAAATAACTCTATCATTGTAGTATCATTAATATACAATTATAGTTTTTATTCATATTTTGAGTTTTTATTGTTATATTTTACATATTGTAGTTTAAGTATTAGTACTTTGTTTTTTGTCATTTTTATTCTTGTTTTTTTTAATGTCTATATAGTTTTTTATTTAACAAAAATGAGAAATATTGCCTTGGCAACTAACTGAAAACTAAAATTTTACATATTTTATTAAGTAATTTTAAAATTGGTGATTAAAAGTTTAACTAAAATTAAAACCATTTTTATTATTTGAAATAAAATAAATGTTAACATTTAAAAATATTTTTTACATATTTTAATTATTTAAAATAACAATGTTTTGCAATGGTTTTAGATTTAGGAGCCGTTTACACAACACTGTTATCAACTAAAAACTTTTTTTGCGTTTTAGCTGTTCATTTACAAGACAACGGCATTTTGGGGGACTGAAAACGCGAACTAGTGAAAACGGGTTTCAAAGTGCATGTTTTTGAAAACAATACCGTTATCATCTCCATGTAAACTACAAAAACGCAAATTTGTGAAAACGGTGATGTCATATGCATGTGTATTAAGTGTTCGGTCTATAGGTGTGTTGTGTTTCTTTACAATGTGACGTCGCCATCTACTGGCCTGACAGAATAATACAGCGATTTTAGTCGTTTTAGCAGATCATTGGGAAGTTAACAGGGATTGTTTTGACAGCTTTTTGGTCTGTACATGAAAAACGCAAAGGAAAACAACGTTTTTAGTAATTAATTAAATTCCATGACCAAACCCGGTACCCTATTTTTTGGTGTATACTCACATGTGGATCATTGTGTTGAGTTGCCACCTTGTGAAGTTCCAGTAAGGACAGATTTACGCTCTTTTCCAGAGCCAGAGCACATTCCAGTGCTTCCAGACCGCTGCCCCACTCATCCCGATCCGGCTTCTGCACACACACGCGTAACAAATGCTCACTTACTCCAGCTAACGGACATCAAACTCAATTCATTTGTCCTACCTTGATGTCCTGCAGGTAGATCCGTCCTCCTCTTTGGTTCTGCAGACTCATCAGCTTCTCTGCATGTCCCCTCTCCTCCTTAGACTGCTTGTGGAAAAACTTAGCAAAATTGGGCAAAGCCTTGTCATCCCTGTCAAAATAATACCCCTGGAGAGAAGAACAGTCAACCATGAACCCATATGAAACCACTGAAGACTATTCTTTATATTAATACAGAGTCACAAGTGATCACTCAAATAATAAATGTCTGCTCTCTCACCATGGACAGGTACACATATGAGGCGTACAGCTCCAGGTAAATCTGTCTGTTGATGGCCGCCTCACACTCCTGATGGAAGTTCTGCCTCACCTGAGAAGTCATGATTCTAAAACACATTAAAATAAGACATAAAAATGTTTATTGGTGATGCAAAACACACACACACACACACACATATATGTATATATATATATATATATATATATACACACATATATATATATATATATATATATATATACACACACATATACATATATACATATATATATATATATATATATATACACACACATATACATATATACATATATATATATATATATTATACATACACACACACACACACACACACACATATATATATATATACAATATACATACATACATATATATACACACACACACACACACACACATATACATATATATATATATATATATATATATATATATATATATTATACATACACACACACACACTATATATATATGTGTGTGTGTGTATGTATGTGTGTATATATATATGTTTATGTGTGTGTATATATATATATATATATATATATATATATATAGGCCTATAGATTTGGAACTCAATGTTTTATACACATACATCTGATATGCAAAGCATAGATAAGATGCAATGTAGATAATCATAGATAGATAAGATGCATAGATAAGATGCAATCAGATAATCTGAGAATACAACAGCCATGTTTATTGAATAAAAATTAATGTACTTACCCTGAGACAATGACACCAAAAACACAGATGTAGGGCAACCCACGCGTGATTTCTCAAATATGCCCTTATAGCTTATAACAAATGAGTCAGAGATCCAAAGCGCGAGACAGAAGCAGCGTTATGACCGAATGCAGTGTTAATGATGAGACGTGAATGAATTATAGGGTTGTTGACATAAACATGCACACGCGCGCACGTTATTCTAGCCCGTAAATAAATCCAGAAAGCCACTTTTCAAAATAAAAGTGCTGATTAAAAAAAATAGATCAAAATGGTTTTATAAAAAAAGCACACGTGTGATTTCAGGAATGGCTATTTTCAAAAACATAATATTTACACTAAAACGAGTGTATTAGCTTTTAAAAAAATACACGAGGTTTCTGAGTTATTCCAGTCCACCTGATGTCGCTGTTAAATATAGAAGGCTTAAAACATGAATATTAATCAAATCGTGGTGACGTTCTTGCAAGGAGCGTCCAATCACTGAACATAATTAATATGTATAGCACACGCCCCCATAAGCGGTCGCCTTTTAGCCAATCAGTTCGGACTACTGACAAACGTCACGCCGTACCGTAATTAATATTCATGACCCAAACCTTCGCCATAGTAGACGGGAACGCAACGTACGATAAGTTTAAAAATGAGTGATGGATTCTAGCTCACAGCATCCACCTTGTACTGTGTTCTTTGATTTAGAGACAACTGGTCTGGGTATGTGATTTTATAAACGAAAATCCTTATTAATCACGAGAAATGTGTAAATGATTGTATGAATCAAGCTTTTAATGCTTGTTTCTGCTCAGTGTTTTGACAACAAAAGGTATCTATGGCTTGGTTACAGCATTTTTAGGCATCATATTCTCAAATCCTAGTCTATAATATATATATATATATATATATATATATATATATATATAAAATTCCCAATCTACAGATCCATCATGTGACATCGTCCAGCTGGCCGCAGTGAGTGGGGGTCACACTTTCAACCTCTTTATGGTTCCTCGTCAGCCGATGCAGCCCAGCGCATCCAGGATTACAGGTTTCAGAGTGAGATGCCACCGTCTGTTTCTCCACCACAGGCCGGTCCTCACCAGCTCTCTTCGAGAAGCCCTGGTTTCCTTCATAACCTTTCTTCAGATGTTGGGCCGGCCTCTCCTGGTGGGTCACAACATCCGCAGGTTTGACTGTCATGTTTTGGCCAGAGCTCTGGATGAGTTCAGCCTTAGGTCAGACTTCCAGAAAGAGGTCGGCGGATTCTTGGACACCCTTCCCTTGGCCCGACAGCTTCTCAAAGACAGTGGCCTCCAGAGCTTCAAGCAGGAGAACTTGGTTAAGACCCTCCTGGGAGTTTCATATGCGGCCCATAATGCTCTAGACGACGTGCAAGCCCTGCAGAGACTCTACTGGGCCCTCAAGCCCACGGACGATCAGATTCAGAAGCACATTTTCACTCTGGACTCAATGTCTGCCAAGCATTAGGACCATCATTTATGTGACCACTTCAGTAAAGCACTGGATATCACAAGAGAAGAAAGAGCAGAGGAACGTTTGGATGTCTGATTGATTAACATTTTAGAAAATGACCTGCTGGTCTCAGAAAAAAAATAAAGTGAAGCAAATTTGTACAATTGTACTGATGTTTTTAATAAATAAATTTATTTAAATATTTGTATTAGGTATTTTATATTTAAATATTAATAATAAATATTTATTTTTTAATTACATTTTTAAATATTTATATATTATTGTTTATATATATGTGTGTGTGTCATGATATGCACTCCAAAATGCATTGTTTTATGAAATTTTACTGTCATATCCTATATGAATTTCATCCAAATGGAAACAGTAAGCACAGGAAGATGACACAGTATGACTGTGTAAAAGTAAACAAGATGATCCAATAAAAGACAATGTCAACAACCCTATAATTAACGCCCAGGCTGAATGATCAATGGGGAATGTAACCTTTGTCTGCGAACCCTGTTGCATAAGTTTAGGTCATAAAAACTGGTCAGAAATGAGCAGGTGAAAGATTACAGAACTGTTATTTATTAGGGATTACAGTTACATACAGAGTTTCTCTTATCAGACACATGCTCCATTACAGCTCAGAAAGTGCCATACATTCAATCATTCAGACTCTCGCTTTAGCTGTCAAATGCATGCTTTGATCCCGTTACACTTCAGAAGAATACAGCTGAAAAAATATAGAAATAATCCCAGAAACCAACAGATTTGAGGTCAGGCTTCTGGTTTCACAAGTACGAATCTGAAGAGGGCACTAAAAATACAGTAAACAAACATCAGGTGCCAGTAATTCCCAGCATCCTTTGTGCTCTCCACACTTGTAGTGCAAATATAACTACAGCAATAAAACATAATCACAGATCAAGCCGTACAGTCACTAATAAGGGAGAATAAAAATCGGTAACAAAGTTTCACATGTATGAAAACACTTTTTCAGGTTGCAGGGTTTTTAAAATCAGTTGCACTGGTAATCAAATCACAAAACTTTTGTCTGTCACTTGAACTTAATCAATAAAACCCTAAATTGTTTTACCATGGAAGTTCTTCATGGAAGAGTATTGTCTGCAACAACGTTGTTCTTCAGCAGTAATACCATGAAAAAGGTCTAAAAACGTTAAAATTGGTCTCAAGTCTACGTTACCAGATTTTTTATGTAAAAGTAAAATTGTTACTGTCCGCCATCTTGGTTTTATTTTACGTCCTTATGCAAAAGAAATCTCTAAAAGAACAAATTTAATTTCATAAAATGTTTATTATCTTGCAGCCAATAGCAAGTGATCATGCATCCGTGATCATGCGTTTCATTTATGCGTCAACATGAAATCACAACTGACCTTATTTACTTTCTTTAAAGTGGCTATATGTAGAATTCAGAAACCGTTATTAGCGACACCGGTGGCCGTTAAGTGAACTGCAGCCAGCAACTTGTTGCTCGTGCTCGTCCACACGTGACGTACAAGAGACTGAACGTGATTCAGTGCCGCGATATACTCACGCGGGGATATACTTATCGTTCATTGGTGTGGACGCAAATATAGTTATAGTCAGCTTTATAGTTATAGTTCTTGGAGTGAATGGGCTGAGAGGGACGTTTAGATGAATCTGTAAACATGTGCGCACACTTTCCTCTCAAAACCGAAATATACACAACAAAAATGACAGAATGTTTCTTTACATTCTGTTCACACATTGGCAATAAAACAGCGGAAATTCTTACATATAGCCCCTCTAAGACGTTCCTGTTCTTTTTATTAATGATTCATCAGTGCAAGATATTTAAAAAAAAAAAAAAGTTTTGTCTTCCTAATCTTTCATCAAAATGTAACAGAATTTTTGCTGACATCACCAAAGTCTTGCAGACTACTGCATGTTGTTAGCCAATACCAAGTTAGCTATTGATTTAGGTTACTGTTGTAGGTAAAACATCCTTTCTAAAAACCCTACCAATAATTCATTTAATGCTGGTGGTTTAAACTCATTCTGGTCTGAGATTATTCTGAAACGCCCACTTTTCACCATCTAATCAAATCCCTTCCTTTTTTTCTGATTGAATAAATATGTCACATTATTAAAGTAAAATGGTTGTGAACAGCGTTTCATGTTGACCTAAAGGAATTCATATACTTTTACATATTTCAAAAGAACATGCACGCAGAACCTTAATCATAATTCAAACCGTTTCATTATTTATATTTAGGTTTGTTTTTTTTTTTTTTGGTTAAGCATAGCAATTTTAACACTAAATGTCATCATAATAATCATAATTTCTGACTAAAGAGGGGTTTATTAATCATGCAAGTTTGTGATGAAGCCAAAAACATGGGAATATGGTTTCTACTTGAACTTTGTTTCAGCGGTTGGTTTTGTTTAGGACCGAACAGATGGACGCTGGACGTTTATAGCGGACGTCTCCTACAGTAAGCAGCAGGCTCTGAACATGGTCATGCCCGTCGATGATGTCACCTGTAACGAGACGCTCTCATTGGCTGAAATGAAGAGCACGGAGCCTCGATTCAGAGTCATGTCAGAGAGGGCGGCAGCAGATGCGGCGGTGGCCTCTCCGTCAATAACCAGCAGGATGCCGGCAGATTCCAGCGCGCTCACAGTGTACTGCCGCACTGAGGCGGGGATCTGAAGAACAACACCAGGAAAATTAGCATAATATTACTATAATATTATTATTAGAGCTGCACAATTCTGGATAAATGAATGATTCAGTGACTCACTCATAGATACTTGTTTCGTTACTGGATTTTTGGAATGAATGATTCAATGACAAACACATTTTTTAACAGTCACTTGTCGCCACCTACTGGTGTAACAATGTAACTGCTCTCTCTGGGATTGGATAAATGTTTCTGTAAATATTTTGAGGAAAAGACAGCTCAGATGTGTGGCGCACCTGTATTCTCATGACGCTGAAGTCTGGCACAGGAGGGTCGTAGAGGTAGACGCAGGGGTCGCTGTTGTCCCGCACGCAGGGGAAGATTTTGGCACTGACCGGAGCCGGGCTGTAATTCAACATCTCACACAGCGTGTCCACGTCAATGTATTTGGGAGTCAGTCCGGCACGTACGGTGTTATCAGAACACGCCATACACTCCACACAGTCTGCAGGATTCAGAGAACGGTTAGACATGCAATACATGAATACTGAATAATATTATGCAAATGAATAAATATTAAATGAATGATGAATATATTTCACAAAAAGTATGACACAACCTACATGGAATAACTGAATATTAAATGAATATTATGGATTATTAAATGAACATTACATAATATATTTCACAAAAAAGTACAACTACACATCCTAAATAGAATAAATTAATATAAATGAGTATTAAATGAATATTATGGATTATTAAATGAGTGTTAATAAACAAAAAAGTACAACTAAACAACCTAACTGGAATAAATGATTATAAATGGATATTAATGAATTGATTTAACAAAAAGTACAACGACACAACCTACATGAAATAAATGAAGTTTAAATGAATATTATGGATTATTAAGTGAATATTAATAAGTATATTTCACAAAAAGTTAAACTTCACAACCAACATGGAATAAATTAATATTAAATGAACATTATTGATTATTAAGTGAATATTAATGAATATATTTAACAAAAAGTACAACTACACAACCTACATGCAATAAATGAATATTAATGAACATTAAATGAATATTAAGTGAATATTATCGAATATATATCACAAAAAGTACAACTAAATTAAAATATGGAATAAATGAATATTAATAAACATTAAATGAATAGTGAATAAATATGTTGTTTCACAAATATTACCTGCTTAAAGCATGATTTGCTAATATTATCTATTTACATTTTTTCAAAATTGAGTTTTTTCAGACTTTACAAAGATATACCCTGGTTTTACCATGGTACATGTCCAAGAAACATGCTTTATTAGTGATGTAGTGACATCTGACCTCCAGACAGATAGGCATGAGGCTCATTTGCTCCCAGAAACATGGCCTCCCCCGGCTGCAGCACGATACGGTTCAGGAAGTAAATGGAAAAGCATCCGATGTCCCCCGGATACTGGGAATGCAGCCGGAGCAGCAGTTCTCCATTACTTGCTGAGGTGTCTTTGCCTGCAGCCTCTGGAACAAAAGAACAGGTCAGACGAGTTTCATCATAAAAGATCAAATAGATGTAACAGAGCCGGTCTTGAATAGCATGTTAGTAATGAGCTGGCACAAGTTTCCTCACCTTCCTCTGAGATTCGTTTGACCAACATGTTGAGCTGATCCACAAACAGCTTCTTCTCACAGTTCATCATTCTGGTGAAACATTTCTTCAGAGCGAGAGACGTTCGGTCCGGGTCTCCCACCGCGCACTGGAGCTCCTCAGCGGCTTCATTACCGATCAGCGCACGGAACTCTGGGACATCTGAAAACCACACATCAGAGGAACAGAGGAACGTCCAGCTGGTCTCAGATCAGAAGCACAGACTTCTTTTATTAAATCAGTAGTTATAAGAGCAGCCAAAGCACTTCTATTGCAAGAAGTCAATCAAAATTGTTCATTGCTAATATTTTGTATGGTCTGAAGTAAAATTGTTTTGATGTTCTTAAATATGTATTTAAATATATTTTAGTTTTAAATATTCGATTTAAAAAAAAAATGTAATAATTTAAATTATATATTTTTTATTTTGTATTTGATTAGATTTATATTTTTAAAAATAATATAATTTAAATTATAATTTATAAATGTTTAAATATATTTTATATTTAAATATTCTATTTTGCAAATATTAATATAATTTAATTTATATATTTTTATTACATGTTTAAATATATTTTATATTTAAATATTCTATTTTTAAATATTTAATAATTTAAATTATATATTTTTATTACATATTTGATTAGATTTATATTTTGTAAATATTAATAAAATTTAAATTATAATTTATAAATATGTTTAAATATATTTTATATTTAAATATTCAATTTGTTTACTATTTAATAATTTAAACGATATATGTTTTCATATTTGATTAGATTTATTTTAAATATCATTCATATTATAATTATAATAATTATAGTAATTATATTAATGTAATTAATGATTAATTATATTATTAAATAGTAAATTATATTACATTATAATCATTTATAATTTATATTTTTAAATATTAATATAAATCATTATTATTTATTTGTTTATTAACAATAATATAATTGTTATTAATAAATTGTTATTTGTTCTCTAAACTTAATAAACTTGCTTAGTAATTGTTTTTTTCTAGTACAATTTCCAAAAATGTATTTGTATTTGTGTTGGTACAGCCAAGTACAAAACAAAATCATGAATAATATAGAGAAGGTAACAATGATTCAGTATCAGTGGTGAATAATGATTAAATAAATACTAACATAATTTTAAAAGCTTTAGTCAGTTTAAGTTAAAAGGCTGCAATTCACACAAAAGTGCATGTGAAACCCTCTGAAACTTCTGCTATATGACATATTTCCAGTTGTCGGAATATTCAATGAGAAAAACATAATAATAACAACAATGTAAATGGGTTGCAATTTTGAGTTAGACTATCACATATTTTATTATCTCCAGTTGAAAAACAGCGTCTGGTTTAGTTCATTAAACACCCACTTTTAAGGAAGCCCAAGATTTCATCCATTGGCCGAAAGCCGCAGAGCCCTTCAAACTGAGTGAGTGCGATGGCCATCTCCGGTTTGTGGTTGTTGTCTGGGTAATGTTCAGGGAACTGCGCATGGAGTCTGGCAGCCAGCTCCTGTCAGGTGACAACATTAAACATGCTAATCATTCTGTTTGTGGTAATACACCATTACTGTACCATAGTACTTTTTCATTTCTCTGATCTCACCCTGTTGGGATGCGCCTGGATGGACAGAGCCGTGTTGACGGACAGCACTTTAAAAAGGAAAGGGAGCTGCCCGTGGAATGTGTCCTTGACCTTTGACCCCAGGCACCCTGGGAAATCTGCAATCCACTGTCCCAGTGTCCTCTGGGATATCCTGTTGTCTTTGATAAGAGCGTCACCTTTGGGGTGAGCACCCATCCAAAGCTGGAAAGACAACAGAAAACAAAGATGTAATGATCACAGATTCGTTTTGTTTCTTATTATTAACTGCTCTTAAAAGTGCAGAAGTAACGCAACCAGAGATGAAAAAAGTACACTGGGGGTCCTTTAAGAAGGTTATTTATACAACAATAAAACATCCGAACACATGCTGTGGCTTTATTAATAGACTGCCACAAAGTGAATGTCAGGCTGACCTTTGAGCTGCTATTTTCAGAGACACTTGAGCTTGTTAAAGTGTGTTACACAATAAACACAAGCACAGGATGAAGAATGACTCTTTATGGAACTTCCACAATCATATTAAGAACTGTATAATACATGCTTTTTCAAATGTAGAAATATTAACATACTGACTCTCACTTTAAATGAGACAAAGAATGCAAAACTGAAGTAAAATAACAAATGACCAGTATAATAATAATAATAATAATATCAGTAATAATAATAATAAGAGTGTGTGGTTCCATCACACTCAAACAGTTTGAAAGTCTCTTTCGGCCGATGGGCTCTTAAAATTTACATTATTATTATTATTATTACTGAAGCATGTAAATTAATAATAACAATATCAATAATAATAATAATCATAATAATAATAATAGTGTGTGGTTCAATCGCACTCAAACAGTTTGAAAGTCTCTTTCGGCCGATGGGCTCTTAAAATTTACATGATTATTATTATTATTATTATTATTAGTAGTAGTAGTAGTACTGAAGTGTGTAAACTAATAATAATAATAATAACAATAACAATATCAATAATTATAATAATAATAACAATAACAATATCAATAATAATAATCATAATAATAATCATAATCATAATAATAATAATAATAGTGTGTGGTTCCATCTCAGTTTGAAAGTCTCTTTCGGCTGATGGGCTCTTAAAATTTACATGATTATTATTATTATTACTGTGTAAATTAATAATAATAATAATAATAATAATAACAATAACAATAATTATAATAATATCAATAATAATAATAATAATAATAGTGTGTGGTTCCATCACACTCAAACAGTTTGAAAGTCTCTTTCGGCCGATGGGCTCTTAAAATTTACATGATTATTATTATTATTAGTAGTAGTAGTAGTAGTAGTACTGAAGTGTGTAAACTAATAATAATAATAATAATAACAATAACAATATCAATAATTATAATAATAATAACAATAACAATATCAATAATAATAATAATAATAATAATAATAATAATAATAATAGTGTGTGGTTCCATCTCAGTTTGAATGTCTCTTTCGGCTGATGGGCTCTTAAAATTTACATGATTATTATTATTATTACTGTGTAAATTAATAATAATAATAATAATAATAATAACAATAATTATAATAATATCAATAATAATAATAATAATAATAGTGTGTGGTTCCATCGCACTCAAACAGTTTGAAAGTCTCTTTTGGCTGATGGGCTCTCAAAAGTGAGTTATTATTAATATTATTATTTTTATTGCAAGAGTTTATAATAATAACATTAATAACAACAATAATATTATTCTCTTTTGCTTTCTCAAATATGAGTGTTTTTTGTATTTTTATAACAGCACAGATAATAATAATAGTAATGATAAAATTAGTGTTATTATTACCGGGCAAACCATACAAGCGTTTCAACCAGTTATCTATGGGGAAGATATAAAAAACATAGAATTCGCTTTAATATTTTTTCATGGCATTTCTAACAGCTTGAAAGCATATTATAGCTAATCTCGGGTTGTCTGAGAGTCTGGGTGGAGGTTCTTCTCGTGTCAGAATCCCTGCTGTGATTTGGGTTTTTCGGGCTGATCCATACTGTACCTCTGCGTAGGGTTTGGCCTCCTCTATGAGAGCCTGAGAGTCTCCACCGAGCACGAGCCGCGCCACCTCACTGTCCAGACCCACTTTACCCCAGGCGTAGTTCTGCACCACACAGCACAGTGGAAACACTGCGAAACAAGACACACTGACATCTGACCGTGCTGTCAACTAAACCGAGTGAGCACACGAACGCTTTCCAAACACATTCATCTGATGTCACATGGATGAATGAATGGATGGATGTGAGTCTCATTGATGAGAAATGCTTACACACTCAAATCCAGCATCAGACTGGATGCCGAACAAACGCACAAATAACTAATCCATCCGTACAACACACAAACCAACGATAACAACAACCAGTCCTGTTTTAACATCAGGCATTTGCGCTGCTTGTGACTGCAGGTTTTATAAAATAAAGAATGAAATGTGAGGTAAGATTGAACTGACCTTTCACTTCCGCCATGTCTGCGACGTTTACAGTCACGTCGGTGACGTCACAGCTCAACAACCAATCACGAGCCTGTAGATGTAAATAAATATTATTTATAATGTAAAATAAAATGCATGCATATTTAATTTTAATTTAATAAAAAAACAAAACCGTAAAATTACAAATGACCACAATTTAAAGAAATACAATGCAGATCTTTCTAATAAAAAAGAGAAAATCTTGATACAATTGAATTAAGTGCTATTTTTTTTTATTGTTAATCGTTTTAAAAAGTCGTTTATCGAGTTCCTTAAAAAAGAGGTGAAATTTAGGTTAACAGAACATTTTGTTTGTGTATATAACGTTTTTAATGCAGAATATAAAAGTTTACCTCATAATAATCACAATTTTTTATTTTATTATTTTATTTTATTATTTTTTAAATTGAAGATAGAACAAATAAACAATAATAATCATAAAATTAACCGTCTACGTCTTCTGATGACGTCGCATTTAGATCTGCAGCGCATGCGCGTCACGCACTCACTACGGAAGTGCAGAGAGGAAACAGCAGTATTCGGAGCTCTGGTGCCGCTCAGTTTGGACTCTAAAGGCGGATAAAGCCCATCATAATGTCGGGATTTGACTCAAACCCGTTTGAAGAGACAGTCGACGTCAATCCTTTCCAGGTGAGAAACGCGCGGGCCACAGGAGAAGCGCTTCTGAGGGGTTAAAGCTGATGTTTAAGGGAGTTTCGCAGGGCTTGTGTTGGTGGTGATGATGATGGGAGTTTTGGGTCGGATGAGTTCGGTTCGGCCATTGACGTGTCATGGTCGCTGATGCGGGTTGTTCGTTTGTTAGTTTTCGCTGGTGAAGGGTGTGGATCCGCGCAGGTTTGGTGACACGCTGAAGGCCAGAAAGCCACTCCTGTTAATGTCACAATAACGTAAAGCGCAATAACATTATAACTGCCTGAATGTGAGTCATACAGTGAGTGTGAGGCTCTGATCACCTGTGCACGCCTGTTCATTTCTTCATGATCTCTAATGCGCCGCATAATCAATCTGTAATGCGTCAGACAAAACTCAGATTTCTGAATACATCTGATCAAGACATGCAGGGCTGTCATTATGCTTTGTCATTATTATTAATTGAAATAATGCATATTCTTTATTGAGTGAAAACAACAAACATGACAAAGAGGTCAGGATCTCACAATGAGGTATTTGATAAAGTTTCTATCTGTAAAGTGTACATATTATATATACTGCATTTAGACACTAGTTTTTGCTTCTTTTTTTGCAGTTCACATCAGTAGCCATGCTGGGTGACAAATGCTCAATTATTAAATTAAAAACAAAATAGACATTATATAATAATGATCCATTATATACATTATTATATTTTATTTTATGCTAAGTTAACAGGTCAGTATTTCGACAGTATATTTGACAAATAACATGCAGTTTAAATGTACATGGGTCAATGACGTTACGGGTCATTTTTTTGTCTAAAGGCCTTAATAATAATAATAATAATAATAATAATAAAAAACAAAGATATGACATCCAGAGTATGTAAGGTAGTACAGCTAGATCTCTTTTATTGAATCCAAAAGGTTTTAATTATATTTTGCTACATATAAAGGTATTTTAAAGATTTTTAAGTGTCAAAAGGTCATTTGGTTTAACCGTCTAAAGGCCAATACAGACATTTCATTAGTGATTAAAATATCTTAAAATGTAATAAATGTATATATTTTTTATTCTGGCATGATTTTATAACATCATATATCAACATAGTGCAAAATGGTATTAAAATTATGTGTAGAAGTCGTTGCTTTGTTATGAGAAAGAATGTCCGGAAAAATGAATTTCATTGATGTCATTCGGAGTAACCAATATAAAGGGACCATTTTGGATCAAGTCATGCGGTCAATATCATGTGACAGGATGTGACATCATTCAGACTCCGGCAAAGGATCACACTGTCGTGAAGCAAAGTAACTAACTCTCTCTTAACTAATTAAAAAAATCATGTTTTCACTTGATCATACGCATGTCCTGTAACATCAGGTCATTCGGTACAACCGCTATAAAACATGGAAAATGTTGTAATATTTTAAAAACTTGTACTAAATATAAAATGTTTGATTGTCCTTTTGCTAGCTAGATATCAGCCTGTTAGCATTGTTTGAAAATATCGTCATTCGGTATAACCAAAAGTGTCATTCAGTGAAACCAAAATTTTGGTTAAACCAAATGACTTTTTTGGTGACAAATTTTGTCCATCTTGTAAAAAATGACAAAAGCAGTGTTAATTGATTATAAAAACCACAATCTCATTGTTAACACTTAATAAAACAATTAATTATATCTCCCTTGTGTTTTTTTTTTTTTAATTTTAAAAACCTTTTTCGTCAATGACCCAGATAAATATGAATGCAAAGTGTATATTTTAGTTGCCATTGTTAACGTTTTTGCTTTTTTTGCAGTTCATTTCAGTAGTTTTGCTGTGTGACAAGTGCAATTTTTTAAAAAAAAAAAAAAAAAATATGGCATGCACTATAACAATAAAAAATATACATTATATATGCTACGTTAAGTAATAATGATGCATTATATACATTATTATATTCTTAACAGGGCTGGATTTCGACAGGATATTTGACAAATAACAAAATTTGGGTTAAAAATTCACGTAAATATGAATACAAAAGGCAAAGTTTATATTTTTGGTGCATTTATTAAATTTTTTTTATTTTTTGCAGTTCTTTTGCTGTGTGACAAATGCATATTTATAAAAGTAAAAATATGGCATGTCATTTCTCAATGAATTTGAGATTTTAAGTGTAGTTTAAGTGTCATCTGCGGACTGATGCAGTGATATTCTTCCAGTCTGTTTGTCATCTGGCATCTTTGTTGTGTTTTCATTGTCTGGAGTCTGATATTGTTTTTTCCACCTCTAATGCCGCAGAATATTGAGTTATGCACAAAGCAAACATTCCTGTGAGATACTCCACCTCCCCCTCGACGGGAAATACAGATCGCTCGTCTGCTGGAACAGAATCATAATTCAGATTTAGTTATACATGCAGTGATTTGAGCAGTGACACTCTGCTGAGCTTGATGCTTTTGATTCATCAAAGTGTCACTTTTCACTTTGTATATCATGTTTTATGAGGTGTGTATCACGTTACCTGTTGATTGTTATGGCCAGAAGAGAATGGCTGTAGAGAAATCTGACAATTCTTATTTTTGAATGGAATATTGCAGTATTTATTATAAACTGATGGACAGAATGAGTGAATTAGTGTGTAAGGATCATTGCTTGGTTCCTCATTCCTCACAAGACTGAAATATAATGGGAAGTGTGTGACCTATTCACCTCTGTGTGATGATGTCACTGCATATTGTATTTAAGGCATGTGACTCAATAAAACTTCAACCATACATCATGTAATGGAGGTATGTGACTCAATAAAACCCAATAAAACTTATACTTCATGTTTTCAATTGATCCATGAAATACTGATAAAAAAATATTATATTTATTATTATTAAATAATTGCATTTGTTATTTAAACATATTATCATTTAATAATAGTAGTAGTAATAATAATAATAAATAAATATATTTACTAGGGCTGTCAAACGATTAATCACGATTAATCGCATCCAAAGTAAAATAAAAGTTTGTTTACATAATATATGTGTAAACTGTATAGAGCTGCAACTAACGATTATTTTTTCTGTTGACTACTCTAACGATTATTTTTCGATTAGTCGACTACTCTAACGATTATTTTTATTATTTATTTTTTTTAATTAATCTAGTGTTCTTTTTTTGATTAGCTAATGAATCCTTTGGATAACTTTACAAAAAATTACAAGTACAACTTCTAATATAATATTTCAACTTTTATTAAATTTTTTCCAAAAAATACTTCAGTGTGGTTGAAGTTTTTACAGTATACAAAAATAAAGTGCCAAAAATAAAATGTAAACAACACTTTAGCATCAGGCACGAATAATGCCATATAAATTCAAAAGCATTCAAAATGCCATATAAATTCAACAAAAGCACTGCTTAACACTGTGCAGAAATACATGAAATACATATACAAAAATAAAGTGACATCCTTTTTATGAAAGAAATCTTGTACACAGCTTTGCCTCTTCCTGAGAAAAAACACAATAATTAACATTATAGGAACAAATTTAAACATGAAATCTATCAATGCTAACAATATATAAACTGTACTGTATTTCAAAGAGGGTAGTAAATCTGCATATTTTTAAATGAACTGAATGTGATTAATTACAATGTTTAATATGATTACTTTGATTACAATATTGTATTTCAGAGAGTGTAGTGAATTTGTCATTTTATTATGAAATACAGAAAGCATTTTAAACTCTTTTTAACTAATGAGATAATTTGTTATTAATCACGTACTTATGATTATGTTTTAATTGGCTTGTGCCAAAAGTAAACAATAATGCACTAGTAGCCTATTTATCTATATGTTCACGTACACTACTAGATTACAGCGTACTGTTTATGTAAATCTAGTAGTTAATTTTAAGTCTACGTGTGCATAAACAACTTCTAACAACCAGTAAATGTTAATTAAAAGTTAAAGTTTGCTTTATTTTCGCCAAAGTAACCTATACAGTAATATATGTTTACAGTTTATACCGTTAGCGATTAGCATTACCATTATTACCTAGCATATATGAATTAATTCTTGACCAAAGCACAGCAGGTAAGAACGCAACAATTACTCCCAAAACTAATTGTAATAATAAATACTTACACAGATGGCTCGTCCATTTGAGGTCGGAGAGCGTCAGGATGTTCGTGCATCGCAGTTGTGCTGCCGTGGTACGCCATTTCGGTTTTGCAAAGGGAACAAAGGACCATTTTATTTGGCCTCTGTTTAAAGTATTCCCATACTTTTGATAATCGTGCTCTAGGTTTTTGTGATAGAATGGAACTTTCTCCATTCCCAGGAGCAGAAGCCGCTATTACGCGAGATGAATGTAAACAGTGTGACGCGTCGACGCATTTCACGCACGTCGACGTATTTTCGTAGTCGACGTAATCGATGACGTCGACGCGTCGTTGCAGCACTAAAACTGTATATAATTATGTATATATTATCTATCTATCTATTTTCACAATTCTTATTTTTAAATTGAATATTGCAGTATTCATTATAAATGATTTATCTGTGCACATCATTATTTTTGTGTCAAAATATTATTTTTAATCAAAATAACTTACAGCTCTTGCAGCAACATCTCTTCTCTGATGATGAGGGCGGGGCAACCTGTCACTCACATGAGATCCACCAATAGCAAACCACAACCATCCAATCAATTCCCCACGGACAAAATCAAGCCCCGCCCTACATTTGTTCTTGTTTGAGAAGCAGTTTCACTCAGATAAACGTCACAATAAGGAAAAAAACGACTTGAAACTTCCATTTCATGCTGACTTTAAGGTGCTAATGTTTCAGTTGTTAGCCTTGGTTGATTTGCTGATCTGTAGTTAAGGTAATGAACGTGGGTTAATCCTGAATAACATGTCATTAACCAGCTAGTTGAGCATCAGAGATCTTTTTAGGTCTGATTCAGGAAATTAACTTGAACTCTTCTGCAATTCTACACATTTAAAGGTTAAATACTAATGTAATTTATTGTTAAAACACTCCTGTCTAAGTTTAATATGCGAAGACAAAAATTGTAAACACAGTTACTTTCAAAACATTGCAGTTTGACTGACCAGTGATGGACTTTTTTGTGTTTTTAGATTTTAGACCTCAATAATCTCAGTTTTGTTGATTGTTGGCTCTGCTGTGATCCTGTAAGACACACTGGTTTCTCATTGTGTGTCTGTTGTGTTGATTTGGGCCGAGGCCTGTGGGAATGAGAGCAGGTGTGTTCGTCAGGACAGACGGCAGAGACGTGCTCAAACGCAGTTATTTCATATTTTAAAGTGCCCATTATATACTTTTGTCGTTTAAAATGTTCTCTGACGTCCATTCAGAATGAGTAAATTTTGCAGCTTAGTTTCAATAAAAGAACTCAATCGTTCTCCTTCTGAGCACAAAGGAAGTTCTCTGTATCTATTGTCTGTTGTGTCCCACACTGGGTAAATATTTAAGCTGCTTCCTGTAAGGTCCTGCTCTGACAGACTGATTCAACGCCACGTGTGATTAATGAGTGCTGGAGATTCACTTTAATATTCTAGATGAATGTTTGGATTATGTTGTTCTTATCTGCCTATATCACAGAAGAACATGGGCAAACAACACTTACATTTTCTTCATAACATGCACACATGAAGATGAAATGCCTCGATATATTTTCTGAGATGACTGAATAGCTCGAGTCAGATCCGTGTCTGTGGCTGCTGTGGTTTGAAATGCTGAACTGATGGACAGTGTGAGTGAAACAGTGTGTAAGGATCAGTGCTGATGTCAGGATTTTGGTTTCTCATTGTGGCCACAGAGACGTCTGAAATATGGGATGTGTGTGATAATGATGTCACTGCGTATTGTAATAGAGGCATGTGACCCAATAAAACGTGTGATGCCCTCATATATCATGTTTTCGATTTAATTTTAAATTCCTCAGTTTGATGAGGGCTTTGCTATTTTGTAAGGACCATTAGGTTTGGATTAGGTGCATTTACATAAATTTATATTACATTTTTAATCTTTTTTCTATCTTTTTTTTTCTTTTTTATTTCTTTCTCTTTTGTATTATATTGTATTTTATTTTATCTTTTTGATATTGTACAGCACTTTGTGTTGGTTTTTAAGGTGCTTTATAAATACATTTTGATATGATTTTCAATTGGAATAATAATAAAAATATTATATTAATTAACAAATAATTGAATGAATGTAATTTAAGCATATTATCATTTAATAATAATAATAATAGTGTTGAAATATTTACAATATAAATTATTAATGTAAAATGATAATATTCAGTTATTTAATATTTAAATTAATAATTTAATAATTATGTAATTATTTAAATTAAATATTTAAATTAATAAATGATTAGAGTAAAATGATATTCAGTTATTTAATATAATATTTGGATTATTTATATATATATATAACTGAATGAACGTCATTTAAGCATATCATTTAATAATAATAATAATAAAAAATATTTAGAATATAACACTAATATTATCATTTCACATTATTATTATTATTATTGTGAAATTATAATATTCAGTTATTTAATATTTAATATATTTCATGGACTATATATACATTTCATATATATATATATATATATATATATATATATACACACACACACACACACACACACACACACACACACACACACACACACACACACACACAATTGGTCGCCAAGGCTGCATTTATTTGATCAAAAATACAGTGAAATCAGTAATATTGTGAAATATTATTACAATTTTATTATTTATAAATTTTTAATTTATTCCTGTGATGCAAAGCTTCACAGTATTATTATTTTTATTATTATTATTATTATTGTGAAATTATAATATTCAGTTATTTAATATTTAATATATTTCATGGACTATATATATATATATATACACACACACACACACACACACACACACACACACACACACACACACAATTGGTCGCCAAGGTACAGTAAAAACAGTAATATTGTGAAATATTATTACAATATAAAATAACTGTTATATATACTGAATATATGTTAAAATGTAATTTATTCCTGTGATCAAAGCTGAATTTTCAGCGTCATTACTCCAGTCTTCAGTGTCACATGATCTTTCAGAAATCATTCTAATATGCTGATTTGGTACAGTGTGTATTATAATAATTAATTATAATTAGTATTACTTAATAATAATAGCGTGTCCATCTCTTTCAGGATCCGTCTGTCACTCAGGTGACCAACTCTGGAATCGATCGCATTGAAAGTTTCAGTCCATTTCCTGATGGGAACTCGGTGAGTCTAATGAACATTATTTTAGTGGTTGTGTAAGACGAGTATCTTTAGCAGAGTTATGTAATTGTCCTCTGAACTCTAATGTAATAAAGCAATAAGCTTCCGCTGATTTAAACATGCATGCACAGAAATCATACAAAAAGGTTTTGCATTTTATTATTCATCAATAAAATCCCAATAATGAGCTGTTTTTGTGTCAGGGAAGCACCATCCCAACCTCCAGCACCCCGTCTCAACCCGCTGTCCTGCAGCCGTCAGTGGATCCCAATCCAAAGGTCAGCGTCACACACACACACATGCCGAATCTCTCCGTGTCTTAAAAGTTTGTAACCAGCCCCC
Source organism: Hypophthalmichthys nobilis (assembly GCA_037950665.1). Lineage (NCBI taxonomy): Eukaryota > Metazoa > Chordata > Actinopteri > Cypriniformes > Xenocyprididae > Hypophthalmichthys > Hypophthalmichthys nobilis. The sequence continues at coordinate 23,635,357 of CM075486.1, forward strand.
GTCTGTCTGCGCAGGCCACAGCTGCAGCTGCGCAGGCCAATCTGCTCAAACAGCAGGAGGAGCTGGAGAGGAAAGCCGCTGAGCTGGACCGACGAGAACAAGAGCTGCAGAGCCAAGGGGCGCCTACAGGTAACACACACTCCTCTGAGCCTGCAGTGGACATTACATTTGCATGAGATACAGTATCCACAATCAGGGCTTGAAATTAACACCCGCTAACCCGTCAAATGCAGGTGGATTTCAGCAGTGGCGTGTAACGCAGTCACTCCTACTAGCCACTTTGGCAGGTTTAATTTTATATATATAATATGTGCATTTTAACTAATAATAAACTAAGTGTTATATCGATATTGAAATATCTGAAACCCTTCCAATACTCATTTTCCACAGAATAGACACACAATACCAGCTGCGCTTTCACCGTCAGCGAGTCGATACACAAACCTGTCTCCCGTCACTCACTCGTTTCATTTGCTCCGGATGAATATTTTTGGTGTTATAGAGCTTGAATTTCGATGTGGGATCGCGCATAATTTTACTCATTCCCACAGATTTTATTCTCACACCCAAAGTGCGCACATATAAAGCCGCCTCTCAGTACTAAATTGAGTTATTTTTCGCTGCTTATTGCACTTAAATGGTCAAAAACACACAAAATAATGTCAAAATGAGTATTCATGTAAACACAGTCAGTTATGTTTTAAGTGAACATAAACAGAAAACGCATGTGTAACAGTATAATGAATCAGTGTGTCAGCTCTTAAAGTGACAGCAGCCTAATATACCTGCTGCCAAGTTATGAGATCATATTAAAAATATCTATATGGCAGTTTTTCTCCATAGTATCAATGTCAAAATGCTGTGGCTGGTGAGCAAAAAAGTAAAAAATGTCAAGCCCTGCCCACAATGCAATGCGTCTGACTTCAAATTGCATTTTCAGTGTGATGAACAAACTACTAGTAATTAAAGCCACAATTTTCATGCTCTTGACACATAATTTGATCAGACTGCCACAAGTTAAGACATTACTTTATTTGTACACGTTAACAGTAATAACCCTGTCACATGCTACTTTTAATAATAATAGTATGTAGTATATATAGTGCGCAGTATGCTAGTATTTCCTTTTAAGTGTATTTGCATACATACAGGTGCATAAATCAACAGATGCATCTATAGCGCCTTTATTTGTTGTGACTAAGCATTGCTAAGCATTGTGGGATATGGTCTGTTTTTCCTTAGGCAAACAGAACAACTGGCCTCCTCTCCCCAAATTCTTTCCCATCAAGCCTTGCTTCTACCAGGACTTCTCTGAGGAGATCCCGCAGGAGCATCAGAGACTCTGCAAGATGATGTATTACCTGTGGATGTGTGAGTTTAACATTGTCAATATCAAGCTTTTTTTATTTATTATTACATATAAATGCTCTTATTTTGAATGATCCATTAGAGCACGTTGTTCCAAGTACAAAAATGTTTATTATTCATAATCTTTTATCAAAAAATAAATAATTATATATATATATATATATATATATATATATATATATAAAACTTTTCACAATCTAATCAATTTATTTTCTTGTTAAATATAAGTGTTATTTATTTATTATTTATATACTGTCATAGTATTATTAATATTTTGAATTAACTTTTTTTTATATTTCCAGTTTTCCATTTATTTTCAGTTATGTGCCATTGTCATGTTTATTAGTAATTTTTTTTTTTTTTTAAATTTCTAATTAGCTTTAATTCTTTAATGCTTTAATGCTTTTTTTTTCAGTCTTAGTAATTGTTTGTGTTTATTATTTTATTTCAGTTTTTTTAATGTTTATGTTAATGTTTAAGTTTTATTAATTTATTATTAATAATACTTTACTTTTAATTTTTTATACTTTTTATTTAATACTTTTTTTTTTTTTTTACTATTTTACTACTAAATAGTTTTAACTAGTGCTGTCAAATCCATAATCACACCTAACATAAAAGTTTGTATACATAATATGTGTGTATATATATATTATTATATTTATTAATGTTATATATGTGTGTGTGGTTTCTGTGTGTGTGTATATACTGTGTGTGTATATATATATATATATATATATACACACACACACACACACACACACACACACGTGTATACATATTATATTACATATATTATTAACACAATTTTACGTTAGATGCGAATAATCGATTTGACAGCACTAGTTTTACGTCATAACAACACTGATATAAAAATATGCATTATTGTGTATATCCAATAATCTCAGATATACACTACCAGTCAAAAGTTTGGACACGGTAAAATTTTTAATGTTTTTTAAAAGAAGTTTCGTCTGCTCACCAAGGCTGCATTTATTTAATTAAAAATACAGTAAAAACAGTAATATTGTGAAATATTATTACAATTTAAAATAACTGTTTTCTATTTGAAAATATTTTAAAATGTAATTTATTCTTGTGTTGGCAAAGCTGAATTACTCCAGTCTTCAGTGTCACATGATCCTTCAGAAATCATTCTAATATGATGATCTGCTGCTCAAGAAACATTTATGATTATTATCAATGTTGAAAACAGTTGTGTACTTTTTTTTTCAGGATTCTTTGATGAATAGAAAGTTCAAAAGAACAGCATTTATCTGAAATACAAAGCTTCTGTCACATTATACACTACCATTCAAAAGTTTGGGGTCAGTAAGAATTTTTATTTTCATTTTTTTTAAAAGAAATTAAAGAAATTAATTATTTTTTTCAGCAAGGATGCATTAAATCGATCAAAAGTGACAGTAAAGACATTTATAATGTTATAAAAGATTATATTTCAAATAAATGCTGTTCTTTTGAACTTTCTATTCATCAAAGAATAATGAATAAGACAATAAATGTTTCTTGAGCAGCAGATCAGCATATTAGAATGATTTCTGAAGGATCATGTGACACTGAAGACTGGAGTAATGATGCTGAAAATTCAGCTTTGATCACAGGAATAAATTACTTTATAAAATATATTCAAACAGAAAACAGTTATTTTAAATTGTAATATTTCACAATATTACTGTTTTTACTGTATTTTTAATTAAATAAATGCAGCCTTGATGAGCAGACGAAACTTCTTTTAAAAACATTAAAAATCGTACCGTGTCCAAACTTTTGACTGGTATTGTACATCAGATTAAGGAAGTAAATGCATTTCAAACTCACTGTAATACTTTTAACTTCTGCATTGATTGAAACAGGACATTCAGTGTTGAGCTGGAGTTTTTGGACTGAATGAATTTTATCCATCAGAATTTGATTAGATCAAACTGTGATGTTATTGTTTAATATTTGTGAAGTAAATGTGGTGAGTTTTGATTGATCTGAACTCGTGTCAGGCATAGCTCTTGTTTGATGTGTGTGTGTGTGTGTGTGTGTGCAGGGCAGTGTGTGACGCTGTTTCTCAACGTTCTGGCCTGTCTGGCGTATTTCACCACTTCCGCAACAGCAGGCATGGACTTTGGCCTCGCCATTCTCTGGTTCATCCTTTTCACTCCGTGCTCTTTCCTCTGCTGGTACAGGCCCGTCTATAAAGCCTTCAGGTGAGTCTCTGTCTCCTTCAGTATATAGTAAGTGTGTTCAAATGACTGAAGACAACCTGGGGCCAGATTCATGAAACATTCTCAAGAATAAAATTCTTCTTTATTGCTATTTTCTTCTTATTTTTTAACTTAAGAAAAAAGATAAGAATATTTTGTATCCCCAAAAACGTATCTTTTTTCTTAAAGGGTTAGTTTACCCAAAATAGAAATTTCTGTCATTAATCACTCACCTTCATGTCGTTCCACACTCGTATATCTTCAGGAACACAAATTAAGATATTTTTGATGAATAAAATGTATCTAAAAATGTATCTTAAGAACGCTGATGACGTCCTCACTGAGAACAGAAGCTTATAGGATGTTGTCAGCTCATTTCTGTCACTTCAGTGATTCATATATTTATTTCTCTTTCAGGTCTGACAGCTCCTTCAATTTCTTCTTCTTCTTCTTCGTTTTCTTCGCTCAAATCGTCGTGTCTGTGATTCAGAGTGTCGGCATTCCTTTATGGGGCAACAGGTAAGTGCGTTAATTTCTTTACGGTTTCATTCCAGATTAAAATAATTCACTAGTAGTGTTTGTTAAGGATCTCTACCCTCTATCTGAGGGTTAGCGAGTATTGAAGGAATATTTCACCCAAGAAATGAGGCAGACTAACCGTCTGTGAGCTGCACCGTTTGTCTTTTCTCCTCTGACAGATGCCTTTCTGACACTCAGCTCTCTCTTCCTGTCTCTTTGACGAGAGTCTCTTCCTGCACTAACGGTTTTCTGCTGCTGGACTTCCTTTAAAACTCTTGCTTCCTATCTGAAGTATGTCCTCTTGCACTTGAAACTTCTTGCTTTATCTTTTCCTCTTAAAGCAGCGCTTGTCAACCTTTGCCCTGCTTCATTTCTCAGTAATCTTCCATTAATAAAATTACATTCTTTTTATTAGAATATTAATATGAGACTCTCTTGATTCTGATTGGTCAGTTGCAGAATTCTGAGATTTAAATATTTATGTATAATGAGGCTAAATTGTATAATTGATTACACAAGGGATTTCCTGCATATCTCTTCTAGTTTCAATTTATAAACTAGAAGCTCTAACTAGTTTCCATTTAGTTTAGTATTCATAAATAAATTTGCTCAAATCAGTATTTCATGTGCATGTAATGTGAAAAATTATGTGAATGTAGTTAGAAATATGTAACATTTGAATTTAATGAATATACATGTATATGAATGTAATAAAATGAAATACAATAGAAATAAAAAATTTTACACACACACACATATATATGTATATATATATATAATTTATTTATATTAAATATGTATGTATAATAAAATGTATATTATGTATTTGTTTTGATATATGCTTTTAATTTTATAGAATATAATTCAATATTTATGTATTACATATAATACAATTTTATGTGTTTATATATATATATATATAGTAAAAATGAATGCTAAAAAGTATGCTTTGACTATTGTAGAATATAGTTAGAAATATATAACATTTGTTTTAGAATTTTCTTTTTTAAAAAAATATTTAGAATATAATTAATTATTTAATATGTATAAATGTAATAAAATGTGTATATACATATTTTATAGAAAACAATTAGAAATAAAAAAATGTACATTTTTAATTTATAATATATAAATAAATATACAATTTATATAGAATATGTATTAATAACATTTGTATAATGTATTTGTTTGATATATGCATTAAATTTTATAGAATATTGAACAATTTTATATATTTAATTTTTTTTCTTTCTATATTTATTACTTTTTAATTTGATTTCATTTGTTTAATTCTAAATAAAACAAAGTGTGTGTGTGTGTGTGTATATATATATATATCAGAATTATTGGCACCCTTGGTAAATATGATCAAAGATGACTGTAAAAATAAATCTGCATTGTTTATCCTTTTGATCTTTAATTAATAAAATTAGCAAAAATCTAACCTTTCATTGAAGGAAAAGAATTTAAAATGGGGGAAAATCACATTATGAAATAAATGTAAAAATGCTGTAAAAATGAATGCAAAGAAAGTATGCTCTCACATTTCTTTCCTATGGACATATTTGTAGTAGCAAAGCATCATGTTGAAGGAACACCCATTCATTGGTTACTCGATGTTCCTTTTGATTCCAGCGGCTGGATTAATGCCATAACAGCGATGGGCAGTAATAAAGCGGTGGGCGTCATTATGATGGTGGTGGCGGCCTTCTTCACAACAGGTGCCGTGCTGTCTGTCATTTTACTGAAAATGGTAAGTAGCTCAGAATTTTGGAGTGAAAATCTGTGGCTCTTTGGTTTGGATTCATGGGTCGTTGGTGTTTTTCAGGTTCATTCCAACTACCGTCACACTGGCGCTAGTTTTCAGAAGGCACAGCAGGAATTGTCCCAGGGTGTCCTCACGAACCGCACCTTCCAGAGCGCAGCCGCCACTGCAGCCACCACAGCCGCCCAGAGCACTCTGCAGAGGAACTAGATCCAGGAAGCACCTCCCTAGATCACAAGATCATTGGCCTGGCGGTCCACGCAGAACCCAAAGCCCAGCTACGGTCCCAAACGCTGCCCTCGTTCACCTGCTTTGGTTCTGGATCTTGATTTGGTCCCAGTTTGGTCTTTAGACTGCAGAGGCACTACTTTCATGTTTTTTTTTGTTTTTTTTTTTGTGTTTTTTTGGAAACTGAAGGTATGAAGTTTAAAGTGTGTTTGTATATTTGTATGTATGCAGAAAATGTCCTGTATCCTTTTTGACCTTCGGTTATGCTGTATATAAAGTAATTTAATGTTTCCCCGTCATCCATAGTGGTACAGGAGTGATCAATGTCCTTAAATTAAAAAAAAATGATCATGAAAGGATCTCCAACCCTTCTCGCAGCAACGGTGAAGTCCATTTATATGCATGTTTATGTCATGAGGGTTTATGCAATTCTGTTATAGTTAAAAAGCATGTGCTTTCATTCCTATAATATAATTTAATTTTCATTCCGCATTCCGTATTAGTGCCAAAAAATGAGGATAATTAGAATCATTACCTCGGAATCTTGACGGACACAGAGAACATTACTATTATTGTCTTAATCGTAAGACTAAAGGTGGGATGTGATGTAGGTTTTTGCTTTGGGTTTGTTTCATGCAGCACAAGTGTTTGGTAACCATGTAGATCATTGTTTTCCTTGTGTACAGGCTTTTTAGGCTACTGATTGAAACAGTTGAATCAAAATAGTTTTACATAGTACTAAATTTTACATGGTTGATTTTTTTTTAGCATTGGAAGGTCCTAGCTTTTGAAACAAACGTGTAAAATGGTTTGCAGGAAAATGGTCCTGAAATGTATGTTAACACAAAATGCCATGTACCAGAAAGGGTTATATAATTTTGATGAGATGAGATCTTAAGATATTTTTCAACAGTTGTAAGTACTTAACTGAAGTTTGAGCAAATAAAATTTTTCTGATTAACACATTTTGTCTGAGTCTTGCATGTTTATGGCATCAAAGCAACAAAATGACTAATCAGTCTATATCGTTTGTATTTTGAGCAGAATTCTCACTGTTAACAAACCCTGCATGTCACATGATCATATTAAGAAATTTCAGATGTCCTTTAGTAGGTTGTAGATGTGCTAAAAAAAGAAAACACAGATTGTCTGTTTTAATCAACATATTTGTGATCTACACAACAAAATAGTGCTCCTCTTCTAAATTTGATTTTCTAAAACATGCAATCTAATAAATTACACTGAGTAAATCATGTAAATTCAATACACTTTTTTTCATCTGATAAGCCGCATGCTCTTTGTTTTAGCCAGCGGTGTCCCACAGGGCTTTGTGTTGGGTCCATTTTTGATTTGGCCACAACTTGCCTTTTATCCATCAATGATTTTTTCAGAGCATAAAATCAGCATTGATAATTTGTGGAAAGCAATGAGCTGATACAATTTACAATAAATAATAATTGCACATCCAGTCTTTTCGTTTTTTCTTCATTGACCTCATCAAATCACAAAAATAAGCAACGTTTTCCAGCGAAAACCAAATGCAAATATGGTCTTATTTAATAATGTTACAAAATAACCGTCATAGAGACTGTGACTCTAGCGATTGTTCAACAGCACTCGAAAACGGGTTTGCTGTTGACTATTGAAACTGTAGTTCCCAGCATACTTTGCATGGGACTTAATTGCAACTTTTACTATATATAATTTAAGTGTTATTTAATGTGTTTTTAAGCAAAATTAGAAAAGGGGGAGACTTGTTAATGTTTAATGTTGTTATGAATAAACACTATCAAGAAACTGGCTTTACTTGAGGGAATTTAATGCTTAGATATTAAAGGAGACCTATTATGCCCCTTTCACAAGATGTAATACAAGTCCCCAGAATGTGTCTGTGAAGTTTCAGCTCAAAATACCCCACAGATCATTTATTATTATTTGTCAAATTTGCCTCTATTTGGGTGTGAGCAAAAACACGCCATTTTTGTGTGTGTGTCCCTTTAAATGCAAATGAGCTGCTGCTCCCGGCCCCCTTTCCAGAAGAGGGCGGAGCTTTAACAGCTCAAGCTTCGGTCGCTCAACAACAACAAAGCTGGAGAATCTCACGCAGACAAAATGAGGATTGTCAGTAACGGTGTTCAGCCTTACATTGTTCAAACCGGAGTCGACACTGATGGAGAGACTCAGGAAGAAGTTACAACTTTTAGACGTTTCTGAATGGTTAGTGGATAAATTTATGTAGTTGCTGTGGAGTTGATTCAACTCATCCACTAGCATGTGCCGTCATGTTAATCTTTTGTGCAAATCCAGCGTTGAATTGACCCTCGTTTGTGAACAAAACTCTACTACAACAACTCTTCCTCTTCTCTAAAGCAGCCCAACATGGCCTCACCCCCTTTGTTGTGTGTTCTCGGGGGCGGGGTTTATGTAAATTTTAGGGTTTGTGATGTCACTAACCCAGGAAGCAGCTCGTTGTAGTCCCTACTTACGTTGTAGTCCTTAAAAAGCGATTTCTGTAAAAGAAAATATCTCCTATTGCACTGAACTTTGAGCGTCGTAACTTTGCAGATGTTGTTTATGATCAAACAGCAACATTACACACTAACTAAAGTTAAAAAAGTCAAATCATAATCAACCACCCCTTTAATTCTTTCCCCGGCTGCTTTAAAAAACAAAAATAAATTGACAGCCACCGCCAGCATTTTTGATCATTTTCACAAAACCGTCATGGCCACCATGAAAACATGGATTGCCAGAAAATTGTCAATGGTGGGGAAAGAATTAATGTGATATTGCTTGCTAATAGTTTGTTAGCTAACACAATCTTACAGTTTAGTGATGATTGAAATGGAATAAATCACGTCACTTTGAGACTCCTTAATTGGATCACTTAAAAGTAACTTAATTCAACAAATTTGAGTAACTTGATTGATGTGGAACTGATGTTCATGATTAAATCATGTAAATTCAATACACTTTTTTCATTGTGTGAAACAGCCATTTGACAACTCCCATGCTCTTTGTTTTAGCCAGCGGTGTCCCACAGGGCTTTGTACTGGGTCCTTTTGGATTTGGCCACAACTTGCCTTTTATCCATCCATGAGCATAAAATCAGCTTTGATAATTTGTGGAAAGCAATGAACTACAATAATTTACAATAAAAAATAATTGCATATCCAGTTTTGACCTCATCAAACCACAAATAGAAGCAATATGTTTTCCAGCGAAAACCAAATGCAAATACGGTCTCATTTAATAATGTAACAAAATAAACAACAGTTAAATGTCTTTGAAACCAGCCGTTTACTTGTGACATCATTGTTATACATAAAATAGGTTCATATTTCACATGGCATCAGCGATTCATTTCAAATCCAAAATATAAAAAGTGCAAATGACAGTTGACGGTACACCGGCCATTCAACATGGTTCAGTGTCTTCTTTTTTTCTTTTTTTTCTTAAATCTTCCCCCGTTATTGTAAACACAAACAACAACTTTATTCATAAGCAGACCTTGTTACAGCCACATTGACATTCATGACGTGAGAAACTGTACACGAGCAAGGCAGAGTTCGTCGCTGATATTTTCTTCCGCTCATTCTTTGGGAGAAGGGCTCGGCTAAACAGCACGGTGAAAACACAACGCAGAATATTTAACCGTTCATAACTTACATGGAAAATGTTTACAAAGCAATGTGTCGTCTTCATATAAAAACCAACCAAAACATGAATATATATATAAAAATTGTCCTTTTTGAGAGTGTACAAAGTATTCATATAAGCAAACATTTGCAGTTCGTTGTATATCTATATATATATATATATATATACCTCTCAAAGTACAAAAATCTGAGAGTCACTTGGCATTAAACTCCTTCATGATGAATCTCTCCAGGGCCCCAAAAACAGGCGTCAGGGTCCTGAGGAAGAGGAGCAGTACATGAGGAACCGGTTCATTCGTTTGAGGAGTTTCTGAAGCACCAAACATCAACATCACTGGATTTAGATCGAGTTTAGATGGTGATTCAGAGCGTAAAGCGAGAACCGCAAGAAGTCGGCATGTCCATGAGGAGATTTCTGATGCATATTCAGACTTTTAATGCTACCAGCGTCCCAGAGACACTGAGATCTTCGTTTTCTCTCTAGAAGAAGCATGATGTAAGACACTGAAATAAAGCCATGAGACATTCATGAGAATTCATGAGCAAACTAAAATAATTGTTTGTAAATTATTTGCAAACTGTTATTGTGTAAATTGCCACATTTAATTCAAATGCAACAACTAAAATGCTGTTGTTATAGACAATTTATGTAAGAATGGTTTGACAAATGCGTCATATTCATGATCCACACACATATTTCTGTGTAAATCATTCATAAATTCATTATGTAAATTGTCGTATTTATTTGCATGACAATTTACATAGGAATGTATGATTTTACGCATAATTTACACCAAATTATTCAGCTTGCATTTCATGAATGAAGCCCAATGTATGAGCATGTGAGGTTTCGTCCTAAAAAGCGTAATGAAAACATACATATACAAGCTAAAAATATGGAACACGTAAATACAATCCCCCCCAAAAACATTAAAAACATGTTTTCTGTGCAGAACGGCTCATCCGAGGTGAGAAAATGGCATTCAGTTTTCATCGTTTTATAGATTTCTCTGGCAAGATCCATGCAGGATGAAGATGATGAAGCGGCGATCCATTTTCAATCTGATCTGAGATCAGTTCATTCAAATGTCCAGGTTCTTCCTGAGGACGAGGTTCAGCCGTGTGATTGAAGCGGTTCAGCCTGTGGTGATGGCGTTCAGGTCCTTCATCAAACCCTCCAGATGGGCCATTTCCTCGGAGAGTTCGTCCGTCTCATACGTCTGAGAGAGAGAGAGCCATGCCAGACGAGCCGTGTTAGAGTTAGGACTGAGGGATGCAAGACAACGGAGGGAAAGAGGAACAAACCGAACAGAAAGAGGGAAAGAGAGGAACACGAGGGAGGGAAACGGGTTTGGAGCGAGAGAATAAAGCAAGACGCTACAGCGCAACCTACGACAAAACAAACAAACGCATGCATTTCAGAAGAGTGACGCAAATTAGAAAAGAAAAAAGGAGCATTTCATTTTGGAGTTATTTAAAATTAGGCACAGAAAGAGAAAACGAGTCAAATTAAGTCAGCCAGAGAGAAGAAAAAAAAAGAAATGGGTGAAAAGAGAAAAATAAATCAAATTAAACACAGATTTAAACTTTTGTAATAACAGGGTGTGAAGATCACACTTCACTACAAAACTAAAAAATTCAGTGTTGTATAAAGAAAATGCAATTGTTTTTTTTTTTTTATTTAAATACAAATTTGCAAAACAGAATTTATTGCACAAAACAATGAGAATTTAGGGACTGTGTATTATTAATGTCTATTAAATATTTGTCATGATAAAAATAGGCTTCATTTTCTTTATGCAAAATATAATTTCTTATTTCTTTCTTTTGATTTTGGGGTGAAATGTGAACGAGACATGTTTCATAATGAAGCATTCACAAAAAGTGTCTCCAGCTCTCACCATGTCCAGCATCTTGCTGGTTTCTGATTGGTCAGGAGCACTCGGGACTGTTACTGCCATTGGAGCTCGAGCTCGATTTAGTGTCCCGATAGACGCGGTTTTCACGCCGGGCACTGAAACACAGATAACAGCACATGCTATGAACTCTCCCACAGGTAAAACAACCAATCACAGTAGCTTTTCTTAAAGGTACACTATCCAAGGTTTGGCGCTCTAGTGGTTAATAAACAGAACTGCATGCGTCTTGTGGAAGAACATTGTAGCCGGAGCAACTTCTCTCTGTTGATGTCTTTGACGAGTCACGCTGGTACTGAGACTGCGCAGCGGTTATCATCTAAAATAGTCTGAATATAAACACTTATTATAGACGTACTGCAGTACTTCAGTTTGGAAGATGGATTCTTGATGTGAATACACAAAAAAAGTTACTAGTGTACCTTTAATGTCAAAATTGATTAAGCAGGAAACTGACCTGGTTGTGCCAGCAGAGGGGTGCTGGGTAAGGCGGTCTCATAGGTGGGCGGGTTATGGGCGGAAACAGTGACAGCTGGCACAGCGAAGCTCTTGAGCGGGTGTGTCGGTCGAACGTGGGCCGTTGGTGGGTTTATGCTCGGTGGCTCTTCCTCTTTGATCACCGCCTCGGTCTTCTGGAGCTCAGCTGTAGTGATGGGCTGACTGGGGGCAACCGGAGGTTCGGGCGCAGGGGGCTGATTCCTCACAGATTCTACACACACAGAAAACAATGAAGAAGTAAATCAATGAATACAATTATTTTACAAATATTAACATAAAATATATTTACTATATATATATTTTTTTTTATTAACTTAATTTATTTAACATTTAATATTTTTAAATGTTAAAAAATAAAAAATATAACACGTTTTTATTATTCTTAAAGAATAAATGTTGTATATATATATATATATATATATATATATATTAATTTTATTAACTTTTATTAACATAAAATATATTTACTATATATATATATATATATATATATATATATATATATATATATATATATATATGTCCATATATAATTTTATTTGTATTTTAAAATAAAAATATTATATAATATATTATATTTATGTACTAAAATTAACTTCATATAAAATGTATTTAATATATATAAAATATATATACACAATTTTTAAGTGTAAATATATAAGAAAATATATTTTTAAATGTAATAAAAAAATATATATATATATATATATATATATATATATATATATTACACACTACCAGTCAAAAGTTTGAATATATTTTATAAAGTAATTTATTCCTGTGATCAAAGCTGAATTTTCAGCATCATTACTCCAGTCTTCAGTGTCACATGATCCTTCAGAAATCATTCTAATATGATGATCTGCTGCTCAAGAAACATTTATTGTGTACAATTGTACAAAATATTTGTGTACAATATTTCTTTTTCAGGATTCTTTGATGAATAGAAAGTTCAAAAGAACAGCATTTATTTGAAATATAATCTTTTATAACATTATAAATGTCTTTACTGTCACTTTTGATCGATTTAATGCATCCTTGCTGAATAAAAGTATAAATTTCTTTAATTTCTTTTCAAAAAAATAAAAATAAAAATTCTTACTGACCCCAAACTTTTGAACAGTAGTGTATAATGTTACAAAAGCTTTGTACTTCAGATAAATGCTGTTCTTTTGAACTTTCTATTCATCAAGGAATCCTGAAAAAAAAAAAAGTACACAACTGATTTCAACATTGATAATAATCATAAATGTTTCTTGAGCAGCAGATCATCATATTAGAATGATTTCTGAAGGATCATGTGACACTGAAGACTGGAGTAATGATGCTGAAAATTCAGCTTTGATCACAGGAATAAATTACTTTATAAAATATATTCACATAGAACACAGTTATTTTAAATTCTAATAATATTTCACAATATTACTGTTTTTACTGTATTTTTAATTAAATAAATGCAGCCATGCTGAGCAGACGAAACTTCTTTAAAAAACATTAAAAATCTTACCGTGTCCAAACTTTTGACTGGTAGTGTATATATATATATTATATTAATTGTATATTATACTTATATCATATATAATTATATAATATTTAAAACAACCAATGTATATGTAGGTCTGACAACCAGCTCAAATCTTCAACCATAAAACTAAATCACCCTTTTTATTTTTTTAAAATCATTAAACTATTCTCAAAGCTCTTGAAACAAGAATACGTGTCACTAGTTTGAATGGCACTCTGACAGTAGATTCATTACTCACACTAACAACAGCACCAAAACGAATCATTACCATGATACCATGTCTAAAGTACCTGAGTAATATGTTTATTTAATGTACTATGGTATCCTCTGAAGAACCATGTTAATAATACCATATGTAAATGTACCCTGTTATTAGCGCCTGATAGCATGACCGTACCCTGGTGCCGTGACGGTACAGCAGCTGTGAGTCTCACCTGCAGACGGAGCCCTGTCTAAGTACGTGTTGGGGGTGGCGGGCGCTCTCAGGCTGATCTGGTGATGAAGGTAGCCGCGCGGCGGGAGGTGATAGTGATGATGATGGTGATGAAGATGATCGAGGGAATGAATGGGGTGAGCACTAATCACAGCTGAGAGGACACACACACACAGTGAGATTAACACGACAACACTTAGTGAGCTGCTTCACACTACACCCTACACAGCATCCCTACTAAGGCAGCATTCTAAATGAAACACAACCTCACGAGAACATCCTAAATGCCTAAAAAGCTGTTTAAGAGGGAAGCTCACTAGGTTTGGATCTAGCTATCACGACACAAGACGACAGGAAGGAACGGCACATGAACACTGCGTTCACATCGACAGCATGAAAAGCACATGATAGGTTGAAGTGGTGTGGGACAATCAATGATTTTTGCTTGTTTTTTCCTTTATGAACAGCTCTGTGAACTTACGTTGAGGCGGCTGAGAGTCGAATGGCATCATCATTTTAGGTCTCACTCCCCTCCGACCGGCCATAGTGGACACGCTCTCCTCCACCTCATGACCTGGACGCACGCATACATGTATTTACAAAACAGATCCGGTCCTGGATGCTGACTGGTCAATACAGATCTTCATTTGAATCTCACCTCGTCTCTGATGGGCGGGCTCGATGGCCGGGTCCTGGGCGGTGCGAGGGATGGGCGTCTCTGTCATGACCGGGTTGGGGTCAGGTGATTTGTCCATGGGTTTGAGCTCCAGACGCTCGTGATGGATCCAGAGGTCAGGTGGTTTCAGGTCTTTAGACGAGCTCTTGTACTTGTGGGAGCCGGTGTTGGTCTTACAGGCTGCACGCTTCCTGAAAACACAAATATATTGAACAGGTTTCCACAGAAAAATGACCTGAAGCTGTTCATGATTGTGATAGGTACCTTTAAAAATCATTTCATATATATATTAGAGATGGGGTATTATTTTCTCTGATTTGGATATTGGCACCCAATTGTCACATTATCACATTATTCTAATTGTAAGTGTTCAGCCTGATTATAATTAATATGACAACGTGTACAAAACAGTAACAAATCGCTCAAAGGTTATTTTTATGTATCTGTCAGTCTGCATGTATTACAGTTTAGCTTTGTTTTATTGGTGCATAAATAGAGTTTTGAAAAGTAATTTAAATAGAGGAAAGTAATTCAAATTTATTTTTGATTTTACCTCATTAAAATGATATTTGATATCTTATGAAATCATTAAATATATTTCACATATTTAATATATAATATAAATATCTTCTTACATACTTAAATGTATTAAAATATAAAATACACATTTAAATATATTATTATATACATTTAAAATAAAATTAGTCCCATATTTTAATATATTTTAAAAAGTAGTATTTTAATATTTTATTATATTTAAATAACTAGTATTTTAATAACATAATATTAATAGGTATTTTAATACAATTAGTATTTTAATACAAAATATTAAAATACTAATTATTAAAATATATTAAATATGTGACCCTGGACCACAAAACAAATCATAAGTCCCACAGGTATATTTGTAGCAATAACCAACAATACATTTTATGGGTTTTATGGATTATTATTTTATGGATTTTATGCCAAAAATCATTAGGATATTAAGTAAAGATCATGTTCCATGAAGATATTTTGTAAATTTCCTACCGTAAATATATCAAAAATGTATTTTTGTGAGTGGATATGCATTGCTAAGGACTTCATTTGGACAACTTTAAAGGAGATTTTCTCAATATTTAGATTTTTTTGCACCCTCAGATTCCAGATTTTCAAATATTTATTCAGCTTTCAGATGATGTATAAATCTCAATTTCAAATAATTGACCCTTATGACTGGTTTTGTGGTCCAGGGTCACAAATATGGGACTAATTTTATTAAAATGCATATAATCATATATTTAAATAATAAGTATTTTAATAACATTAAAATATTAAAACACAAAGTTTCAGTATTTTTGGAGGGTTCTTGAAGGATTGTTGTGTGATTGCTTTATTCTGTCAATCATTTTGAGAGATGAACTGTCAGATGATTAAAAGTAATTCATAATTGTGTCATGTCAGGCCTAAGAACACTTTTAATCCATGGTAAAATCACTGTAAAAGAAAAAGTCTTGTTGCTTATTGTTTTAATATACATATGTATTAAAAAATGACCGAAGAGTGAAGCACACACTTTTTCTGATGGGAGTTGGAGCGGCGCGTGCACAGGACGGCTCCCACGACCACAGCGATGATGGTGAACACTCCAACAGAAACGATGACCACGATCACCAGGATATGATTCTCCTGGCTGCCCGTGATGCCTGGTTTATCTGACACACACAGAGAGAGAGTGTTTCTACACCGCAGGTCTCAGTGAGATTACAGTGTTTAAAGTCTTTAAAGTGAGCGTCTTCCTGTTTACCCATATTGGATCCAATCCCGTGCTCCGGCAGGGTCGGGTGACCGGGTTTGACTTGCAGCCCTATAGGCAACAAGACATCAGAGACATTCAGCTATCCCACAATGCATCTGACATAAATGGCATGTTATTGACAGTTATATATCAGGGCTGTACACTATCTAGAAATGCACTGAAATTACATTTAAAGCTACAATTCAACACCTGTACACACACACACACATATATATATATATATATATATATGCATGTAAAACCAGACTAACTTGTGAACAAATTAAGTTCCTGTTGTGTGACTGTGCTTAATTTCCATTTTCAGTAGAAACATGTTTGATTACCTTGATCACTTGACATTTTGTCAGATGGTTCAGCTGGAAATAAAGACGAACAGAATGAATAAATGAACATGAGTTGATTTTAATAGGTGAGACTGAACGATGAGCTCCACGTTTCACCTTTAGGGGTCCTGAACTGCACTGCGTCTGACATGGGTCCCATGCCTTTGGAGTTTCTGGCCTGGATCTTAAAGTAGTAGGCGGTGTCCAGTGTCAAACCCTGAATCTGATGGGTCAGTCTGTTTCCAACCACAGGCTCCACAACCCAGTCATGGACCTCAGCGTTCACATCGGTGCTGTAGTAGATGATGTACCCTGAGAGACGGAGAGATTCAAGACTTCTAAAAATCATCCTTCTGACGTCAGACTTTTCTGTTTGGAAGGACGTAATAATCTGGTAACGTAACTGTGATTGGCATCCGTAATGTAAATCATGAGAATGTCCGGCTAAAATGTGTCATGCAAATAACGTCACATAGCAAACACGGTGACCTGTTCTTCACACACCTGTGATTTTGCCGTTGGCTTCAGTCGGAGGCTGCCAGTTGATGTTGATGATTCGTGGATTTCCCTCTTTACTGATCACTGTCACATCTTTGGGAGCAGATCCGGGAACTACAGAACACACCAAACCACATTAAAGGGAGAGAATACAAGCAAATAGTGAAAATGGAATGTAAATTACTGAAAACTGAAAGGTTATTATAATACAAAACAATTAGTTCCAAAATCATGCTGAAATGCAAATGAGACATTAATCAAATATGCACTCATTTTGCATGCATCCTGAAAGCAAACATCTGTGTTTTGCAAATGTGTATTTACTTTTTTTTGTATGACTTGATAACTAATATAAACAATGCCAACATCTACACACAAAACACTAATGATAATCATTTTTAAAGTACATATTATATAACAAAAGGCTCTTGCAATGATCATACATACATAAACATAACGGGAACTTAAGTAAAAAAAAAATGGGTGCATGTATGTGATATTTATAACTATATATAATAGGGGTGTGATGAGATCTCACAAGATTAAAATGTGACGAGATTTCTCGTCAAGGTGAAAGCTGTCTCGTGACGGAGTGTGAGGGTGAAATTAGGATAGGATATGCCACCGCTACGTTTAAATTACGCCTCCACTGTTATTTTGCTTTTTATAGAAATAAAAACCATTTAATTCAGTTGGATAACGGTCGCTTCAAACACATCCAACACGAGCTGCAGAGCCGTACGTAGTGCAGCAGGAATCAGAGTTCACTGATCACATGACGAGAGTAAGGCGAGATGACTGACAAGACCATGGCGGAGGATTCGTTGCACAACAGAGCCTAAAAGCGTCTGACAAATGTTGTAGAATTCACACTCATCACTGTGGCTCCCTATACAAGAGTACAAGTGATCACGAAATAGAAAAGTAAAACGCGAACGCGCATTAATGCAATTCCAATACCCCGCATTTTGAAAGCGGCTCCCTGATGCATGCAAATATCTACCAATATGAAAGCTATCTTAGGCTGGGCTGTAGTTGTTACCATCTCTCAGCTCTGTATCATGCTTGAAGAAAAACGTGGTCTTATTTGCACTTATATATTGAGAGAGTACTTTGATTATGGTTGCACGTATTGTTTGCACTTAATAAGACTACAGAAAACTGTTGTTCATTTTTATTTGTACTGTTTTTACTTCTATGATCAATTTGTGGAAAGGAGTTCAGATAGGAGGTCAAAAGTTGTGAAATCATACAGGAGAGAAGCCAGTCAGATGAGTTTGTGGCAAAACCTTATACAGTGTTTGAGTATTGTTGTCTTTTACTGCATATGATAATTCATACTCAGAACTGAAATGACATTCATTACAAGATGATTAGTTAAAACATTTCAAATGCCCAGCAGACTTCGTCATTGAGGATTTCTTCAAAATACTGTGTAAAAATCTTGTCTCGCCTTGTTCTCGTGTTTTACCAAAATGAAGTTGTGTATATCGGTGTGAAAGAGAAAATGTTATAGAAAAAAGAATGTTTAACTGTCATTTATTCCTGTAGTGTTTCATCTTCAGAAAAGCATACATTCATGGATGCTTAAAATGGTGTATGTTCTTACTGGACTCAAAGGTGGTCCCGTGGGCCGTCATACTCCATGTACTGCTCCTGCGGCTCTTGGTCACCATTACAGAGAACTCATAAAGTGTATTGGGTTTCAGAGCCGTCACCGTATGGAACAGAGACGTGGTGTTTGCCGTCTGACAAAACAAGCAACAGACAAACGCATTAATAAAGACCCAAGTTCATCACTGCATACTCTGTCACATATGACTATTTTAAAATATAGTATATACTCTTTAGTATGCAGTAAGAAATACCCAACCGGTATCTCCAATGCATTCTGAGTGTGCTCACTAGAGGGCGCTCAGAACAAGGAAATGAAAAACATACTTTATAGTGAACACTGAAATACTTTCATCAGTACCAGTGTTATTTTAGTATCATTGACATACCATTATAGTTTTTATTAATATTTTGAATGTGTTTTTCATATTTTGCATTTTTAATTTTATAGTTATTTTTTATTTTATTTTTATAGTTAAAGTTTTAGTAATTTTGTTGTTGTTTTTTGTCATTTTTATTTATTTATTTTTTTATATTAATTTCAGTTCACATTAAGTTAAATTAAATGAAAATGAGAAATGTTGCATTGGCAACTATCTGAAATAAAATACGTTTTTTTTTAGTTTTTTTTATTTTATTTTAGTTAACTTTTATTTTATTTGTTTTTTTCTATGGTTTTAGTTTTAAAGTTGCCATGAAATCAAAACTGACAATTCTTTTTTTATGGAATATTGCAGTATTTGTTATAAATTATTTAATACTGTTGTGCCTTTGTAATCTTGAATCAAAATAACTTCCCCTCCCTCTTGCAGTGACTTCTCCTCTCTGATGATGAGGGCGGGACAACCAATAGCAAACCACAACCATCCAATCAATTCCCCATGGACAAAATCAAGCCCCGCCCTACATTTGTTCTTGTTCGAGAAGCCATTTAGTTCGAATATACGTCACAATAGAGAAGAAAAGACTATTGCAATCGTTTCATGCCAACTTTACCTATAATAACCCTGTTCAGAACATCAGTTAAAGTGAAATGAAGCCGCTTCGAACAACAAACAAATCAAAATCACCAAATAACACTCTTTAAAGACGGCTGATACCTTAAATTTGGTGTTGGCGGGGATGTTGGTCTTCCAGCGGATGGTGTAATATCTGGAATCGGTGATCTTCTGGTTCTTTGCGAGAGAGTTGTCGGCCCAGCTGACTTTGACGGTGTCGTGGCTGAGGACAGTGGCCTGAACTGCCCACCGGGGGCAGCATGGGAGTGGGGTCGGGTGCTGGGGTGTATGGGTTATTGAAGAGTTCATAATAATCAATATCAGGGTCTATGGTGTCTGACAGCAGTGTCACACACACACACACACACACACACACACAGATGAGTCAAATCATAATAAATGGAGAACAAACAAACAAAAAAAAAATCACATGGGTTTAAAAATATGGATGGATTGATCAGCGTTAGACGGGAATAAATGGATTGATGGTGGACAAGTAAGAGGAAGTGAAAAAGAGAAAGAGAGATATTATTAGAATTAAAAAGACCCATATTTTCACTAAAACAGTGCATAAACATTGAATAATAATTGGTGTCAATTAGACAAGTCATTGATTATGCTGTATTTACAGAAATAAGTTGAAAATGTAAGAAATAATCAAAGTTCGATACAATTTAAGCAATTTAAGGACAGTATCTGTAATAATTACTACAGAAAATAATTTCAACACATCCCTCAGATTGTAAAAACAAACAATATTCATGTGCAAGTCAATGGAAAGTGTGTCATTTGTCGGCTAAATTGTCATTTTTTGTGTTTTTATCGGTGGGGCTACTTTTCTGAGTGGATGAACTTCTGGTTACACATTACTGATATAATTCCTACACTTTCTCTCGATAATTATAATAATTGTTGAAATCATGTGTCGGGTTTCGTTTGTGTCTTATTTGACAAACAGGACATTTGTAGTGTCAGTTGGAGATGAAGTATCCCAACGTTCTGAAATTGTACGTGGAGTTCTGCAGGGTTTCCCGTTAGGACCAGTTTTGTTTTCGATCTACATGCTTCCACTAGGTAATATAAATTTTCACTGTTATGCAGATGACCTACAGTTATACTTATCACTGAGTTCTAAGGATCTGAATGGTCTGGATGTCCTTCAAGCTTGAAAAAAATTAAACTTTCTTCAGTTAAATACTGAAAAAACAAAAAAAACAAAACAAAGAAAAGCTCAAGAAAAAATTTGATTGAGCTTCCTCTTAATAGGGTTTTTCCGAATATTAAGCAGGTAGTAAGAAATTTGGGTGTTTATTTTGATACCAATTTAAATGATGAATTTCATGTCAAGAAGTTTGTTCAGTCTTGTTTTTATCAGTTAAGAAATATTTCCAAGGTGAGGCGGTTTTTGAATTTTAATGATACAGAGAAGCTTATTCATGCTTTTATTTCTTCCTGTCTTGATTATTATAAAAATTAAAAAAATTAAACAAATCAATCAAGACATCATAATACTAGTGTACTGTAAAATAAATAATATTTATAATAATATTTAATAACAATTGCATTTATTTGCTTTCAAATTACAGAGCTTTTATTTGTAAAGAAGTGTGTATTTTAACGTTTACGCTGCTGCAGTGTTTTTTTGCTAATTTAAGAGGCACAAACCCAAATGATTCAGCAAGCTGCTGATCGATGGAGCTCTGAACATTTGATTAATTAAGATACACCTGGAATTACTATTGATTTCTTCTGTGTAAATATCCACTTATTTGACTGTCAACAACAACAAAAAATGCATTCTCAGCAGAAAACGCAAACAAATGACTGTTGCAAACATGCTAATGCTCATTCTTGGCGAAGAACTCATTTCTGGGTCACTAGCTCTGGAAGCTTGAGTTTTCAAGTCTGTCAGAAAAGTTGTGCGAAGCCTACAGAGTCAGAGCTGACGCAAATCTCAACCTGACGGGACAGCGGGGGGTCTGGAAACCTCTAACGGCGCCATTCGGCTGTCTGAGACATCTGACGTAAAGTGAAAGAAAGAAAGATGTGGGGACGGAAGTGTGCGACACATCACACCTGTAGGTTTCGATTCATGCTAACGTGACACGCCGCATTTCCCAGAACTGAGGGGGGCAGATGTATGTGTGGTACCTGTCACCTTACATTTAACACACACTCCACATCTACAAAACAATGTGAGACTGACTGCTCTATATGCTTCAAAATAGCATTAAGCATGTTTTAGTTGTCATCTGATCAAGCCTGAATGGACTTGGAAAATCTGGCACAATAAAACTTGTGTGTGCGTGTCTTACCGGACTGAGGTCTGGTTGTGGCGCTGTTGTAGATGGGAATGCCTTCGCCCATGTTGTTGAACGCCTTGAGAGTGATGACGTAATGGGAACTGGGATCTTCAGAGGAAAACATTCATAAAAAGTCTAAAAACACGCTTAATGTCAACACATGGCTGATTATTTGTAGCATTAAAACATTACAGACGCCCACCGAGGTTATCGATGCTGTAGAAACGCTGCTTGTAATCCAGAGTGACCGTGTGGGCATGAGGGCTGCCGATTCCATATCCGATTTTATAACCTCGGACTAAAATGTCCTGGTTTTCTGGAGGAGTCCAACTCACCACGATTCGGTTTACAAGTGGACGAACATGAAGAGAGCTCGGGACTCCTGGTACCTGAGACTCTGTAATAGACATGATGAACAATCAAGCTAGCACAATACATATATAGTTATCAAACACTTCACAGTCTTCACTGCATAAATTATAAATTAAATATAGATTAATCCTTATTAAAGCTACAAGTGTGATTCAGTCAAGAGCAGTGAGTGATTTTCTCTGTCTTTTGTTTAATTAACATTAATGACAGACATTACAGCAGTTTATTAGGCTGCTGTCACTTTAAGATCCAACACACATTCGATGTCCTCACAACTCTTTACGTTCATTTAAGACTTCATTTAACTTATTTAAGACTGTGTTTACAAAGCGGACATTTTGGCATACTTGTGTGTGTTTTTGTCTGCTCAAGCGTGAAAGAGAACTCAATGCGGCCGACTGAAGCTGCTGGGAGATTCACAGACAGATTTAAGCTTTTTTTTTGCGTCTTATCGTGCTTGAATGGTTTAATAGCACTCGAATGAATGATAGCGTGAGCAGATACTGTAATGCTAGCTTAAGGATGACGGAAAAAACGGATGCTGCGTTAATTGCGTTAAATATTTTTAATGCTTTAAACTGAAAAAATTAATTGCATGCCTTAACGCGCTAATTTTGACAGCCCTAATATATATACATATATATATATATATATATACACACACTACCAGTCAAAAGTTTGGAGACGGTAAGATTTTTAATGTTTTTAAAAGAAGTTTCGTCTGCTCACCAAGGCTGCATTTATTTAATTAAAAATACAGTAAAAACAGTAATATTGTGAAATATTATTACAATTTAAAATAACTGTTTTCTGTTTGAATATATTTTATAATGTAATTTATTCCTGTGATCAAAGCTGAATTTTCAGCATCATTACTCCAGTCTTCAGTGTCACATGATCCTTCAGAAATCATTCTAATATGATGATTTGATGCTCAAGAAACATTTATTGTGTACAATTGTACAAAATATTTGTGCAATATTTTTTTTCAGGATTCCTTGATGAATAGAAAGTTTAAAAGAACAGCATTTATCTGAAATATAAAGCTTTTGTAACATTATACACTACCGTTCAAAAGTTTGGGGTCAGTAAGAATTTTTATTTTTATTTTTTTGAAAAGAAATTAAAGAAATTTATACTTTTATTCAGCAAGGATGTATTAAATCGATCAAAAGTGACAGTAAAGACATTTATAATGTTACAAAAGATTATATTTCAAATAAATGCTGTTCTTTTGAACTTTCTATTCATCAAAGAATCCTGAAAAAGAAGTATTGTACACAAATATTTTGTACAATTGTACACAATAAATGTTTCTTGAGCAGCAGATCATCATATTAGAATGATTTCTGAAGGATCATGTGACACTGAAGACTGGAGTAATGATGCTGAAAATTCACAATATTACTGTTTTTACTGTATTTTTAATTAAATAAATGCAGCCTTGGTGAGCAGACGAAACTTCTTTTAAAAACATTAAAAATCTTACCGTGTCCAAACTTTTGACTGGTAGTGTGTGTGTGTATATATATATATATATATATATATATATATATATACACACACATACATACATACATACATACACACATACATGGGCTGGGTATCAATTCAGATGTCCCAATTCGATTCAGATTCACAAGACCTCAATTCGATTCGATTTCAATTCTATTCTTGATTTTCGATTCCATTCAATGGATTCAATGATTACAAACAGATGATTCATTCTCTCTGCTGAAATGAATCAAAGAATCAAAGTTCTCTTTCAAGCATGACCACACTGAGAGGATTATTAGGAAACAATTTAAAAATAAAGTATGAAGTGAATGTTTACAGCATTTAGCTCAGGTCAAGTGTAGCTCTTAGCTAAACAGCAGCTTTCAAGCACAAATTCATTAGTGTATAGAGAGCTAACTGCTTTAAGAGCAGTGAAATTCATTTGTATTTGTTTTGGCTGAGCTTAAAAGCAAAACTTGTGCATAAACGGATCTACAGACAGCATCGTTTTATTAGTGATATGCAATTTGAATTTATCTTAGGGGCCCACGCTAATGCCTGTTCTGATTTATAAGGCAACGCTGCTAATTTCTGACAAAACCTTTTGGATTTAGAGTCATTAAATTGACTCATTATTTCAAACACTGGCCTATTTGTGGGGCTAATTCAAGAAGGAGCGGATGAAGCTTAGGCATTAGCGGTTGAGAGGGATGCTTTGGTCTGGCTGTCACAGAGCTTTTCCCATTTTAGCAGATGGAAATGAGCCCAAAGAGGGTTTGAGCGCACATACACGCTCCCATAGTGCTTGGGTCCTTCCATACGTCCAACTGCGAATGAAAATACGAGCTATTAATCCAACTTAGTCATCTAAATCGGCTGAAATGCCTCTGTGTCTGCTTGTTCCCTTAATTTCAGAGTTTCCTGCTGCTCTTTGATGAGGACGGAAAGCAAAGACACACTAAAAATGTTCCTCTCGGATCAAACAAACAGATTCCTTCAGTGCAGAAATATGGCTTTCAACTACTGGGTGAATTTCAAGAGGAAATGTCTGGGTCCCCACAAAATAAATAAATTATAATTTGTATAATGAAACAAAGTATTTTTTAGGACTAGTACAATTATTTGCATTTTGACATTATTTTTATGACAATTTCAGCACATTTTCCCTTTTAAATTATCACATTCAATTCTCACTATTTATTTATTTAAATCATTATTAAATAATAATTAAATGCAATAAATATTACCATGATGTATCAAAACAATAGTACATAAATAATAATAAATTAAAATGATGATAATAAACATAAATCATACTTTTTCCCTATTACAGTAGGAAGAATATGAGCTTAATTATTAAGAAAATAAATGTCAAACAAAAGGCCAAATATGGCCACAATGGTCCTAAAAATAGACTTCAATTTAATACAAAATATTATTTAACATTTTTGGGGTTTGTATAACGAAAATAAAGTTTTTAGGACACATTTTTTAGGACTCGTGCAATTATTTGCATTTTAACATTATTTTTTAATGACAATTTAGCACATTTTCCCCTTAAATTTTCATCATCACATTCAATTTTCCCTATATATATATATATATATATATATATACATAATTAATAATAAATAAATAAAAAATACCAGTAATATACATAAATCATAATTTTTCCCTATTATAGTAGGAAGAATTTTGGGCATATATGAGTTTAATTATTATGAAAATAAATTTTTATTATGAAAGAAAAAAAAAAAAGTAAAAACTGGCCATAATGTTCCTAAAAATAGACTTAAATTTAATTATTAGACTGTTACATTTAATTATTTAACATTCTAATAATTAAATTTAAGTCTATTACATAGGATATGTATACTGAAAAAGTAAAGTCTATTTTTTAGGACTTTAGGAATTATTTGCATTTTGACATTATTTTTTATGACAATTTCAGCATATTTTCCCCTTAAATTCTCATTATCACATTCAACTCTCACTATTTAAATATTTATTTATTTAAATCATCATTAAATATTAATCAAATATTAATTAATAAATATTAAATATTAAAATAATAATAATAAAAAACATAGATCATATTTTTTTCCCTATTACAGTACAAAGAATTGTGGGGTGAATGAGCTTAATTATTCAGAAAATAAATGTAAAAAAACAAAGGCCAAAAATAGCCATAATGGTCCTAAAAATACACTTAAATTTAATATATACATTTTAGGGATTAAATGAATGACCTAGAATGTTCTTGCATGTTTTCCTAATATCCATCCCACTACGTCAACAGTGGAAACAGGCAGTAAATGAAAGTGCTGGATGTCCTGCGCTAGCTTCTTTTCACGACTGTGACAGATCAAACACAACAGCTACGGCAGTAACCTAACAGCTCAGACACGATTATCCGAGCCCGATGTCATGAGTAATCACATCAGCGTCTTCTCAAGCCTGAAATCAATCGAATTTACTGTAACCAACTCAGCAGCGATGCGCTAGTGTAAATTTTCCTTTTGTGCTGCGCTTCTCATGGCTTTCTGAAAGATAAGGTCTTTAAACGAACACATTAATCCAAACAATTCAAAGCCTTTTCATTTAACAATAGAAGTGCATTAAACAAATGCCATTTTCCCAGGATTCCCCTCCATGCCTCAGCCCAGAAGAGTGCTGTCAGAGAGTTTAACAGACTCCTCCAGTGAATTATGCAGCGGCTCTTTCAGTATTGATGAACTCTGACGTTTGATCTGTGAGAAGTAATGCCACTCGTTCAAATGACAAACACTTCAATCGACCTCAGAGAGATTCCACCAACAGGAAGCAGCAGGGAAGAAAGTCTCACAGAGTCAAAGTGAAGGATGTAAAGGGTCGTGTTTGTTTTGGAGCTTCCTTACCGTCCAGGTCGTTCTCGAAGGTTTCCGCTGCGATCCACTCCGTCGTTGGTCCGGTTCCGTTCACAGTGGTGGCCGACACTCTCACCGTGTACACCTTTCCTTTCTCCAGTCCTTAAAAACAGCAAAATCAGCAGGATTCGGCAAATTAAATACGCAAAATGTGTGTTACATAAGCAGTGGTTCTCTTGACTTTTTAAGATTTATGAATATTGCTGAACTAGATTTGTAGATTTCCTATAGGAAAATGTTATGGGTTTTTGCTCTATTCTAATTGGTTTCTTAAGTAAAAAGATATGCTTGATACAGTAAGATTCGAGTCCCCTCCTGTAAATTTGTGGATTTTTTTTTTTGCCTGTTTTGCACCCAAACACCATTAATTATTTCATTCTGTAAATATTCTAAATATAAGATGGAAAATCTAATTTTTAAAAAAAAAAACTTGAGAAATTAGAAATGTTGCCTTGGCAACAAACTGAAATAAAAACAAGTTTAAGTTGAAGTACTAAGATTACTAAAACTAAAACTGAAATAAAAAAAATTAAAAGCTAAATAGAAATAAAAAAAACTAATAAAAATGACAAAATCACAAAAGATTAAGAACTAAATGAAGCTGAAAAATAAAATATAAATATTAGATGAAAAAAAATCTAAATAAAAAAAATAAAAAAAATTAAAATTAGAAATGTTGCCTTTGCAACAAACTGAAATAAAAAGTAAAACTAAATAGAAATATAAAAAAACCTAATAAAAAATACAAAATCACAAAAGATTACTAAATGAAGCTAAAAATAAAATTAAATATAAATATTAGATGAAATAAAAAAAATCTAAAAAATAAATAAATAAATAAAAAATGAAAAAATAAATTAAAATGAAAATTAGAAATGTTGCCTTGGCAATAAACTGAAATAATAAGTTGAAGTGCTAAGATTACTAAAACTGAAATAAAAATTAAAGCTAAATAGAAATGTATAAAAAAAAAACTAATAAAAATGACAAATAAAATCAAATAAAATAAAGCTCAAAAAAATGAAATATAAATATTAGATGAAATCTTGAATAAGATGAATCTAAATTAAAAAAAATAAAATAAAATTAGAAATGTTGCCTTGGCAGCTAACTGAAATAAAAATAAGTTTAAGTTGAAGTACTAAGATTACTAAAACTAAAACTGAAATAAAAACAACTAATAAAAATTACAAAAATCACAAAAGATTAAGAACTAAATGAAGTTAAAAAATAAAATAAAATATAAAATATTAGATGAAAAAATCTAAACAAAAAAAAAAAGAAAATTAGAAATGTTGCCTTTGCAACAAACTGAAATAAAAATTAAAACTAAATAGAAATATATAAAAAAACTAATTAAAAAATACAAAATCACAAAAGATTACTAAATGAAGCTAAAAATAAAATTAAATATAAATATTAGATGAAAAAATGAAAATGAAAATTAGAAATGTTGCCTTGGCAATAAAATGAAATAATAAGTTGAAGTACTAAGATTACTAAAACTGAAATAAAAATTAAAGCTAAATAGAAATGCATAAAAAAAAAACAAATAAAAATGACAAAATAAAAAACTAAATAAAGCTAAAAAAATGAAATATAAATATTACATGAAATCTTGAATAAGATGAATCTAAAAAAAAAAATAATAATAATAAAATTAGAATTGTTGCCTTGCAGCTAACTGAAATAAAAAAAAATGTAAAAAAAAAAACAAACAAAAAAAAAACAAAAACTTAAAAAGCACATAAAACGGTAACTTAAACTAAAATGAAAACTGAATATATATATATATATATATATATATATATATATATATATATATATATATATACATATATATATATATATATAAAACTAATTCAAAATATGAATAAATACTGTAATAGAATATAAACAATACTGAAGTAAACTGTAGGGATCGGGGTTTGTCGTACCATCAATGAGCTGAAAGAGCTGTGAGGTTGAGATCTCTATTGCGTCCGCTCTCTTCAGCCCTTTCCTGTAGCGTAGTTTATACCCCGTCAGCTCTCCGTTCAGGGTACCAGAGGGAGGCGGCTGCCATCGGACCATGATGCTCTGGGGCATTAAACAGGACACATGGAGAGCTTTCAGACAGAGCAAAGCCATTTCAACATGTGTAGAGTTTTAATTGAGCAGGTAGGCTGCTGGGAGCGTATTATATAAACGTCTAGAGGTCTGAAGTTCTTCAGTGCACCTGAAAAGAGTGTGTCAGCCAGAAAGCTGTCAGAGCCCATGTCATGAGTTCATTTCAGAAAGACAGCTGAGAGAAGCACAGCCTTCAGGCTACGCAATAATGAATGAAGAAAAAACTCAAGTATGCTTTATGAAACAGGAGATGAGCCAGGATGTAAATTACAGTCCTGACGGTGGGAAACATGCATGTGAACGCATAAGAACTCTCTGCATTTGGCCGGTTCTGATAATTAACCATTAACTTCTATTTTGGGTAGTGACTTGTGAATAATTATTCATTTTAATGGACTTAAAGTAACTTAGTACAAGCACTTACAGAAATGTACCAACTAACTATAGTTTGTGCCAAAATGTCTTAATTGGATGAACCTCACAAGAACATGTCCGGGTCATACTTCACCACAACATTAAAAGAGTTTAGATTATATATATAGATTGCATAAGGAAAAACTGGTCTATTTTTAAGGTCATTCAGATTTTTGGCTTTCAATGTGTCATAAATTTTATGACCAAGAAGCACAATTTCACCCATATTCTATTTTGCATAAGGAAAAATTGGCCTATTTTTAAAGGCCATTAAGATTTTTTTGATGACAGTAATGCACAGTTTCACTCATATTCTCAATACTGCAACACAAAAAATAAATAATAAAAGACTAAATAATAAATATAGCTGCAAGCAGCCATTAAGGGGCCAAGCACAAAGAAGCAAGCAAGAGGTAAATTCATCAGTAAAATTTAACATTTTATTTCATATATTTAATTGTAATTAGTGGCAATTAAACTATGGCGCCACCAACAGGCACAATCCCACCACTTTTTCAAAGATATTCGCAAACACTGTTTTAACACCAAATCGCAACGTTGTACAAACCATAAGGCAAAACCTAGCATGTTCGGTATCGTTGGACTCGGCAAGGATTCAGGAATCTAAGGAGATGACTCCCATGAAAATAAGTCAACTACAACAAAACCACAACTACACTTCTCAGGCTCCTTCAGGGCATCGTGCTGATGACCCATACCGAGTTTCATAATATGCTAATGCGTAAAAAAAAATACAGCATTTTGCTACAAAATGCAAAATGGCTGATGCCCAAAATGATCAATATAGTAAAATTGGATATCATTCAACTCGGCGTGCTGCCCGAATCTAACAAGACCAATTTTATAACTTATAACAAACCGTTTGGAAGTTATAAGTACAAACAGCCATTTTTGCTATCTCCGGACCAGTAGGTGGTGCTGTGCTGAAACACAGCATGTACCAAGTTTAGTCAGAATACACTAAAGTGTTGCAGAGAATGATTCAATGACTCACTCAGAGACTTCACTTGTTTCATTACTGAATCAATCAGCATTTTTGAATGAATCCTTTGACTGACTGATTCAATGACTCAAAGACTTCACTTGTTTCATTACTGGATGAATCAGCATTTTTGAACAAATCTCTTGAAGGAATGATTCAATGACTCACTCAAAGACTTCACTTATTTCATTACTAAATCAATCAGCATTTTTGAATGAATCCCTTGAATGACTGATTCAATGACTCACTCATAAAGACTTGTTTCATTACTGGATGAATCAGCATTTTTGAACAAATCTTTTGAAGGAATGATTCAATGACTCACTCAAAGACTTCACTTATTTCATTACTGAATCAATCAGCATTTTTGAATGAATCCCTTGAATGACTGATTCAATGACTCACTCATAAAGACTTGTTTCATTACTGGATGAATCAGCATTTTTGAACAAATCTTTTGAAGGAATGATTCAATGACTCACTCAAAGACTTCACTTATTTCATTACTGAATCAATCAGCATTTTTGAATGAATCCCTTGAATGACTGATTCAATGACTCACTCATAAAGACTTGTTTCATTACTGGATAAATCAGCATTTTTGAACAAATCTTTTGAAGGAATGATTCAATGACTCACTCAAAGACTTCACTTGTTTCATTACTGAATTAATCAGCGTTTTTGAATGAATCCCTTAAATGACTGATTCAATGACTCACTCATAGGCTGAATCCCAAATGGCACACTTCTATGTACTTTCGGTCTTGTGGACTTACAATGGCTGCCTCGTGCATGTGTCCAATAAGTCCACGAGACATCATTTTAGGTTTCAGAAGGGTGCTTTGCACCCTCGATGCGCACTTCAGCTGAGCCCGCAAGTTTGCGAGCTCCGCAGTGGACTCCACCCGGCAGTCAAAGCGGCGTTACGTCACGAAAGTGCGGACTCAGAGGAAGACCGTTAGGGTTTAGTGTGCCATTTGGGATTAAGCCATAAAGCTTGTTTCATTACCGGATGAATCAGCATTTTTGAATGCATCTCTTGAATGAATGATTCAATGACTCACTCAAAGACTTCACTCGTTTCATTACTGAATCAATCAGCATTTTTGAATTACTGTAACACAGAAATAATGAGACCGTGTGAGTGTAAAGATTGTTTATGAAGCCGTTTCATACAGCTCTCTCTGGCTCAGAACACAGATCTGAATGTTCGCTGTGATCGTACTTGTCAAAGGTTTAATAGTCAGAGCCGAATCATTGTTATATTTAGGAATAAGATCACATGGGTGTTTGAATCTAGATCTTTTAACGATTAATTGTGTAGCTCTAGAATGGGAACATGGTAATTTTTCTGACCTGATGTCACAATAGTGATAGCTGATGAAGGTTCAGTTGACATAACCAGCCCAGATCTTAATCACTACAGCACTAAAACATTAAGTACCAGAACACTCCACTAATAAAAGAGGATCTTACCGTTGAGTTCAGGACCTCCAGAGTCAGGTTCTGCGGAGGGGCGCTCGGCACTGAAACACAAAACAGATTTATTATTGAGTGAAGACTGTAAGCACAGCGACACGCGCCGCTCGATGTCCCCGGAAGAACCCGGGCTTCAGCGGCTCAAAGCTCCACTGAAATAATTGG
Organism: Hypophthalmichthys nobilis; assembly: GCA_037950665.1. Lineage (NCBI taxonomy): Eukaryota > Metazoa > Chordata > Actinopteri > Cypriniformes > Xenocyprididae > Hypophthalmichthys > Hypophthalmichthys nobilis. The sequence goes on from CM075486.1 coordinate 23,667,639, forward strand.
TTTATCCACCGAGACCCATATTCAAAGACTGCTTATTTTTGGATGCAGTCGTGGGTGTTGTTTTTTTGTTGTCACCTTTATTCTGCTTTTTTTTCTCCATCTCTTGTTCCTTCAAATGAACACTGGAGGATTGCACTCGCGGCACAGACAGTAGCAGCCGTTGTTTGTGTGCATGCCAACGTTAACGGCTCACTTTAATAAAACACTTCGTTATATTATTTACACTTGTGTGCTTTCTGTCACGTCCCAAATTGCTCCGCCGTGGAGTGAGAGTGTACGATTACAACACCACCTGTCACATGCTCGCTGTCTTCCCGGAGGTCTTTCTCTGACAGGACGTCTCCCTCACATCCCAGCCTCCACCTCCCACAGAGACGAAAGGACGGAGAACAGTAGAGAGAGAGAGAAAGCCAAAATCTGGCAAGCTCCCTACCTAGACAGTATTAGAAGTCATCATAGTTGTGCTCCTGAAGATGCTGCCCTCTGAAATAGCTCATTGTGCATTAAAGTTAACCGTTTTATGGCTTCTTACTGCTTTTTTAATGGTCACAAAGTTAGTTCTTCAAAGTGATTTCGTATGAGAGTATGCAATTTCGGATGTAGTGGTAAATTGGAAAAAAAGGCAAGAGAATACACTGATATATTTATAATTAATCTAACAGTAAAGTGTGTATTAAAAAAGACTATTTGAAATAAAAACTAAAATATTTTACTAAATATTTATACTTTCAATATTTTCAATATTCAATATATTTTCAATATTTCTGTTTAAGTATATATGAGTATCACATAAAAAATGAATAATATTATATAAGAATATTTTTATTAAAATAATATATATATATAATTATAGTAATGAAATAATATAAATAAAATATTTATTATAATATAAACAATATTATTTTAATATTTCTGTTTAAGTATATATAACAAACATAAATAATATTATATACAGTATATATATTATATATCATACATTTTTAAATATTATATATATATATATAAAATATAATTATAGTAATGAAATAATATATATAAATATGCATTATTTAAATGTTTTATTTATATAAAACACACATTTTATTTAAATGTTTAATTATTTTTTAATTAATATATTTAAATTTAAATTAAATACATTTTTCAGATAAATGTTATTCTATTCTGAGGAAGATTCAGGGAATAATTAATCAAATAAATCTGAATCAGATTTAAAAATAAATTAAACAATATATATTTTTAAAAATAAATTAATATAAACAAACCTTTCAAGATAGTCTTGAACAAACTCTATATTTAGCCACCAGATTGGGCATTGCAACTGAGTTTTACTCAAATAATTAATCAAATAAATCTGAATCAGATTAACTGGAAAATCAATATTTTGTGCATAGACTTGTTTTCTGGGATGTTTCAGTCAAGTTTCAGTATGCCGTAAAACCAAATAGCTTCTCTGAACCAATAGAAAACATTTGTCTTCCTCGTTTTGATGGTTTTGAATTAAGCAATCATGTTAGCATGTCACTTACACTGCGCAGTTTTTTGACGAGTCTTGTGACAACGCTGACACAAAAACATGCTCATGAATACGAAGATCAATTCACTGACAAATCAGAGTGAATGTCAAATCTTCATCTAAGCGGAGGCACTTTTAAGTGCTATTTGAAGTCCAAGTCAAGGAAGAGAGAGAAAAACCAAAGGAAAAAGGAAGTCAAGTGGTTCAAAGTTACACATTTAAACGTCAGACTTCATGAAGCTCACCGTCAGATAGCGTTCGGACCGTAACGTCCTCGGTGGAGACGCCAGGGCCGTGTTTGTTGTACGCCACCACCCTGAAATTGTACTCTGTGAACTTCTTGAGCCCCGTCATGGTGTAGGACAGACCCGTGACGTCCATGTCCTGCAGGAAAAAACACAAAAACATGAATTACTGAAGAGGCCATCTGCACTTTTACATCTGTACTTCTTACTGTAGTATTTTAGAGTCTCTTGGCATAAAAACAGGCACAATTTTTATGACCTCTCTGTCATAAAATAAAACAGACCGTTTCAGCTTCTGTTCCTTTAAAACTATGTAATTAACCCCTGATGTGGTCTTCACGTAAGAAAACTACCAATGTATTTCACATTGCCTTCACAAAAAAGTGCTGTGTTGCTAGGTAATACCACTGTATTCGATATATACTATGGTACTGAATGATTACCATATTCATATATCATATAATACTGTATATTTGGTAATCCAGCGTGGTAATACCATGGTATGATGTCCATAAATTAATTAATTAATTAATTACCATAGTACATGTTTAAAACAACTGTGCCAGAAACATGGTATTACCAGAGTAAATGTTTAAAAACAATTAAATGGCAAAACGTTGCATTACCAGAATGTCCAAAAAACTAATGTAAGAAAAACAGTTATGTCATAGTAAATGTGCACAAAATATGTACAAACCAAAGTATTACCATAGTAAATGTAAAACAACAACAACAACAAAAAAACTATGTTAAAAAACTCATGGTATTACCATAGTAAATGTAAAAAAAATACATGCAAAAAAACTTGGTATTACTATAGTAAATGTGCAAAAAATACATGTAAAAAAAACTTGGTATTACCACAGTAAATGTGCAAAAAATACACGTAAAAAACAGTATTACCACAGTAAATGTGCAAAAATAAATGTAAAAAAATTGGTATTATAATTGTAAATGTTGAAAAAAATTAATGCAAAAAAAAAACATGGTATAACCATGGTATCTATCCAAATAAAATCATGGTATTACTATGGTAATATGTAAAATAAATACTATGATAACATCATGATAACTCTTTGTTAGTCTGTCATTCATCAGGTAAGGTCAAATTACTGAAGGCTACATATGCATTAATATGTAAAAGGTTATTTATTAAGTATTTATTTTTGCCTTTATTATGATAGGATAATATAGAGTGGACAGGAAGCGATGTGGGAGAGGTCCGTGAGCCGGGACTCGAACTCAGGTCGCGCTATATGTTGGTGCTGCCCACTAGGCTATCAGTGCCGACGATTGATATGTAAATGTGGGCGATCATATGTTAATGAGTTTATGGTTGTGACATAATAATGAATCTTTCACCTGCTCCGAGTCTTGTCCTTTCTCACTGTAAAAGAGTTTGTAGGTCTGAATATCCCCGTTTCCGGTGGCCGGTCTCTCCCAGCTCAGAGCGACCGAGGTGGCGCCGACAGAGACCACCTGCAGATTCGGGGCCGGACCCGGTACCTGAACTGAGAGATGGAAGTAACTTTTTAAGAGGAAGTTCAGGTTTACATCTCAAAAAAATAGATACAAATCTGCAAAAATCTGACGCCTGCATGGATACAAAAACCCTAAAGTTAATATTCCTGTTTTTATAAAGTTTTAGGAACAAGAACTGAGCGAAAAGCAGAAGAAACAAAGGCGTGTTTGTCTGTACTTCAGCTTTAAGTACGTGTTTGAAAACACAAAGGACCACTGAAGTAATTTCTTCACAGTGTCTTCCACTGCTTACACTTCTACTTGAAGCTTCTTTCTTCTTTTGTTTGACACTTATTTTTTTTCACTTTTGCAAACTTCAACAGCACGTAGTGACAAAAGACGTCACGTTTCAACCCACCGCAGCTGGATACTTTAAATAATGACAATATCACATGGTAAAAGAAGACTATTCTGGTGAGAAAGCAGCGTCAGAATCCCGCTGAGGATATTTCGACACTTCAAACGAGTGAAATGCATTGTGGTCCAAGTGTGGGATGCAAAGGAAATGGAGGAGTTCTGACCTAGAAAGACCTAGAAAAAGAAAACTGTGCTGCTTTAATTCATTTTGTCCATATAGGTCAAACAGGAAGTTCAGGTAGTCCACAGAATAAGAAACGCTTCTGATTTTACTAGGATGAATCCCAACTTCCTCTGCACACTCAAAGTACTTTATTTGTGATGGCTTGAGAATAAAGTATGAAAAATAATCATAAAATTGTCTTGATAAAGACCCCCTTTTCATATATTGTATGTTATACGTTTTCAAGTGTAGATGCTTTACAAAAAATACATTAAAAACTGTGAAATATTATTACAATTTAAAATAACAGTTTTCAATGTGAATATATTGTAAAATTTAATTTATTCCTGTGACCAAAGCTGAATTTTCAGCATCATTACTCCAGTCTTCAGTGTCACATGATCCTTCAGAAATCATTCTGATTTGCTGCTCAAGAAACAAACTTTCTTAAAAAAAAAAAAAAAAAAAAAACAAACAGTTGTGCTGCTTCATTTTTTTTATGAAAACTGAAAAAAGTTTTCAGGATTCTTTGATGAATAGAAAGCTCAAAAGAGCAGCATATATTTGAAACAAAAATAGTGGTGAATAAAAGTATTAATTTCTATAAAATCAAAAATCATACTGACCCCAAACCTTTGAACAGTAGTGTATTTATGAATGGTATATTTAACAAGCAACAAAAAATGCAAGCTGGATTTTAAGTTGCAATTAATCCATCAGAAATTGATTGGAAATTTTTGACAGGTGATTTTAATGGGAGAAGCTAAAAAAAAGTCATTTTTTACTTGTGGTTTTGATGAGAAGAATGTGAAAAATCATGCACAATAAAACAAACGTTGTTGGCGAGCCAACACAAACTTTTAGGGTTGTCAAAAGACTGAAATTTTAAAGATACCAGCATTTTGAGCGGATTCTTAAACGACTCTGATTGGCCACTGTGTTCACAGATACGTCTGTGATTGGCTACAATGATCAACACTTCAAAAACATGTTGTAAATAGACATATTTGACGATCTTCAGAGTGCTTCACAGGGGCGTTTGAAAGCAGGCGTATCTGTTGAGCGCGTGAACCCAATGGCCAATCAGAGGTGTTTTAATGTCCTTGCACACCAAGTCCGAAATTCTCGGACAAAACTTTCACATGTTAAAAAATAAATACGAACTCAAGTTGTGTCAATCACGTTTACACACTGCCATCGAAACGTTCATCCGTCATAAAAACATTCGGATCAGGTTCAATTTTCTGCGTTTTTCGCATCTGTAGCAAGCATTTTGAGAGGTGTTTTGACAATTCAGAGAATGCCAAAATCCAGTATTGCTAGCAAAGCATCAAACTGAGCCACTGACATCCTGAAGTAAACTTTGAATCACTCAGGATAATCCCGCAGCTCCTTGATAAGGTGGTGGAACTCTCCTTCCTCTCCACGCAATCTCAGGATTGGATGGACCCAACATTTCTTTTTAAGAAGAGAGAGGACAACAAAATCATCCTCACTGCTTGAAGACTCCATTTTGTATTGTTTTACAATTTTGTTTTTACAACGGATTAATTAATACCCATCGGACTCTGTGCGTGACGAATTTTTAGGATGACGAATACAAATTAAATGCATATGAAAACGCATATGAACGCATCAAAATGCTTGGGGGAAATGCTGGTAGTGTCACATTTTTAAAACTTCAGTACCGACTTGGTACCGAAAGCAGTACTTTTGACACAATCCTGATCTCGCATACTATACATCAGATGTCACAAAAGCTGGGATGCAGTTTCTTTTTCCTGTTGTCTGTATCTGCCCTATGCACATCCAGCCAGTTGGCGTTTTCACCCGACCGTGGCCACCCACCAGGAGCAACATTCTCCTTTCATCCCGTGAGATCGGCTCTGGCTGCATCTTTCCTGACAGCTCCGACCATACCTGCATCCCTGAGCTCTCGTCTCATTAATACGAGTCCCTGTATCCATGAAAATCACCCTGACAGATGCTGGCCGACAGTCCCGCCACCCAGATGTTTACAATTCCACACTCATTCAGTGGAGTCCAGACAGAAAGAGCCTGTCTGTGAAGAAACCTCTAGACAAGCAGTGTTTCCCAGATCAACTCCTTCCTGTAAACAAGCGGGCGGTAGGTTCGGACAAGCACAAACAGGACTAGTGTGGTCGAGCGAGAGGTGTAGAAAGAGAAACCTCAGTCCTGGCTAGTGGTCAAACCTGCGCTTGAAGTGTGTACATGTGCGTTGGTAATTTACCCTCCAGCTGGGTGGCCACCGTGAGTGGGGCAGAACTCTCGCCCGGGCCGTTAGCGTTGGACGCGACCACCCGAAAGGTGTACTTGGTGTCGGGAGCGAGGTTTTGAATGGTGACCTGCATCTCTCCCGGTCCGCTAGTGTTCTCCACACGCTCCCTGTGAGCAAAACAACAGTAATATGAGATATGACCTGTTTTTGGGACTGAGACATGAAGTCAAAGTATGTGAACGCACAGGTTTCTAGTTCGATTTTGTGTCCGAATGCAATTCATAATGCAAGTATGAGCATATATATATATATATATATATATATATATATTCACACACAACCCAAGTTGGGGTTAAATATGAACAAACCCAGTGTTTGGGTTGTTTTGGCCAACTTGCTGGGTAGTTTTATTTAACTCATCTATTGTTTAAAAATGACTATATGGCTAAAATGAATCCAAAATATGTTGGAAATTAAAAATCAGACACATAATTACTAGAGGCAACAATAATATATATTATTTTTTTAAACTTATTAATAAATGTTAATTTCCAACCTATCTTTGGGTTCATTTTAAGCAAGCAATACAGTCATTTTTAAACAATAGTTGAGTTAAATAAAACTACCCAGCAGGTTGGTCAAACATTTCACCCAACCGCTGGGTCAGAACAACCCAATCGCTGGGTTTGTCCATATTTAACCCAACTTGGGTTGTTTTTAACCCATTTTTAACCCAACTTGGGTTAATTTGAACCCATTTTTATCCATTTTAACCCAACTTGGGTTCATTTTAACCGAATTTGGGTTAATTCGAACCCATTTTTATCCATTTTTAACCCAACTTCGGTTCATTTTAACCGAATTTGGGTTCATTTTAACCCATTTTTATCCATTTTAACTTAATTTGGATTACTTTTAACCCATTTTTATCCATTTTAACCCAACTTGGGTTATTTTTTTTTAACCCATCTTGGGTTAATTTTAAACCATTTTTATCCATTTTAACCCAACTTGGGTTATTTTTTAATCCATTTTTAACCCAACTTGGGTTATTTTTTAACCCAGCTTGTGTGTTTATAGTATAGGTTGATAGCTAGAAAATTTAATTTAATCAAATAATCAGTCTAAAATTGGCTCAAAAAGAAATCACAGTACATGTTTTTATATGCCAGTGTTATTACTTTTATAAATATCTTGAAATGGCTTTTATTTCAAGATTTTCAGTTTTCATTTTACATTCTTATTAATTTTACATGCTTTTGTTATTAATTTTTATTTCACTTTTAGTTTTTATTTCCAGTTAGTAATTTCAGTGCTTCAACTTCACATTTCATTTAGTAAAGTTTTCCACCTAATATTTATATACAGTACATATTATACATTTTATTTCAGCTTTATTTATACATAGAATGCATTGCATTGTGGGATGCAGTACCCTTCGCACTGATTTGGTTGCATTCTACTTATTTTGTCAAATCTAGTAGTTTATCCATGTATCTTGTGTTTTGTTCAGAAAATTCTCAATCTGCACACAGAATACTCTTGAGCACTGACGAGGACGCATTTAGATTAATGTTTGATCAGTGTTTTTCGATGATAGATTCTTAAAATGTTACCTTCGTACCCCCAAATCCTAAACAATCGTTTGCATTCTTGTGCATACTGCAGAATAAGTACGTATGTGTAGTATGCTATTCCAAATATTAGCACTCGTTGTGTTTCCTGTTGCTGTTCCTTTAACAACCTGTAGAGGTGGCATAAACTGACATGTACACTTTTAGCATCTTTAACCTGTTAGTGCCGTCCAGACTGTAGAACACAGAGTAGGTGATGTTCTCCCCATGCGGCTCGGCAGGAAGACGCCACGTCAGCTTGATGAATCGGGTGGACACCAGAGACGCCACGACATCACGCGGGGCAGAGGGGGTGGGGCCGCTGCGCTCGGCCGGGCTGGACGCTACATGGTCAGTAGTGGCATCGGTCAATGAAGGGACAGTAGAAGGAAGGGCAACGTCTTGGAGGGTGATTATGACAAGGGGGGTAAATTATAGATAAAGAGTTCGGGGAGGAGAGGGAGGGCGAGAAAAAAAAAAGGAAGAAAAAGAAAAAGAAAAGAACATAAAATAATTGACGTAAATGAAAAGACAACTACAATGACTAAGAAATTAAAACAAAACAGCAAATTTACTATGAAACAGAGCAGGAGATGGAGGCTCAACGCCAGGCTAAACATGCAGCCACGACATGTTACGAACACTGAGGGGAAGGCATATCATTAACATTCATATCAGTAAGCACAATGTTAATTACACTTTCACATCTGTCCCTGCAATTAAAACACACTGATGACAACATCTGAAGAAGATAAAAATAGCACGTTCTATGAAAGTGTCGTAGATGCAAATTAGAGGAATCTGTTGCCGATATGCAGGGATTATTTACTGCAAAAGAATAAAAATAAAAAACATAGCCCTATTATATATATAAATATGTGTGTGTGTGTGAAAAAATATATGCATATATTCTACTAACAATATATATATTCTATTATATATAGCTACAGCTATATAGTCAATTATACATATACAAATAAATAAATATATTATATAATATTAAAATATAATTTGTAATAAAAAAGTAAATAAAAATGCAATTAAATTATATATATATATATATATATATATACACACACACACACACACACACACACAAACTTACGCTATTATTAATACTAAATTATATGTAAATTATATTTTTGATTATTTCTCTAAATGTGCAGGGATTATTTACTGCAAAAGAATACACACACACACTCATATAAATATTAATGTGAGTGTAAAAAATATATACATATATTCTATTAATAATATATATGCATTTTAATTATATAGCGCTATAGCTATACAGTCTATAATTACATATAATATATATATATTATATAATAAATAAATAACTTTTAAATATGATAAATATATAATATTCAAATATAATATAATTAATATCATTTGTAATAAAAAATATATTAAAATAATTAATACACAATAATATATTTACATACACACATACACAATTTTGTTATTAATACTAAACTATATTATAATCTATGTAAATTATATTTTTGATTATTACTTTAAATATTAATTTATATTATTCAATATAATTTTTAAATATTCTTGGAAAAATCTAACTCCTGGGGATGAGTCTTGCTTTAAGGAAAACAATACAAGTGTCGCTCAACAACTCCTGCTCCAACATACAAACTCAAAGACATTAGCAAGGACATGTGAACACTGAATCCTGCGTGATCGGCTAATCGGCTCTAAGAGGAAGTGCTGATTAGAAAACAATTCATGTGAAACTAAAGGAAGGTGTCCATTCAAGACATGTCAGCTTACGATCAAACCAGCCCAGTGCAATGAGGAGAAACACAATGTCTCTTGATGTAAATATGAGAATAGAGTAGAACAAAGCAGAATAGAGCACTATGAAAGTTCACCCCCCTCACAGCTTGTGTCCGGGCATCACCCTCAGGTGTGAGTGACACCTTTTCAGCGCCCGAATAAACCTGCTCGAGGGACAGCGGGACGACTGTGTGACGGCGAGGGCGCGAGTGGGCGAGGTGTCTGTCGGCCTGCTGCGTCTGGCACAGAAACGGCCATCAGAGACCAGCTGGAGATGCTGACGAGCCAAACTGGGCCGAATGGAGCTTCCCGCTCATATCCTGACTCAGCATGAGTACAGATAGACAGAGGGGGAAAGATAAGACACCTGATGGATAAACATAGAACGTCATGAATGACCCCTGATGATGAAAACAATGGCAGCACGGGACTTCAAAAAATAACTCAAACTTTATGACTATCCTGCGACATTAATATCTTTATTTATTTAACACCCTAATGAAAAAGCTAATCTCAAATCTCCATCAGGGCTTCACAGCTGGGGGGAAACGCTCACACTGCCCTTCAAAGGGAAGATCTTAAGTCAGGAAATGACATCAAGCACAGAAGGGCCTTGGGATATTATTATTATTAGATATGCAGCAAAAATACACTATGAAATAAAACAGAAATAGAACTCTGAGGCAGACCCGAGGGTGTGGATTCAATCAAAGTAGGATCAAAAATGGATGCTGGGAAACTTTCGGGTTTGAAGTTCTGTACCTCTCATTCAGTATGCATGGCTGAGCACTATAGCCAAACATTACATCTCTATATTTCCAGCCGTTTGATGTTTATGCTCTGAAATTACTGAAAAGAAACCAAAATAGATTTATGATTTTTAATTAAAAGAACTAAAATTGTTAAATTGTAGTCTAAAAAATATTTTTGGATAATTTTCATTTACATCCACTGATATAAAACCACAAAGCAATAAACTGTAATATTAACTTGCATGTATGTGTGTGTGTGTGTGTGTGTGTGTGTGTGTGTGTGTGTGTGTGTGTGTGTGTGTGTGTGTGTGTGTGTGTATATATATATATATATATATATATATATATATATACACACATATACACCAGTCAAAGGTTTGGACATGGTAAGATTTGTAATGTTTTAAAAGAAGTTTCGTCTGCTCACCAAGGCTGCATTTATTTAATTAAAAATACAGTAAAAACAGTAATATTGTGAAATATTATTACAATTTAAAATAACTGTTTTCTGTTTGAATATATTTTATAAAGTAATTTATTTCTGTGATCGAAGCTGAATTTTCAGCATCATTACTCCAGTCTTCAGTGTCACATGATCCTTCAGAAATCATTCTAATATGATGATCTGCTGCTCAAGAAACATTTATTGTGTACAATTGTACAAAATATTTGTGTACAATATTTTTTTTTAGGATTCTTTGATGAATAGAAAGTTCAAAAGAACAGACACTACAATTAAAAACTGAACGAGAGTTGCAGCATAGACCAGCAGCAGGAGTCAGATTTCATTTATCAAGAGAGTGAGGAGCCGACTGACAAGACGATGGCGGAAGATTTTTGCAGTATTTTGGATTTAAACCCAGTGATAATAGGGAACCTGCAAAGGATTAGTTGTGTTGTTCTAGTTGTTGTGTTTTTCATTAAGAATAGGCCTAATAACCCACCATTCAAGCAACTGCCACCCCCAAATTGGCACCAATTTGAAAGCAAACGTAAAATCCGCAAGGGCATTTAGTCTATTGGCGCGGAGCGTTTGCAGTTCATTCCTATGGAAGCTCAACTTAATCGAAAAAGCTCGCTTTTATTATGTATTAAAGGTGCAATATGTAAGATTTTTGCAGTAAAATATCCAAAAAGCACTAGGCCAGTGTTATATATTTTGTTCACTTGAGTACTTACAATATCCCAAATGTTTCCAACTATTTGTAAATCGTGAGAAAATTGCAATTTTAACCAAGACTCCGGGACGTGTGAGGAGTCGCCTGTCAATTGCGTCATACCCGCGTTACACTCAGTTTCCGGTTTTATTTTGTAGAAACCATGGAAACACCAAAGACGCTTTAATATTTACATGTTTTAATAGACAATGGAACAACTGTTTTGATATATTTATAAACTAATTATATTATATTTATAGCTCAACACGTTTAGTCTTATTTAAATCTAATTTTCTTGATTTTTTGCGAGTACCATGCTTTACCACGCCTCAGAGAAAAACACTGTTTTTTGTCAAGTAGCTAACATAGCATAATCAGATACAGCTTTGTTTTTAGTAACAGTAATACAGCATTTTCTCCATCATACAATACGTTTTAAAATTAATTGCATGCTATTTGTCAACACAAGCCATCCAGCATTTAATATGATATTCTTAAATCTTACTGCAGTGTGTCTCAAACAAGTGTCTCACAGCAGCCGCCGAGCGAACACACAGAGTAACGTTATTACAATTTTCAACACACTCATATGTATCTAAAATGATAAACAGAGCTGCGTTACCTCATACTCATGACCGGAAAAGCGGAAGCAGCGCCGGCGACTGTGTCATAATAAAAGTCCCGCTGCTCGTGAGGCGTGTGTTGCGCAATCGCTCCAGCGGCCTCGTTCAGCTCCACAACACTCGGTCCTGCTCTGCTTCATACTACAGTAACGTTAATAATCACATCCATGAACATGATTTGTTCCCGAGTCCTATCCCTATTCTTTTGCACCGGCTGTGAGGTGAAGACCACGTGTCCCAAGATTTCGCGCTCAAACTTGCCGTCATCAAGCTACGCCTTTGTTTTGAATAGGCCTCTAGCGACCTCTAGCGGACAGAAAATATTACATACTGCACCTTTAATGTATTTCCGTACACATTATATAGTAAGCTATGCGTATTCTAAAATTAATATCATTCGTATATGCTTAGGATACTCATTAACTGACAATTTGAGAAGACCCGATTTCGAGGGAAGACCTGATTTATTGAAGGTGCATACTGCCACCTACTGCATGACACCGGCATGACAGCGGATGTAAAATAAAGCATCAGGCTTAGAATAGCCGATACTGATCAAACTGATCCTTGAGATCAGCTTGGGACATCCGTATTATGTATATTGTAAATATTCAATATATCGTTCTGCCCTAATAACGACATTTCATTTTAAATCTAAAACCCAAAATACAGTGTCAGGACTGCAGTACATCATTCCTGAAAATCACTGAAAAGAAAAAATGCTAAGAAATGAGAGAGGTGAGGAAGATAAAAGAGAAGGAGTGATGTGATAGCTGAAGGAATCATGCATCATATTGATATGAAAATGGTTTTAAAGTGTTTCCTCTGAAGATGAAATGGCGTCGTGCACAAAGAGGATGGCACTACAAAGGTTACAACCCGACAAACTCGTCTCACTTCCAGAGGAAAACTCTCAGAGCCTTGATCTTCAGCGCACTGCTTATTGAGATGAAAGCTCGGGATAATTTCACCAGAATGTTATCTTAGCGCAGCCATGAACTGCTGCTACAACCAAACCAAGTTACTGAGACAATTAATTAGTGGCGTTTACCAAGTAAAGCTTCACTATTATTGGTGTTTACATAAAAGTGACATAAAAACAACTTGCTAAGTCTCTGGGTTTCAGCCAGGGTGTCTTTTCTTCTTCTAAAAACACCCTTTTTTTAACTAAATCAGTGGTTCTTGAAGCACTTTATACCACTATAAAACTCGTGATGACTGAAAAATGGACTCCCTCACACCTGACGGGTCTGTGTGCGTAACCTCAAACGCTCAGAAAGATTGAGTACGGCACGCTGCTCAGGAAAACGATTCAAACGTTTACTTATATCTGTCCTGTTATTTATGGAATGGTGTTTACGATCACAACGTCGTTATGATCTTTGTGGTCAATAGATGGGTGGAGAGCGAAAGCGGACGACGGTGAGGCCAAGCGCGTGTGGCACTTCCTGTCAAGGCCCAAAAGGCCCATAAGCACACAGAGAGAGCTTCCTGTATGGAGCTGGTGGGAGAAACACAGGTGTTTAGGATCGTACGGTCACACAGCAGGGGTAAAAAAAACATTTTTCTTCCACTCGTTCACATTCTCTCTCCATCCACCCCGTTTGCCGCCAGGAAACCCGAGCGACTGACAGGAACCCCGGCCAGCTCATCAATAGCCTTTCACACAATCCAATAACATCTGATTGCTCATCAATTGAGCAAAACATCGGCAGCACCCAAGCCGCAGACCTCCAGAGGGCGAACACTGCAGAAATCACATCCCAATCAACGGGCTTGTCAGATGGAGGGTTTCACCGCGGTAAACACGTTCATAATCACGGACAACAGGTCTGGATGGGAAGGACTTTAAATGGTACATGGTGACGAGCTTCAGGGCCTAAATATCTCTTCTTTCCTATTATGTAGGATGGTATGTACCGTGTGACGGCAGAAATGTGTCAAGAGGTATTTTGCTGTAGCACTTTTACTGCGGTAGATATATTCACACGGCTGTTGGTGGGTAGAGAGACACTTTATGTCAGAGGATCAAAACAGGCATGTAGAATAAAAATTTTACCTAATATAAAGTACAAATAAATATAAATGAATAATAATAAAACGTTATTGTCTGCGCCGATAGCCTCATGGGCAGCGCGGACATATAGCGTTGTTGCTATACATTAATAAAATGTAATTAAAAATATTAATGAAAAAGTTAGCATTGAATTATTTAATTATTTAATAAATTATTTATATAATAAAAAAATGTATACAATAATATAAAATTTATACAATAATAAAATAAAAATGAAAATAAATAAAATCATGGTGTTTTTTGGCAAAAACGCCAAAAATAAATATTTAAAAAACAATATATTAATAAAATGTTATTACAAAAATATTAATCATCAAATGTAAGGGTTGAATTATTTAATTATTTAATAAATTATTTATATAATTTTAACAAATCAATAATAAAATAAAAATGAAAAAATAAATAAAATCATGTTTTTGTTACAAGGTGCATCTAGAGACTGAAACTGACTCATGTAAATGATAATCAAAATAATAACTGTAATAATAATATTAAATTAAATCAACTTTTATTAAAAAAAATAAAATAAAAATGTTTTTGTAACAGTTACATTTAGAGACTCACATATGTGACACGGCATGTTTTAAAAAATTATATAAAAAAAATGCAAATAATGCAAATATTGTTTTATGGAAGGGTTTAAGTTCCAAAATATAAATATATATCAGTCTCCAAATATAAAAAGAAGATGATCGAATAAAGAAAGTACCTTTCATTTGTAAAGTATTTCATTCACTAAATCATCCAAAAATAGGCATTACTACATGGTTTTTAATACAAAAATCTTTTTTCATTGGATTTTCTGCAAAATGACTATATCTTGTGATACTGAGAGGATTTTGGTCCTACCGCCCACCCCTACTCAGCGTAATGCATGACATCAACATGTTTAACAGACTGTAATCCACAGTATGCCGGCAGCAGAGACGTAATTATACAGCTGGAACCGGAGCGATCATGTCCTGGCATTATGTGCTGTAACGGAGGAACGAAGATGAGGAGAAAAGGTGTTTCAGCACCGATGCTTGTTAGACCAGTATTCACACTCCATCTGACACTCACAGTGTGTCCGTTCTTCTGTAAATATGAGATCTATGTAATTTCATCTGAGATTGAAATTCTGTCATCATCCACTCACATATCATGGTCTGGCAATTTTTTTAATTTTAACATTAATATTATTACTTATATTTACAATTAAACTTATTATACATTTTATAATAATAATAATAATGTTATTATTGTTATTGGTTAACATATATATATATATAAATAATATAAATAAAAAACACACACATACATAACACTTTTTTTTTTTTTTTTTATTAATTGTCTCTCTTTTTGTCCAAAATGGAAATCAATAGTCCCCATTGACTTTCATTGTACCTTGAATTTTGCAGAAGAAAGAGTCATACGGGTTTGAGGGTGAGTAAATGATTACAGAATCTTAATTTCTAGGTAAACTACACCTTTATGTCTCTTTTCTGAGAACTACTCTCCAATGCAAATGACTTGTGAAGGGTCGTACACACGCACAGCAGGAAAATCAGCAGAAGGGCCTGGACTGATTTGCACGTGTCCTGAAGTGGATTATTTCTTTAAAACAAAGCTCTCGTGTAATTGGAGAGGTTGAGAGCAAATGTTCAGAGGAAATAAAGATCTCATGCAGGGAAAGACACACAACCACATCAGAAAGACTGACGCGAGGGTTCACTCGATGAGCTGCACTCCATCTAGACGCCTGCTTTTATTACACAGTTTCTCTTCAACAACAAAGAGATTAAATGGAGAGCAAATGGAGACTTTTCCTTCTCCAATACAAACTACAACATAATCAATAACTGAGAGTGAGGCTTCAATCTCTGAAATCAGCTGTCAACAATTGTCCGCTTAACTCCAACCTGACAGATCGTCCCTGTTGACCTCTTTTTTATTTAATTTCCTCTTCCCTTCCTCCCTGCCATGATAAAGTGGTCCTGTTTCTAAGAGGTGCTGATGGGAAACAACACAATCTCTCTTAGGAAAGTTACTACTGATGAGAACTAATAAGTAAATTAATAACAACAACAACAATATAATTAATAACACAATTAACGGAGTGCCTATTTACACTAAGGCCCCATTTACACTAATGCGTTTTCATTTTAAAATGCAAAAGTTTTGCTGCGGTTACGTCTCTTGTTTTGAAAACGATGGCGTGGCTGCCCACGTTTGCTCTGCGTATCCTTGACGACCGTGTAAACAATAACATGGAGACTGAACTGCAGTCTTTGCTGGCTTTGTTGTCATTTTTAGCAGCCATTGTGCAGTTAAACTGCATTTTTTTAATACTGCAGCTGCCTACATGAGCAAGAGGCAACTGTTTTCACTTGTATGCACATGCCCAGTGTGTATGAACGGTCATGTGACATGCGTTTTCGGTCGTGTAGTATAGACGGAGATCGTTTCTCAAAGCTGTGGAAACGCCAGTGTAGACGTGGATTGTTTTCATTTTAAAACGCCGTTTTAAAATGAAAATGCACTAGTGTAAATGGGGCCTAAGTGCAAATAGTGTCCCTTGTTGCCAAACGCTCTTTACACTAGCTCCGCCCACCAATGTCTGATTGGGCCACTCAAGTTTAAAAGCTTGACGCCTACAATTAAATTCCACACTTTAAAATGTATCAGTTTAAATATATTATTATTTAAATTATTGATTAAAAATGAAGGGTTATTATTAATTTTAATTTTTAAACAAATAAAACAAAATAAATATCATGTTTGATGATATCATACAAGCAAAAAAATAAAGGTCACCACAAAGTCATAAACAAGTCTGTCATTGGTTGTCTAAAAAGATAGCTCCGCCCCAAACTAACGCCATTTGATGATGTTTATTGTAAAATTAGTTTACTACTGCTGGGAACTAATAATAAAATCATCAACAATAATAAAATTAAATACTGCACTAAAATTAAAATGAATAATTGTAACAATATTTTTAAAATTTTATAAAAATAAATAAAATATTAATAAAAAATTAACGGTTAAATATTAATTATAATTGTTTTTAACAAATTATTTATAATTTTTAACAAATAAAATAAAATAATATAACAAATATCATGTTTGATGATCGCATATAGGAAAAATACTAAATGTTACCACAGTGTTGTAACTACCTGAGGAAAACGGATTGTCCAAAAAGACAGTCCCGCCCCAAACTCACGTCACTGAATGATGTTTATTCTCACTTTTTGTGTACTGTTGATAAAGAAAAGCAATAAAGCTCGCAGAAGACACTAATTTAGCACAACCAAACAATATTTCCCATCATTCTCTGGGGAAAAACAGTTGAAGCATCACTTACACACCTAACACACATCCTTCGCCCTACACTTCGTTGCAACAGCGTTGAAAAAAGGTTCCTATGCTTGTTGATATGTGAAAAATATATATCTTTTTAGACCAAAATCACTACTACAGACTTCTGAAGTCTTCCCATGAGCATCTAAATCTACTTCCTCTATACTGAATTCTGCTCAGTAATTAACGATGTGTCACTGCAATCCGTTTGGTGGTTCACTGGTCTCTGTTTGCAAACTAAACCTCAGTAAAGCCGGAGAAACCTGCATTATTAATGACATCTAGACACACGCACACATAATGCAGAACTCTGTCAAGAGGTGCTAATGCAACACAGCGCACATGAAAATGAAAAGCATCCAAACGTTTCTAATAAAGCGGCGCGGTTAATTAAACATTCAGCGGCAAGATCTCTACGAGCCGAGGAACACTGGAGACTCGCACCCGCGCCAGGTGCGAAACAGATCTCGCACCAGCCATCCAATCAATGCAGCGTCATTTACGCCTCTGCCTGACGTGTGAGAACATGTGTTCAAGCCTTCATTCAGTGCGCGGAAACGTGTGTACGACTGCAACCCGTGTGAAGCCTGAGATTGAGAGAGAAGCTGCTGAAATACACTAGGACAGACTAAACTATGCGGTCCTAAAAACATGCAAACTGTAGTAACGCATCCACCCACAACACCCTCGCAGCGAGTTTGAACAGGCAAATGCACTTACGTTTTATCCAGAGAATGTGAATATGTAGATGTCACGCTCATGACATGATGTAAAACAATCATAATCACATTAAACCCACAAAAGCTTTTGGACTCATCCCCAGAAAACATCACTGACGGACTGCTTTGACCCTTCCTGTGATAATGACTGCGGTGTTTAATTCCTGTCAAAAGATCAATCGGTGAGTCTTGGCAAGTCTTTAGTCCATCACCGAACTAGAATAAACACTGGAGATCTGAGGGATTTGGCTGGTCTGAGCTTTCCTGCACATGTTTAATGAAGTATATTGTGTTAAGACGACGATTTCTGCAGAATTCAGACAGAAACAGAAATATATGCAATGTAAATATACGCAGTGAAAGTTTACCTAAAGCCAGTATGATGAGCTGAGCGCTGGCCTGGACGTTCCCGGCGTCATTCTCCGCTAAACACTGATAAAAACCTTCATCTGATTTGACTAAACCCAAAACCTGCAGGTTATGCTGCTTCTGTGGGGACATAAACAACAAAACAGACCATTTAATAAGAATTAACAACACTAACAAGTTAAATAGTATTTTCAAAGTATTTTTTTTTCTACTATGGAAGTCAATTGGTGCCGTCAACTGTCTAGTTACCAACATTCTTTAAAGGGGTCATGAACTGCATTGTTTTATTGTTTTATAATGTTTCCTAGGGTGCAGTTATTATGTTAGTATGCATTTTACATCAAAAATTGTCATAATTTAGAAATAAAAGGCAATTTTGCTACCCTGATTTTCTCCCTCTGATTTGAACGCTCTGATTTAAGGGGCGTGTCTGCTGTGAGACTTCAGTGTAAACGCCCACTGCTGTGATTGGCTGACACCTTTGCATATGAAATAGCTAAGTATTACTCTCTCGAAAACTTTTAGCACGTTTTTACTATTACAGCTTTCAAGGTTAACTAATCGTGAAAAGTGTTGATTATAGCATTACATTGATCTATGGCATTATATTTAGATCGTGGTTTAGAAAGGTTGCAGTGATGATCATGTAGCCGATCACAGACATGTTGTTGAGCTCATGAAAGCAGTGATCTCGTCATTGCAACTCAATTTCTGCACACTAACAAATGCTTTCATCATCACTAACAGTGCAAACATGATGTAACTAAGAGATTTGTTGAATAAAACGGGAGTTTTGGCGCAAGTCCACTGATAAACTCGCTCTGTTTGATTGACAGCTCCAGCGATTGTTAAGGGAGCGTTCTTTGATTGCTTTCTATATATAATTTAATCAGATTATAGGAGAAACAAGGTGAAGTTGAGCGTTTAGTCACTGGTTTGATTTACTGACACACAGACAAAGAACATCTGACTGTACATGAATCATTAATATCAGATCAGGCTTTAGAATAAACACAGTTACTTTTATGTTGTTGCATTACTGTCGAGTCCATATCGTAAAAGACAGTTTGCAAAGCCTGCGCCGAATTGATTTATCGATTGATTTACCAAAGAATCCACAGTGAAATGTACCGAATACAAATAAATAAAGCTCAACTGAGACATTCACATTGTTGAAAATAAATAACCATATTCCTAGCATTAGGAAATGTTATTTTAGTCCTGTATCGCTCTTCTCTCACTAACACGCCAGTGGGCGGGGCTAACGTTGCAACGATGAAGTAGGCGTTGATTTCTTCTGCGGAGGCGGAGTTTCACCTATAGATAGGCACATTCCAGGACGAGTCGTTCGCTGGGTCTGGTGTCAATAAAAGCTTTTATTGGACTAACAAGGAAGTTTTCAGTTCTGAAACTTACAGGATATTCTTATAGTATGATGACCTCTTATATATCAAAAGCTCAAGGAAAAGTTGATTTCTCAATTCATGACCTCTTTAAAATATCTTCTTTTGTGTTCAAAAGACTCATACAGGTTTCAAACAACTTGAGGGTGAGGAAATGATGACAATGTTCATTTTTGGGTGAACTATCCCTTTAATGAGCAACATCAGTAGAAAAAAAAAAAAAAAACCTTTATTAAGAATCTTAATACTCTTGAAAATACAGTTAAAAAGAGCTTTTAAAACACAGATCATGGATAGATGTGTAGTATGTAGTGAGGAGGGTGTCTAACGTACCACAATCCTGAAATAATCACTGGGAATGACCGTGTCTCCATCCTTCATCCATTTGACGGTGGGCGGCGGCGACCCGGTGACGTCACACTCAAAGATGATGTCCATGGACTCCTGGGCATAAGTGTTGGAGGGTCTCGTCAAGAACCGTGGAGGAACTAGAAGAAGAAAACAAATAAACGCAGGTATGAACTTGAGAGGAGGTCACAGGGTACATTAGGAAAGTGCAACATCCCATGGCTGCGGCAGACGTGGATGTGGTGGGACAGGTAGCGGCAGGTAAAGTGTGTTTCCTCTCATATGCCTTTGTAGTTCCTATGGCAACTGCATCCGTCATGGAACAAGCGAGTTTGCGACCTCTCCTGATGTTTATAACTTGTGCAAGTAATGGAGGATGTTCAGCTGGGAAGAATACAAAGACGCTAAAAATAACAGGAGTTTCAGACTCAGAGGTAGTTTTCTTATCCAAAGTGCGTCAAGGATGACTGATTCTGTATTCTTTACGCCCAGCTTCACCTTCTAAAATCAACAAGAGACAAAGAATCAACAGCACTCCATCTGCTGCTCTGTGCTGTCAGCAGAGAAGGATTCATTTCCTTGAACTCTGCTACGCTAACGATCTCTGGCAGTGACTGTTTGTGGTGTGATCTCAATTCTCTAAAGCGCAAAATCACACTGTTCTTTCTCTCCAGCATCAGCCTTGGTAAATTATGCCGTTTTTTCAAACTTGGTTTCGTTGTTTGGATGATCTTGAGTGCGATCTCACCCCTCAGACCCCTGCAGGACTGGTTTCACATCGGCTGTGTCCTCAATGGAATACTGCGCAGTACATACTGTATACTAGGCCTGCCCCTACCCCTACTCAACATTAGAAAAAACGTGACAAAACGTGACATGCAGCCTCAAACCCGACTTATCATTTAAAACATGTAAGTAGTAGCCTAACGTTTGCCACTTCATTAGTCCAGTGACTTTTAATAAAGAGCTTGTTTGAACATTTTATTACCTGGATGTTTTAGTCATCATGAATCTACATAGACAGGTTAACCTAGATAAATGCGCACTAATATTAGATGTTTGTGCAAAGCGTGGAATACTATATGCAATTTTCCTTTGCATATAGTATGCATTACTATAGTACCCACTACTGAAGCACGTGGGTGTGAAAGTAATACGATTACAGATCGTCAGAACACACGGCACATCCTTTCGTTTTATGAGTAACTTTTAAAGTGTAACCCAAGCCAGTATTAACAACGTTTTACACGGATCTTTACAATCCTGCTAATCTGAGAGGGAATCCGGGTAAAATCTCAGCATGTGAACACCGGCTTTTAAAATAACCGCGGCACAAGAGTTATGAGTCACTTCACATGCAGATATTAAGAGATTAAATTGCCAGTGTTTAATATCCCAACACAGCATTTCACAGCAGAGATAGGAAGAGACGTTCACTCCATAACTCTGGCGCGGCTCTTATCTCATAGAAAAGCTCTTAAAAACACCACAGTGTTATTTATTCGTCCAAAGTCACAGCCAAAGCCTTGCAAAAGATAGACGGATAATGACTCAAACGCAAGAAATATCTATTGGAAGAGGGAAAAAAAAAAAAAAAACTCATTGGCATCGAAAGTACAGCATAAATTAATCACATCAATGAAAATAGCACAAGCAAGCATGAAAGAGAGCTAAAAATATGAACCGAGTGAGTTAAGATCTGCACACAACATCTGCGACATGCTGTTGATTTCCACAGAAAACAGGAAGTTCATTCACCTAGAAAATAAGTTTTTTTTTATGCATTTTTATGACATTCCACAAATCCTGTCCCTAACACATTGCTAACCCGAAAAAATCCTTTAGTAGGTGGTTTATGCGGATGCACACACGTACAGGAACTATACAAATGTTCAAACCTGCACCTGCGTGAGTGTTTTTCAAAACATACAACTTTACACACCTAAACGCCCTTCTCCCTAGGTGTGTTTGAGTTACCGTCTGACACAAAGAGGGTTATTTTTACCCATCAGAACCAAAATCAGATTTCCTGACTCCCCACGGGAGATTCAACTTCCTGAGCTCAGTCACAAGCCTTTCCATATGTGCGTCAATACCTGTAAAAGAAACGAAAAAAGCTAATGGAAAAAACATCAGAATGTGTCTGGATGGGCCGACCGCATCCATTCCGGCTCGGATCAGCAGGAGGGAGTGAAAATAACAGCTCAGATCAGGGAGGTGAAGAGATCATGAACACACACCCCACTGCTGTCGGCTTTATCTTACTTCACTCTTGATGTTATATTGTATTTAAAATCTCTTGCATCACCGCTAGCATCCGTGTCTCGCATGAAAAAATAAACCTCATTAGAAAATCCAATTACGATATGGCTCAAGATCAAAGGTAGCCTCAGCTTCAGATGGCACGACCACAGACATATGCGCAAAAAAAAAAAAACTAAAAATCACCCAAAAATTCACAACCTCAAGCTCCAATCTGACTGAGTTTTATGCAACTTCCATGAGTCAGTTTTTATCAGTTTGCCGGGAAACAGTTTACAAAGTTTCCTGGCAGCAATTACTTCGGGTTAGTTTGGCAATTTACAAAACGTCCTATAGAAAAGAATTTGAGATTTCCGTAAACACTGATTTTAACCCTTGTGCGTTAATTAAAAAAAGTTAAACACATGTCCATGTCCAAAAACAAGCTTCCAAAAAAGCTTGGGAGACGCAAGTTTGGTCTCATTTTAAAGAAGACCCTCGGCAGATTATTGTAAGTAATAATTGTAAAAAGTTAAACTGTAAAAAGTTTAAAAAGTGAAACCAAAAAATAATGTTATAGAGGTTTACATTTATGAAAATGATTTATGAACATTTCATCTAAAATATATATTTTATTAAACATGTTGAAGTCTTAAAACTGCTAGAAAATCAAAGCCATAAATCTAAATAAGTTGTGTACCAAATTTGAGGTTGATATCTCACACAATTATAGCTGCATAATTTATCCAACTGGCTCTATAATACGTAGAAGCAGAAAACAGGAATAAAGCGAGTATTTGCTCTATAGGCCAAACCTGAGAGGTAAAAAATAGTAAAAAAATACAATTTTAAAGCCTTGCCAACAGAATGAAAGCCTATAAACAAAGATTGCATCATTTTATAGTTAAATGGCCCTGGGATTAAATAATCGCAGTTTTAATTGGTTTCAATAGGGACATTTTTGTCCTTAAGGTCCTGAGTGGAACTATTTTGTGTTACTGGTGTAAAATAGATTTATTAAAGAAAATGGGGTTGAAATAGTAAAATTCTAATAAAAATACACACTTGTGCTAAACTTTGTGCAGTTGGCATTAACACAGGCAACATGATCAAACAAAAAGTCCATAAGGATGCACAAGGGTTAAATAAAAAGGTGGTCAAAAAGTGATAAAAACTAACAAGGTTATTATTCTTATGGACTGGAATGATTTGTGACACTGCAAATCTTGTTATCTGCCCTTTTTCTTTGGAGAAATTGTTAAATTATGTGTAACGTGAGCAGTAACATGATTAAAAACTGCAGGGACTTCAAGTCAGAATTAAGACAAATGCTTGATGCAATTTTTAGCAAAGGGATCAAGAACTAGTCGCTGGATTTGCCAAAGTTTGCAAGGTTTGTCGCATTAATTCTCTGAACAATATTTAGAGTTTTGTTTGCACTAAACCTGGATTATACAGTGAATATTCTGCTTTACATGTGTGAAATAACAGCAAGATCAGGGATCAAATATATATATGAACTACATCTAGCAAACATTAAACAGTCTACTGTAGTTTTGTTCTGGGTGAATAGAAAGTTATCAGAATGTTAGCATAACGTTACTGAAAGTGCTCTCATCTTCATTTACATCAACATCTTAATTTAGGATCATGGAACAGCGAATTGTTATAAAATACTGTTGCTCTTTGGCTCTACCATCCATATTAACTAACTGAACACTACTGAAAGGAACTACATTTTTCGGTAGCCTGACAGATTTTAGTGTCACAAAACTACAAAAAAATTGCAGAAATATAGCACTTGAAACGTGAAAATTTAGCTTGAAGAAAAGTTAAATGTTAAAAAGGCATTCAAATAATGTAGCACCTAAAACGTTTTACAAATACATTAACACCATCACCTTGAATACAATGCAAATGCTGTTATCTAAAGCGTCTGCCAAATGCATGGATGTAAATGGGTCAATGATGTGACAGGTCACTTTTTTGTTCAAAGGCCTTAATAATAATAATGATAAAAAACAAAGATATGACATCCAAAGTATGTAAGGTAGTACAACTAGATCTCTTTTATTGAATCCAAAAGGTTTTAATTATATTTTGCTACATATAAAGGTATTTTAAAGATGTTGAAGTGTCAAAATGTCATTTGGTTTAACCGTCCAAAGGCCAATACAGCCATTTCATTTGTGATTAAAATATCTTAAAATGTAATAAATGTATATATTTTTTATTCTGGCATGATTTTATAACATCATATATCAACATAAAATTATGTGTAGAAGTTGTTGTTTTGTTATGAGAAAGAATGTCCGGAAAAATGAATTTCATTGATGTCATTCGGAGTAACCAATATAAAGGGACCATTTTGGATCAAGTCATGCGGTCAGTATCATGTGACAGGATGTGACATCATTCAGACACCTGCAAAGCAAAGTAACTAACTTTCTCTTAACTATTTGAAAAATTAATGTTTCCACTTGCTCATCCGCATGTCCCGAAACATCAGGTCATTCGGTACAACCGCTATAAAACATGGAAAATGCTGTAATATTTTAAAAACTTGTACTAAATATAAAATATTTGATTGTCCTTTTGTTAGCTAGATATCAGCCTGTTAGCATTGTTTGAAAATATCGTCATTCGGTATAACCAAAAGTGTCATTCGGTGAAACCGAAATTTTGGTTAAACCGAGTTACTTTTTTGGTGACAAATTTTGTCCATCTTGTAAAAAAAAAAAATGACAAAAGCTGTGTTAATTGACTATAAAAACCACAATCTCATTGTTAACACTTAATAAAACTTCAAAATTAATTATATCTTCATTATGTTTTTTTTTTTTTTACACTTTTAAAAACCTTATTCGTCAATGACCCATATGTAATAATCAGTACTTAACCATCTGCATGAAAAGATATTTCAGATATTTGACCATGAAGTCCACACACACTGAGCCATATTCATAAACCTCATTCATAAACCATTATATGCAAATTGTCAGATTCTCTCCAGTGCTACAATAATGACAGAATGGCTTTACAGATGATTTTACGCAAGACCCGTTGTGCATTATTTTTTTTTGTTTTCTGCACATGAAGATTTCTGCAGTGCTTTTTGAATGAATTACCACTGTGTTGCATGTCAGGCTATTACTGTGGCATCATCTGCTTCATATTTGCTTGTGTCACATAGGAAAAAAAGAGAAAATTGTGGTTGGTCAGGTGGACACATCCTGTCAAAATCACAGCTATGAGGTTGAGTTCTGCACACAATCACGTCTAGAGAGCAGACGCTTTTAAGATTCAATGAAAAACAGCAGACAGAGCTGTGCATTCTCATTGAGTCTTCAAAAAATAAAACTGATGATCAGCCAAGAGATAAAAATAAATGAAAAAGAAAACATAAAAAATAAACAACACTTTGAAGTTCCTCCTCTGCAGAGGAAAACGCTGTCTAGACACGTGTGTGTTTCAAAAGCCTGAGCAATGTTGCACATAATTACATACGGGGATGTTTAGTGCCGCTGAAGTCAATCATTCACAATTCACACGATTCTCAGCAGGTTTGGTGAATCAATTCATATAAGATATTAATATGTTTTCGTGAAGCTGTTCTTGACACGTACCGTGCACCGTGAGCTCCGCCTGGATCTCGCTGGTCATGTTGCCGCTGTCCGCCTGGCAGACGTATATCCCAGCATCCTCTTCAGTCAGGTTGATGATCTGCAGGCTTCCCCCGCCAATCACAGCAAAACGCTCATGGCTGGAAAAAAAAAAAAGAGATACAAGGAGATGAGGACGTGTTGAGATGTTAAGATGACTTTTCCTTTCAGGAAATGTATTAGTTTTCAGGAACGCCAGCCATCTCGAGCTGGGCACAGTAACGGAATTAAAAACAGGATACAGTATGGATTTCATTTCCTGTGGCTTTTCCTTTATGGCTTGACTGCACTGAAAGCAACATCCCTGGAGTGAGGTTTCTAGAGGAAAACAAACTACTGTCCCTGGTTCCTCCCCAATGATTCAGAGGCAGGATGAGACCGAAGAGAAGTGAGTTAATCTAAGATGAGCCGCGAACAGAAGGAAAAAAATAATCAATAACAAGAGAGGAGAGATAGTAAAGAGAAAAGAGGAAGGATGAAGAGTCTACAGGGTCCTGCTGAACACAGTCAGACCTCCAAACCTCCTGCACATCACTTTATTATAAAAAAAAAAACCCATCAATTAGTGAGTTTGAGTGAGGATGGAGAGTAAACCAGCCAGGAACGATGTCTTCCCACTTTCACAGAACAAAATCCACCTGCTAACTCGTCAAGAAGTTTCTTCCGACACATCCGAGTGTCAAACTATGGCTCAAAGTGACAGTGACAATGGTTTCCACAAAAATATGAAGCAGAACAACTGTTTGCAACATTGATAATAAGAAATGTTTCTTAAGCAGCAAATTAGAGTGATTTCTAAAGGATCATGTGACACTGAAGACTGGAGTAATGATGCTGAAAATTCAGCTTTGATCACAGGAATAAATTACTTTATAAAATATATTCAAACAGAAAACAGTTATTTTAAATTGTAATAATATTTCACAATATTACTGTATTTTTGATGAAATAAACGCAGCCTTGGTGAGCTGAAGAGACTCAAAAAGATTAAAACATTTTTACAGACCCCAAACTTTTGAACAGCACACATTTTAAGCAAAAACTGCAAAACAAGCACATCAAAAATGTTTTCTTCAAACACTGTGAGAACATTTAAACACTAACAACATCAACACTAACACAAATGTTCAGAACATTTTCACAACCTCCACATAACGTTTCATAACTTTCTTTCCTTTCTCAAAGTCTTGCAGGGAAAGTAAAGCACCTGATCATAGGAGAGTCACTCCTGCGTTTGCTCCAGCGGCGGCTATATTTAGCATCCCCAGCCACTGTTTGTCTGTGATGAGACAGCAGGCGCCGCTCTGAGAAACTAGGTCCCTGAACCCAATGAGAGATTCGTTAAACGCATGATATGACAAAAGTCAGATGATGCTGCGACCGTGAACGCTGTGGGAAGCCCCTGAGAGACCTGAGGAGGGGGGGCGTCGAAGGCCGGATAATTAAAAAAGAAATTAAAAACAAGACGAGTCTATAAAGTACAAAGAGCCTCATTAATTGTCTTTTAGGAAGACATTAAAACTCCAGAATGGAGGAGGGTAACAGAGCATGATGGGTAAAAAGTTTGTTTTTAAAAGAACAGTTCAGCATATTCTGACATCATTCACTCACCCTCATGTCATCCCAAACCTGACAAATGGAGAATTTTTATGCATCTTTATGCAGATTTGGTAATGAACATGGTCACTACTAGAGTTGTCAAAAGTCGGTACTGAAATGTTAAAAACGTGAAGATCACTTCTTGAACATTTCCCCCTAGCATTTTGAGCGCTGCTGAACTTAAACACCTCTGATTGGCCATTAAGTTCACATGCTCAACAGATACGTCTGTAGCTGTGTTTCCATTACCCTTCAAACTGCGCAAATTGAAAATACGCCCAATGGAAACGTCAATTTCGCCAAAACTCCTATATATCGCAAAAACGTTTTTACACTCGCATGAGGTGGTTTTTCAGGCAATTCGCAAAACTGCGATGTTTTTTTGCATTTACAGGTCACCTGGCATAAGTGAAAGTCGATCATTCTTTAAAGATGGTGCGGTATATTTGGACAGAAGACGAGACAGAGTTCTTAAACTCATAAAAAACAAAAGGATTGCGGGAATACTGGATTCTAAACAACAAAGAAATGCCACAATATCAAGCTCTCGAAGCAGATATGAGGGAGAAACACCCATGCGTGGCCGCTTCCACAGATACACAAATGGTCCAGCTTTCAAAACGCTTTCAAACGCTCCCGTGTGTATATGTGTTTTTGAAGCGTTGATCATTGTAGCCAATCACAAGCTGGGTTTCCATCACAGATTTGCACAAAACAAATGACGGCGTTTACATTAACTGATGTTATGCAGCTAAAACGTAATTATTTCCTCTCGCGATAAGTCATTCTAAAAATCATGGCGATGGATGTTAGCAGGTTTAAGTATATCGCAGCCACCGCACTAGCTATTATTTTTAATCGAAGGAGACATAGAGGCATGTTATCCAAGCATTAATGGCAAGGAAAGCCCCTTATATACATGTAAGCGCTCAGTGAAGAGCGTCAAAGGTTTCTATTTACAACATGTTTTTGAAGCGTTGATCATTGTAGCCAATCACAGACATATCTGTTGAGCGTGTGAACACAATGGCCAATCAGAGGAGTTTAAGAATCCGCTCAACAGCGCTCAGGGGGAAATGCCGGTATCGTCACATTTTGAACATTTCTGTACCGACGTGGTACCAAAGTACCGATACTTTTGACAACCCTAGTCACTATGAACTATTTTGTCATTTTATGAAAAAAAAGAGTTCTGTTTTGCTGAAGAAATAACATCTTAGTTGTTTGGAAAAACATTATCAAACAATCTTGTTTTGGGCGAACTATGCCTTTCAATCAGTTTAAGATCCTATTCATGAATATTTAAAAAATGGCACTAAGTGCCACAAACTAAATTATAAATATATCCTTCAAAGATCACAAAACCACAAACATGATGACAACTGAGGATAAAAATACATTTAAATCTTTAAAAAAAATGAAATCTTTAAATCCTGGTTGTTTCAATCAAATGTTATTCTCTTAAACTTTATCTTTGAGAACATCTGACTGAATATTAACACTTTTCTTAAGGATTCTTATGATAGCTGTACCGCTTTAGGATTTATAATCCTCAATTTAACAGAATTCCCCAGTTTAAAGGGCCTGTTTGAGTTTACTGTTGTTTGCTAATGCTGATCAACCATTAAAAACAAAATAAATTCGCTATAAATGATTAAAATGCATGCAAACAGTTCCAGGATGTCGTATGTCATAAATATAAACATAGGGCGAGATATACTATTGAAAAAACATAACAAATCACAGTATTGCACAAAGAGGAAGTGCTTGTTGAAAATTTACGCCATTCATCCAATGCTGGACGCCTCAGAAGGAGCTGCTTGCTTTTGGTGAATGTGAGTTTGTGTGCGACGCCTGACTGGATTTACAATATACTTGTATTATAAATCTCCCCTTGCAAATACTCCAGCCTGATGTTTGTGTGGAGACAAACATCAACACAAACATCCATCTTATCACGTCCTGTCTGGAATACCCAAAACTGCTCAGTCTCTGGCTGGCTTCATCCAAGTCAGCGAGGACAAAAGGTGTACTTGTCAGTGAAGCAAGAGATCCTAATTCACCCGAAGAATTCCTCCGTGATCCGCTGGCTTTCTGTAAAGCACTAAACAGCATTCCGGCTCTAATCCGGAGACGTGATTCAAACGCGAGATAAGACACATGATGATTTCGGTCCACTTCTGTCACTGATCTACCGCCAGCTACCTGTTCATATCCCGACACTCTTTAAATGATTAAAAACATGGAGAAACTGGCCTCAGATCAATGCAACAGCGCTCAAACGGTTTATCGGACCTGTCCTAAAAAGACTGGACAGAAATCATTTGCGGGACTGGGCTCTAAATGAGTGTTTATGCACAGTCTGTAATGAATGAGCGCCTGAGCTGATAAGGAGGTGATTTGTTTGCTCAGTTCCTGCGAGCCGTCTGACAATCTTCAGATTAGTTACAACAACATGCCAGAGAAGCAAACAATGGAGGAGGGCGAAGAATGTGACTTATTCAACACTGGTTCTCCATACTGAGATCTTAAAGCCTTTAAACACACAAGTTTTCAAGATGATTTGCTCTTAGTCTTCATTCTTGGGGTCTTTCTATTTTAAAAGCTTAGTTCACGCAATAACGAAAACTGCCATTATTTACTCTCCCCTCATTTCACACTGCTATTTATTTAACCCTCTGTTGCTCTTTGGTTGTTTTGACCGAAAAATTTTTACGTTTTTTTTTTTTTTTAAGAATTTACTTAATTGAAATGGTACGAAACTTGGTAAATGTTTTGGCACTTGCTAGGTGAAAACAAAAAATCATGGACATGTTTTAAAAAGGTGCTTCTCGCGGTCAAAAATGAACTAATTGGAAAATAATAGAAGACAAATTTCATCTAGTGGAAGCGTTTGGTACTGCGGACAAACAAAATCTTACTAAAAGCTCATTTTTTGAGTTATAAACCTCAAATTTGGAACACAATTTGTTTAGGTTTATGGCTTTGCAGTTTTCATTTCTTGCAGTTTTAGAGTAAAACATGTTTTTGAGAATATATATTTCATATAAAAATTGAAAAATGTATTTTTGTGCATTTTTCATAATAAACGTAAAATTCTGTAACTTTTAAGTTTTGTAAACTTTTGTACTTTTTTTGTACTTTTGTAAACTTTTTTCACTTCAGTAATAATTTGCCAAGTGTTGTCTTTGAAAAAAAGATCAAGAGCATTCAAGATTTACGACAGTTTAAGTTGGAAATTTCATTTTCAGGTCTATGCTCAAAAAGTGAATAAATGGATTATAACTACTGCATAAATATAATTTAGTACCATAAAATCCCCTAAAAATACAAATTATTAAATAAAAAACATTATCAAACAAAAACACAGTACAATCATTTCATTGACCGCCACACGAAGAGCACCAGAGGGTTAATAATTTTTTACATAGAACACAAACAATTTTTTTTTTTAAAGATTATTTTTACGAATTTTCACAGTTCTATTCCGAACAACAGCTTATAGTGAGCTCTAAACGGGTAAAATTTAACAATAATAATAAAAAAATATATTAGGGCTGTCAAGCAATTAAAATTTTTGGTCCCACTTTATATTAGGTGGCCTTAACTACTATTTCCTTAATCAAAAAAAAATAAAAAATAAGTACAACGTACTTATTGTGTTCATATTGTATTGCAAAACACTTTAGCTGCCATTGAGGTGGGATATGGGTAAGGTTAGGGACAGGTTTGGTGGTATGGCGGTAATCGACAGCCCAAATAATTATATAAAATATATATTAAATTATATACTGTAACTGTATAGAAAAGAGCCATGCAAAGATCCTATATTAATGCTCTAAAGGTTTGAAATTTTTTTTTTAGGTGAATTATTCCTTTAAAATCATTTCAATCAAAGTCTAAACCAGATCTCCTATGAGAGGAAGAGTAATCTAGTCCGTTTCCACTCACAATGGGGCTTTTACCAGAGTAAGCACTGAAACTCTACAGGGAGAAAGTGAAACTCTGAAGGGAAGATTTGGATTACACACACACACACACACACACACACACAGTAGAGATGTTGTCTGAGCCATGATGGACTCTGTCTGCCCCTCTGAGGGACTGGGCATTGTGGGTAATATCACATTATTAGAATGTATCCAGCATCAGGAATACATTACATCGCCCGAAGACCATGAGAGAAGCAATTACGCCGTAAATAGAGTCTGTCAGCAATCATCAGTCCTGCACAGACAACCGGCAAAGAACCGCAATTAGACATTTAGCCGCTTTCAATCGACAGCGCAAACTGACAACAAGCCTCATCGGAGGAAGCCGAGAGAGACGAGGACGGGATACTGCACACGCAAGCTGAAGGGGGTAGTTAGCGTCTTAAACAGGTCATGATTAGTCTGCTCAGCTCACTGATACAATCAATTCAATCTTTATGGAAAACATCGTTTCAAATTACAGTGGGCGGGATGCATTACAACAGACAGCAGCAGAACAGAGCTGAATCTCAAAGAATTTCAATGAAAATCCTATGAAGACAATGGCTCTGGTCCAAACACTAATCAGCTGCCTACGAAGACAGCATTTTAATGCACCACTGGCATGCTCTTCACAAGACCCCTCTAGACACAAAATGATGCTGCACAAATCACTGCATCCAGGATGAGTTTCATTTTTATAGTTTTTTGTGAATAATTAAAATTAAATGTAAAATTATGTACCCCATTTTTGTGCATAATTATACACTACATATATAGGATGGATGGATGGATGGATGAATTTCTTTTCTCAAACCACTTTCCCTCTACAATTCCCAAATTGTATTCCAAAATAAAATTTATAAAAGGAAGACAAACATCATTAATTCTGCATGGGCCGCAGCAGGGATGGAGCTTTATCCCCAATCTTTTTAGGGCAGCAACTGTCAGAAAAGAGGCCAAGCGTATGCCATCTATGAGCAAATCTAGAGGCCGCAATCTTACATTCAAAACCTGCAAAATCCTCGAATCTGATTCGGATCTGTCATTTTCATTAACTGAAATAAAGCTGAAATGAAATGGCAAAGCGTACGCCATCTTGGAACAGTCAGATGCTGTCGTCACTCAGTAAAAATCAATGAGTTGCCACAACATTGCGCAGCCTCTGGTTGCAAAAAAAGATTTAATATAATAACCTTTCACAGGTGAGAATGTGATAGTTTGTTGGTTTATTAACCCAACACTACATGTTTTTAAACTATGCTAACTTTTAACGCCTTGTATTCTGTTAGTTTATCAATTATAATGTTTGGGTCTACACAATGCCACGTAACATTTGTTAGTTAATCATAACTACAGTTGCAGACACACCGTCAACTTGCTCTCGAGTGTTCACAGACCAGCTTTGACCTTTTCAATATGGCAGACGGCTTACATATAGAGGCTCATAGAAACAGACGCTAATGAGGATTCTATGTATATATATATCCAGGGCTTGACATTAACTTGCTCTCCAGCCACTGTGGCTAGTGCTAATGCCAAAGTTACCAACCACTCAGCATTTTTGACATGGGGAAAAACTGCCATATAGATATTTTTAATATGATCTCATAATTTGGCAGCAGACCTGAAGCACAGATCCATTATACTGTTACACGTGTTTTCTTTCTCAACTGTTTTATGTTCACTTAAAACATAACGGACTGTGTTTATGTGAATACTTGCCAAGACCGATATTTTGACATTATTTTGTGTGTATTTGACTATTTAAGTGCAATAAGCAGCGAAAAATAACTCAATTTAGTACTGAGAGGCGGCTTTATGTGTGCGCCCTTTGGGTGTGAGAACAAAATTTGCAGGAATGAGTAAAATTATGCACGATCCCACATCGAAATTAAACAATATATTCCAAAAATATTCAATGAAACGAGTGAGTGACGGGAGGCGGGTTTGTGTGTCAACTTGCTGTTGGAGAGATGAGAGAGAGAGAAAGAGCAGCTGGTATTGTGTATCTATTCTGCGGAAAATGAGTATTCGAAGCATTTCATATATTTCAGTATCGATATGTATCGAAAAAAATCTATATTTTTGATACTACACTGCATTTAGTTTATTATCTCAGATGCCTTTTTAAGAAACTACAATTGAAAAATGCATCCATTACATATAAAATTCAACCCGCAAAAGTGGCTATAGGAGTGACTGCAATGTAAACCCTAACGCTCAAAATAATTTGAGTAGGGCAAACTTAAATTAAACAAATTAGTCCATTTAAATCAACTTTTATAACTATTTAGAACTTTCTTTTTCTTTCAAGTTCACAGAACTGATATATTTTAAGTAATCTGAACTGTTTCATTGTTTTGAGTTTTATGAACTTATTTCTTTTTATTTAGACAAACTTAAGTTTAACTGCTTTGCACTTGAAAGGGAGGTTAAATGCCAAAATTAAGTGTTATATAATGTTTTTTGTGCAAGATTAATGTTAAGTGGGAGATTTAGTAGTGATTAATGTTTTATGCTAATTTAGAAGAGTTTCTGTTAATGTGGATGTTTGTAGAGTTACCATCATGGTGACAAGCGGTGCATGTGGCTTGGTTTGAGAGCAAGTGTGTTAAATACTTTATATTGCTGCACTCATTCAGCAAGTGCTATTACATGCTATTGTTAACATGTTATCAAATAACAAGTTACCATTTTCTGAATTAGCTTGTAATAGCTAGCTAAGTTAACACTAATAAAAATGTTCACATTGAGGTTATGTGAAAATTTTAAGTAAAATGTATGAATTAGTGTACTGAAACGTTTCAAGTTAAGAACAATTAAAATGTATGACTTCAAAATAAAAATCTGCCAGTTCAGCCTAATTAAACTTTGAATTTTTTAACTTAATAATTTTGAGGCAACTGAATGCCTCAAATTTGTTGAGTTTTGCCAACTTATTAGTGTTTACTGCTGAAATAAACCCCCATTTGGCAGGTTGACCGGTTGTGAATGTCAAGCACTGTATTTATCTATGGTCTCCATGATATTCTGGTCTGTAGATACGGCTCGGGTCCTTCTTTTAAAAGTAAATAAGGATTTTTGCACTGGTTTTAATGTCTTGTGATCACTTAGAGACACTGCAACATGATTTGAAGTGTCATTTATGTCTGTAGCACAGATGGCAATGTTTAATATTTAAAGTTAAAGATGTGAACAAAACAAATGCTCAAAAGTAATAGTAATGTTTAGTACTACTAATCTGAGCCACTGTATGCTGGCAGACATTGTTAAGTTCTGCTGTTGACCTTGAAAACGTTATACATCAGCATCCATGCAAGAACTTGAAGATAATCCTAGTGTAAGGGAATAAAACACAGAGTGTTAGGAAATGAAAGGAGACAAGGTGGCAATAAAAAGCATGTAATCGCTTTTGTCCATGTCCACAATGCAAACATTACCAAACCCAGCGCTGAAATCACATCAGGGTAAATATTCCAGCACAGAGGGCGTAATAATGAATGATAGAGCGCTGGACCCCTGACAGCCCATTTACATGCCGTGACAATTCAGTCCTTTCTACATTATTCATGTCCACCCGATGACAACAGCGAAACCTCCTCTGAAAACAGAGCAGTCACATCAGGAGAGAGGACACCAGCTATCCTGCAAACTATTCAAGGCAATTTACAGCGTGTAAATGGCATGCGTGACTTTAGATGAAGCTGTGTTCCAGTTAAGAGCATCATAACTATGCCGCGCACATACGAAATTACACAATGGCCACGTGGGAACACCACGCGCCTCTATAATATCCATTTACACAGGCGTCAGTAATTACCTCCGGCAGATAATAAGGATATTTTACGCTGAGGAATTTGGACAGACGCTGAACAGTCGATAGCGCGATTAAGAGCGACTGAATGAATTCTTTTTGTGTGCTCCGTGGCGACAGGCTCGGCGCTGATCCGCAGCGAGTTTGCTTTAGTATGCCAAGCCACACCGAGGAAGGGCGACTGCTGCCAGAGTGTGACTGAACGACGGTGGATCTGAGGAAGATAGACTTTGCCATCTCACTGCAGTGCTCTAAGCTTGTACCATCAAATAGCCAAGAATTCGACAGGAAAATGAAGATTCTCTATGCTAACATGACACACTTTTAATTTATCTGCGTTTATCTCAAGGGTTCTGTGAGACAGACAGTGGAGGAGTGCAGAGACACAGGTCTGATGCACTTACCCTTCGTCAATCGGCCGGTCATTAAACATCCAGCGAATCACGGGTACCGGGTATCCCTTCATGACGCATGGCAACAACACGCTCTCCCCGACAACCTTTGCCACGGCAACCGGGCCCTGGAGAGTCTCTAGTTTTTCTTCAACACCCGAATCTGCAAAGACACACACACACAAATGTGATTGTACAAATATAGTGAAATATGTTGTGAACATTTGACAAAGGAAATTCCCAATTCAATCAATCAATAAAATAATAATAGTAATAATAATAACAACAATAATGATTTACTATTGTTTTACATAATAATAATTTATTAAGTTCTAACAAGTTCTCACTATATGAATTTCAAGGTAGGGATGTGACGGTGAGGACATTTTCCCACCATTTATTCGGTATGCAATATCGGTATCGATTGTGCGCATTTTACTTTCGCTTTCGAATTAGCACAAATTTGGGGGCGGCAATTGCTTGAATGGTCGGTTCATTATTATTTCTAATGTAAAACACAACTAATCCTTTGCAGGTTCCCTATTAGCATTGGATTTAATCCAAAATATTGTTAAATAGGCGCTTTTACCTTTCGCTTTGAAACCAAATCTTCC
Source organism: Hypophthalmichthys nobilis (assembly GCA_037950665.1). Taxonomy (NCBI): domain Eukaryota; kingdom Metazoa; phylum Chordata; class Actinopteri; order Cypriniformes; family Xenocyprididae; genus Hypophthalmichthys; species Hypophthalmichthys nobilis. The sequence goes on from CM075486.1 coordinate 23,704,167, forward strand.
GCCATCGTCTTGTCAGTCAGCTCCTCACTTTCGTGATAAATGAAATCTGACTCCTGCTGCTGGTCTGTTCTGTTACTCTCAAGTGGCAAGTGACGTAACCAGCGTTGTGGCTGAACATCGATAACACCAACTATCGCAGCAAGACTGTTTCAAGGTAAACACTATATGCAACAAATGATGAAACTTCTATGCATATGCTTGCACTGATAAAAGTGGTTGCATGTAGAAATCAGATTACTGTGCAAAAATGTACACATTTCATTACCAGTTTCCTTTCATTTATTAAAATAACAGTTTAAAGTTTAACTTTGCTGATTTTAAACTCGCTTTGTATTGTTACAGTGTTGGTAGTATATATAAATTAACAATCTTTACTTGTTCTCATTGTTACCTGGACCGAGAAATTCACGTTTATTTGTCCAGACTTTTGACAGCTCCAGAGCTTTCGCGAAAACTACGGACTATACTTCCACATTTTTGTATCTCTCCCCACAGACGGTTGGATTGACAGAGGGATATCAACAGAACAGAACAGATTTTCCTAAGGGATTTTATGATGGGTTTTTCAATTTATGTATAAAATAAAGCCTGTGGTAAACATAACTTGACCATACTTTGATGTTTTGTTCTACAACATAAATTACACACAGCCATAGTGAAAATGCGAGTTTTGAAGCAGTTATGTTCGCATTTGAAAATGTACATTTTTAATAAGTAACTAGATAAGAGAGCTTGGGTTTTGAGTGTGTGCAGTGCACGTCGAACGTAGAACAAAATGTCAAAGTATCGTCAAGTTATGTTTACCACAGGATTTATTTTACTCATACATTGAAAAACCCCATTATAAAATCCTATATTAAAATCTCAAAAGCGGCGAATTAGACTTCCAAGTTCTGGTCATCCAGAAATGTTGACTACAAACATTGGTTTTGCAGATTCTCCATTGTGATGTTCTCTCCGTATTTTAGCCGCTGCCTACAATGCGCTGAATTCTACACTGAAACCAAAAGAAACTCACTCACGCTAAATATTTACTCTTTGAATTCTTGCACCCAGGAACAATACAAGTCGACACCATTATGACTAAAAGTTTACCAAGAAGCATTTCCTACTAAAGCAAGGTGGTATTTGACTCTGGTAAGTGTATCCATAGCAGACTGGTGGGAGTGGCCTACTCATGTTGACCAGTGCATTATGGGTGTTGAAGTTTTCCTACCTATTTGGTAAAAGGGAAGATTTTTTGAATATCCCTTTTACCTGTATAGGCAGCCAAGTTTTTGAAAGTCCATTTTGCCAGCGGTGAAGTACCCCTTTAAAACTTTTATGTCACTTCACAATCACACCACACTGCCTGTTTGGCATCTGTACCTGCGGACACCTGTAGTTCAGCCTCCTCTGTGTTTTTTGGCAGTCCCAGACCATCTATTGTGCAGCGGTAGAGTCCACCGTCGGTCTGGGAGGCATTGCTGATGACCAGAGCTCCACTGGGCAGCTGTATCACTCTGCCATCCAATTCCACTGCCCGACCGTCCCTCTCCCAGCGGGTGAATGGGACGAGCTCTTCTGTCACCTCACAGCTCAGCATCTCAGTGCCTCCCATGCGCACAGACACGCCCTCCGGCTGACTGAGGAACCGCGGAAGTCCTGCGAGAACGGATGAAATGCGTTATATTACTAGAGTAAAGCTCATTTAATCTCTACAGTGATGGAATGAAAAGATTAAGCGAGAACAATTCAAACCCTGAGGAGCTACAGATGGAAATTAGATGCTTTGCTAACTCTGGAGAAATTAAGTAAATAACACTAATGGTCTTGTCAAACCAATTAGCAAATAAACTTAGGAGACGAGCAGCCATTAAGCATGTTTGAACAGCACAGCGGAGGGTCTGTTTGCTATCATATTCCATTCACTTTATAAATACACTGATTAATGCTTACTAATTGATTAGAGAGGAAAATTTCTATGAAGAGAAACGAATTTGTCTCCGAATTTCAATCGGTTTCAATTACGTACACTCATATATAAATATATAATATTAACATTTTTGTGTATTCCAATATTTTAAAGAAAAAAAAAAAAAAAAAAAAAACACACAAAGGCAAAAAATGTATTAATGTTAAATAAACAGAAAATAAAAATAAATAACTAAATAAACAATAATGTTTATATAAGTGATTTAAAAGGAATCCCTTACCCTTCTCATTTACAAAATAATGTTAAAACAGAAAAAATCTAATCAACAAATACTCATTTATCAAAAGAGTGCACTAAAATGTTCAATATTTCATATAAAAAGGAAAAATAAAACTCTTTGTGCCATTAATTGCTTTGAAACTCACTAAATAATCAACATCAAAAGATTGAACAAATAAACAGTCTGAAACACCACTGAGAAGTCTTAAGAGATTCACCAAGAAGATAAACTTGAGATAAACTTGTCTTTAATCTCACGTTAACAAGTCTCTGCAGAAGTTCTAAGATGTTCCTGAAGTTTGTGGAAGAGCTTTATAATTCACCGTACAGACTGCACTCTCTCTAACAGCTGAATGTATGAGAGCTGAGAGCGTCTCTGACATCCTAATGTTCTCCTGGGCTATTTATGTGTCCTGGCTGATGTAGGACTTGTTGTGGTCTAGAAGCACTAGAGTGGGGTGTGTGTGTGTGTGTGCTGACAGGTCTGTAAATTAGCCCCAGCCTACGACCCGAACCAGAGACATCCTTCTACACACACTCTCTTTTTAACAGGACACAAAATCTCACAGCGCCGACGCAACAGGGCTGAAGACACGACACTCAAACGGTTTGCCTTCACTAGAAGAAAAGTGAAGATGTGCGACTACATCAGGACTCGAGGTGGACAAATAAGGACAGAACAATGTGCTTTTGGCGGGCAGAGCTACTGCGTGTAAACAGTTTACGAAGCCTGTCAGAGAGAATGTGTAAATGTGCAGTTAACATATGCAAACATACATTCAGACTATACAAACACAAACGCTCTGTAAAGACACAATGATAAACACACAAATTGACAAACTCTACCAAAACACACACATGCATTCATTCATATGCACACACACACTTCGATAGCAAGTCAGTACTGAAACTGTAGCCAATCACAGACGTATCTGATGAGCGCGTGAACACAATGGCCAATCAGAGGTGTTTATGAATCCACTAAACAGCACTCATAACGTCATATAACTCGCAATTCTGACTTTATGACTCACAATTCTGACTTTATAACTCGCAATTCTGCCTTTATATCACACAATTCTGACTTTATATCACACAATTCTGACTTTATAACTCGCAATTCTGACTTTATATCAAGCAATTCTGACTTAATAACTCGCAATTCTGCCTTTATAACTCGCAATTCTGCCTTTATAACTCGCAATTCTGCCTTTATATCAAGCAATTCTGACTTTATATCTCGCAATTCTGACTTTATATCAAGCAATTCTGACTTTACAACTCGCAATTCTGATTTTATAACTCGCAATTCTGACTTTATATCAAGCAATTCTGACTTTATAACTCACAATTCTGACTTTATATCTCGCAATTGTGAGTTTATCTCGCAATTCTGTGAAAAAGTCAGAATTGTGAGATATAAACTTGCAATTGTGAGAAAAAAGTCAAATGTGAGATAAAAAGTCGCAATTACCTTTTTTAGTTTTTATTTCATGGCGGAAACAAGCTTCCATAGATAACCGACTGTGTTTAATTATGAGGATATTTTGATATTTTTGTGTATATTTGTCTATTTAATTGCAAAAAGACGCAGAAGAGAACTATCAGTATCGCACACTGTACAGTATGAGAGGTGGCTTTCTGTGCACTTTTGTATGAGTGCGCAGACAGAAAACAGCGATCGAGTTTTATTCACTGTATTTTGAAGTGCCCATGATAACAATATCATGCATGTTCATTATCGTGATATATCTTATTACCGTACATCAGCACATTTCTAGTCTCTGATGTTAAATTACAAAATAACCTTATTTGATACACTACACGGTTGCGTACATAGTGTATAAGTGCGTCATTTAGGACACAACTCTTGAAACTCCCAAGAAACTACCCAGAAGCCCCCAGCAACAGCATAGCAACATGCACAACATCCATTTTGGTGGCTAGTTTTGCACAGCCCACACGTACATTCATTCATTCATTCACACAGAATCTCTCACACTCTTGAGTTATAAAGCACCAAACATGTAACTGAGCGACAGAACATCAAACAGCTGCTCTGTCAGGCTGCTGGTTTTTAGAGAAGGAATACATAAAAATCCCAGCACACCACAGGCACAAAACACACACACACAGTGTATCTGCCTGCAGCCCACATATAAAGTAAACACGAGTGTGTGTGTATGTTTGTGCAAACGTGTAGCTCGAGCAAATAATGTCGTGTGTGATCCGTCCACATGTTCGGCCACATGCTGAACGCAGCGAGTGAAAGACGGCGTACATCTGCGAATATCCGGCCTCCATATCTCACTGCATCCATCCCTGATGTGACGGACAGACACCAGAGGGGAATCATTAAACACAGCTTGGAGCCGTCTACAGCCTGAAGGCAGACAAATTCATCCACACACACAACACTTAAACAAACACAAACACAACAGCTCCGAGGCCAATTCATATTTCTCTCACTGGAACGTGCGGTTCTGTTCTTTCACTCTGAGTTATGAATGAACAGTTGGTGTTTTTAAGGTCTTCACACACTTTAAGGACTAAGAGCTTTACAACGCACACACCACACAGTGTTAAGGGCGGCTACGCTAGTGATAGAGCGATATAGCGACTTCAGTGAGGCCTCACTTCTGAAACCAAACATTTTGAATTTTTAAAACTTTTAAAAAATTATTTCTGCTGCAACCAGTGTTAGTCTCTTCATTGTTTGAGGGTTTCAAAAGTGAAAAACTATTACTGAAAAAACAAACAAAAACATTAAAAATGAACACTGCACTGCAATGAAATTTCAGACAGCCATGCTCAGTTGTGCTTTTCAAAACCCAATCTGCTGTTTTCCCTCGACTGTCACACTGACCCATCCAACAAAATGTACTGTTGCTCCTTGCTGTCACTTAGGGAAGAAAAGAAACATATAAAGTTATCTAAAACAGCGCTTGTGGCTTTAAAGTCTAGCACCCAGACACATTTATACCTGATAATAACATTTGTCTCATGTGATCTGATCATGGATAGTCAGTTGAGACAGACTACGGTTCGCACCTGCTAATAAAGTGCATCTCAAACGCTTCTCCTGAGACCACTACACATCTCCTACATCAGTCTGTCACTGCATGTCGATGCTGATGCCGAACATGTTCTTTGAGGGCTTGTGCATGTGTATTTATGGGATGCAGTTCACAAACCCTTGTTTTGCTGCGTGTTATGTGTTATCTGAGATCCATTTCACATTTTAAATAACCTCTGAATATGCTTTGAGGGAACACTCTTAAAAATAAAGATTCCATAAGGGGCTTTTACACCGGAAGAACATTTTCATAGTTCCTATAACTTTTGGCGGAAGTACCCGTTTTTTTTTTTTGGTGTGTTGGCACCACAGGACCTGGGAATGATTTTAGTTACAGGAATGCCTTTTGGCGGACTAAATAAGCTCCTACTTCAGTGTAGGGTCTAACCCAGCACAATAGGAACTGTGACATAAGTGTACATTGGTTGGCCAAACGCATGCCATATTAAAAACACCAGCACCCGCCATTTTTAAAAAGCCGTGTAAACACACAGTTTACATATACCTGTACTTACTCCACAAACATGGAAAACAGCGACAGATGAACCGACACCGAAGACCAGGCACTTCTCAACGCTCAGGAGGAAATCTAATGTGACTTTGAAGGGACCAAACGAAATTATCATGTATTTATGATGATTATTGTTAGTAGAGCTGCACGATTCTGGATAAATTGAGAATCACAATTTTTTTGTTTCAAACAGAGATCACTATTCTGAACAGACAACTAAACAAAATAACGTAATTTACTACAGGTTTTGACAAAATGTTAATTGCTGCAGTCTATTTAAAATGTTTGATTAATCTGAATTATTTAAAAAAAAACTTGGTTTGAATGAATGATTCAATGACTCACTCGTAAATACTTCACTTGTTTTATTACTGGATAAGTCAGCATTTTTGAGCAAATCTCTTGACTGAATGATTCAGTGATAAAAACATTTTTTAACAGTCACTTGTCGCCACCTGGTGGTGTAACACTGTAATGACAATCGTTATTTGAAGCGCCAAGTTACTTTCAAATGGTGGTTAACGGGCTGTTTACACATCACCGTTTTAAATGTAAAACTTTGTGTTTTGGGTGTTCATTTACACGACAATGTCATTTTGGTGGACTGAAAATGTAATCTTTTGAAAACGGGTTTCAAAGTGCAAGTTTTTGAAAACACTATCGTTGTCAACTCCGTGTAAACTGCAAAAATGCGAATCGTTGTGGTTTAGGAATGAGATCGCGTGGGTGTTTGAATCAAAATTGCGATCTTTTAACGATTAATCGTGCAGCTCTAATTATTATGCATATTATGATTATGTATTTCTGCTTAGCTAGAGACATTGGTCATCAACCACACCGCAAATGCTGTAATATTTTTGCATATACTGTTTACTTTCTTTGTTTAACAGTTCTATCTAATAACATATTAGATAAGACTGTTAAACAGGTCGTAAACTAATGAAGACAGAGAATGGGAGCACTGTGTGCTCAGGCTCTGGTGTTCTCAGTGACGTCAAAATAAAAGTCCCGCACAACAGCCATCTTACGTCACTTCAGAGTTCCTACTGGCGGTGCGAATGCAACCAGGAAAATGGTTCTAGGAGAAAATGTTGAATTCGGGGGACTGCCCTGCTGGCTAGTTCCTACAACTGATTTCCTATAACTACCTGGTGCGAAAGCCCCCATAGAAGAACCATTTTTAGTTCCCAAAAGAACCTTTCAGTGAACATTCTAAAAAGAACCATTTTTTTCTTAGTGTGAAGAATATTTAAAAAAAAAAAACTATAGAACCTTTTGCAGTATGGAATATGAAACCATCGATTTTGATAAAGAACTTTTTTTAATGATAAGAATGTGAACACATTGAACACCACCTCAGTTGTGTCCATTTGTGATCGGATTCCCAGGGCTGAAATGTTTAAAGACGCATGCAAGTTTGAAAAATGTCACATTAGATACCACCCTCAAAAAAGTCTTTCCAGAAACCTGCATGCCAATGGCTTTCCAAATACTGGTGAGGATTGAAACCTCCTTCCCATCTCTTCTGTATCTCAGTACCCTCCTCACATTCCACCACCGAGCAAACAGCCAGAAAAAGCCCCTCCATTCATCCGTGGATTTCATCTGCCCTCCACAAACATTTGCTCCTCCGGTTCCCTCGTACTTCCCCCACTGACCGCCGCACGTCCCAACGCTCCAAGAGCAACACGAGACCTCACACACATTCACGGGGGGAGTGCAAACAGGATAGGCGCTAACAGGACACTCCCGAGACCACACAGGGTCCCCATTCAGATGCACGACGCGGCTCAGAGCTGCCACACAAACAGCTTTCAGTGTGACGGATGGCGGTTGCAGTTGGCCTGACGGTACTGCGACTGCAAAGTCGCTTGTCTTTTAATTGAAAGGACAAATTAAGATCCAACTCCTGATTTACATGTAAAATAGGGCAATATTTTGAAATGAACAGTTCATCTAAAATCAAAATGTCAGTATTTACCCAAACATCAGACTTCTGAGCAACACAAAAGGAAGAATCTGAGAAGTGACCAGGTGCTACGAAGCTGGTTGTTTATATTGTCACAAAAATGTAAACCATTATTGCACAGGTCTGTAAAGTTAAATATAAATTATATCCAGCTTTATCCACATACATACAGTACATTCACGTAAAGTGATATATACTTCATACTGCGACCATTTTTTGAGAATGTGCGAGTTAAAAATTGATTAAATGCATGGTCACGCATTCAATCGGTGTCTGCCTACCTGCACTTGCATTAAGGAGTTCTCTCATCTGTCACATACAGTATTATCGACTACAGCAAATCAGCTATTCTCCCGTAGTTAGTCCTGCTGCTGAATTTTGCACCTAGCTTTTAAATCGCTAATTCTAAATGTGCACAGCCGCATGGGCATTCGTAACGGTGCGGAGCAGAGCGAGCGTTGTTAATTAATTCCGATGGAAGTGCGCATTTTACTTTTGCTTTCGAATTAGTGCCAATTCGGGGGCAGCAATTGCTTGAATAGTGGGTTCATTATTATTCTTAATGAAAAACACAACAACAAAACAGTACAATGACAAACTCACTTAAATAGGCGCTTTTACCTTTCGCTTTGAAACCAAATCTTCTGCCATCGTCTTGTCAGTCAGCTCCTCACTCTCGTGATAAATGAAACTGCTTCTGGCCTGTTCTGCGACTCTTATTCAGCTCACGGTGCATTGAGCAGATGCGTTCAGTTTGTAGTGTCTGTTCTCTAACTGAACTAAATGATTTTTATTACTCTAAAAAATCCAAACGACAGTGGGCAAGTGAAGTTACTGGTGTTGTAGCTGAACACTGGTAACACCGTCAACACTGACTATCGCAGCAAGCCTATCAGTCACGTACACACACAGGAATTAAGTTGTCTAAAAAAAAAAATAAAATAAAATAAAAAAAAAGGAGGTCAATAGCTGATTACTTTAAAAAACAAAGTATGGAGGGCGAGGATGCTGGTGGAAAGGACGAGCCAACGAGCCAGCATACAGACTCAGACACAACTGATGACGAGAGCACAGGTGCAGACAGGTTGATTTGATTTTAATTTGATTTCGAGGGTTTTTTCCCATAGTTTTTGATAGTTTTTTCATTTGATAAGGTTTTCATTTGATTAAAACATTTTGCCAACATGAGGTCTCGTGTCGCTGCCAGTCTTTTTACATAAGTGAAAAACTAGGGTATGCAGATTAAGACAACTGTACATCAGCATGCACTGATTAATCCCATGTTGTAGAAAAAAGAAAACTGCGAAAATTTCTCGCAATTGCGAGTTATAAAGTCAGAATTGTGTGATAGAAAGTCAGAATTTCGACTTTATATCTCGCAATTCTGACTTTTATGGTGCAATTGCGAGTTTATATCATGAAATTGCTTCTTAAAAGTCAGAATTGCGAGACCTTATAACTCGCAATTCTGACTTTATAACTCGCAATTCTGAATTTATATCACGAAATTGACTTATCACACAATTTTGACCTTATATCACGCAATTCTGACTTTATAACTCACAATTCTGACTTTATATCACGCAAATCTGAGAAAAAAAAGTCAGAATTGTGAGAAGTCGCAATTATCTTTTTTATTTTTTATTTCATGGCGGAAACAGGTTTCCATACTAATTTGCTATAAGGCATAAACATCATGAATTTTTGTAAAGCTGCTTTGGAACAATGTGTATTGTGAAAAGCGTTATACAAATACACTTGACTTGACTACAACAGCTTTATGTGCTTTAAGTATTTTTTCACTGATTGCTTTCCACTGTAGCTATCACACCATTTGCATATGAGAATATACAATCAGTAAGTTAAAATATGCATGTGCAAAAGAGATTTGAGCTGTGCAAACTTCAGCCTGTTCCACACGCAGTTTTCATATGACTTCAGACATCTTTGAATGTAACACAGGAATTATGGTCATTATATTCATTCACCATATGGAAAATAGCAGCTCGGAAATTTAGCAAACCATCTCGAGAACTAGAGCGAACAAATGAGGGTGAGTAAATGACACTGTTTTCATTCCTTCGAGCTCGCTTGAATTTCTGATCCTAAATTAGGTGTAAATTTGAGACTTAGTAATGCAGTCAGATGCTAAACTTCACACGTGAGAAACAATAAATGTGGCAGTAATAGAAATATTTTCAAGCCCTAAAGCTAAAAACACACAGAAAGGTGTGAAAACCATCAGAGACAGGAGCGTAATGAGTCAGAGGACAGAGACGCTCTGACAAACGAGCGGCTCAAATCGATACGTGTGCTTCCCTAATGTGAAATCAATCACAGGAGAGGAGGAGAGGAAGAGACCCCTCAACACTGAAACAAAGAGGAGCTGCCATTGTTGGTGGAGGAAACACTTGAATATAAATGATTGTGCCACTGCGACAGCTGTCACTATGGCAACACAAACATCTGGAGCACATGTGTGTGAAAATGATTCAACATTTGACGCATTGAGTTTTTTTTTTTATTCAAACACACACAATGTGCTTTCATTTACATCTAGAGGACTTAAGAGAATGTCTCACACATGCTGGTTTCTCTGTATTGGAAGTTAACTAAATAAACTTCTACTGCAAGTAACTTAACTACATTTTCAGTAGTTTAACAGTAGCTCAGCTGTTTCCAAAATACTAAAGACTCACAGGCTTAAGGGGATTTTGCATCTTTATAGCAAATGCATGTATATTAGGGGTGTAACAGCACAGGTTAGATACATAACTCTGTTTTGAATTACAGTTCAGTATGGGTTCTGTACAGTAGGGTGAGAAAACTAAATTATTTTCTTAAGAATAAAAAAAAATCTATCTCAGCTAATGCTGTAAACTATATACAAGAAGACTTTTCTTGCACATTACTATAATATTAAAGGTTACAATTAACAACAGAGCCCAAACTATTCAATTCAGTTGCTATTTATTTTTAGATATAATCAACACGCAAAAAAAAAAAAAAAAAAAAACGTAAAATAAACATGAGGCAGTTTTTGCATCAACTTCTATTTCTAATTATAAAATTATGTTTCTCCAATTCGTTGTTAAAATATAATCATTTCCACAGTGGCTGTCTTGTTTTCATGACAGATTTATTTAAAAATACATTAAATTAAGTTAAGTAAAAGGTTAAGTAAAATATAATTAATATATAGGCTAATACAGTGCATATATTTAGCGAAAGAGTTCATTTCTGTAGTGAACTAACATGCTGTGGACACTGAATGACTTGCCTGAGGTAACTGTAATGCTATGTGACACTGTTTTATTGACGTCTTTCTGCTGATTGAGCAATTACACAAGATATACATTTCAATAAGTTGTACTGTATCTTTCAACATACCTTCAGATGTTCATTCATGTTTATTCTGTAACTAGTAGTAAAGAGGAAGAGATGTTCACGTTCACTCGCACTCCGCCGTCGCTTGAACTGAGGCGCCTATATGGGGATCTGTTACGCCACATCAAAAAGCCTCAAAACGGCATTTATTGTTTGATTTTCATGATAAAATGGACAGAATTTGAAATGACACTTTGTTTCTTATCGAAAGTAACAAAACACAGAGCGATTATTGGAGGTTAATGCTGGTTAAAAGTGGTTAGGCTACAATTCATTACCGCGCGGTGTGCGCGCCCCCTACTGGATTGGAGTGTGGATCACCTGCGACTGACTGTATTCATCGTCTGACTGTATTCACCAAACTGTGACGTCCGTACCATGACGGTTCGGGGCGAATACATGTACCGTTACACCCCTAATATATATGTATGTGTGTGTGTGTGCTATATATGTTTAAATTTAAATTAAAAACAAAGCAACAAGTGACTGCAATTATGAGCGAGTCATTGATTCACATGTACAATGATAAAACTGATTCAAAAACACTGAATCATTCAGGAATGTAACAAGTGACTCTGAGAATGAATCATTGAACCATTCACTAAAACGATTCCTTCAAAGAGAATAATTTAAAAATTCAAATTCAAATAGGTAAACAAAAGAGAATAGAAATACAACAAAGCTGCAAATATACTGCTGCATTTAACGAAATATTTTGCTATAAAGATGCAAAATGCTCTTGAACTAGTGAATAGCTGTTTTTTTGTTTTTTTTACTGATTCATTAAAAAAAAAAAAACTTATTGCTTGTGACCTAGAAAAATACTGCTCGGATTAGAACTATATAGAGTACTACACTACTTTTTCAGAAAAGAAGCTTGATTGTAGTTCACCTGTTTTAAATGAGCAGCCCAGCATGGTTCCGATTCAAAGCATCTTCCCTCACACTCTTTCTGCTTTTAACATTCAGGCTTATTATCTGCGAGTGAGAGGGACCGCGGCACCCCATCAGAGCTCCGCTTTTAAACCTCAGTGTATTTACTGCAAATCCGTACCTCTAAAATAGGACAGAAATGTTCAAAGATGTAAATATATGCATTTGAAATTACCCATGGCCATCTGTAAATAACTCCTAAAGGCAAACGAACCGTGGGCTGCGAAGTTTAACATGTGAGCCGGCGATAATCCTTAATATTTTAGCGGTTGCGTAATGACCGCAGCGTAATGACATATATGCTGTGTTTACAGAATGCATTAATGGAGTCACAGAGCCGGCCGTGGCATTAATTCACTTCAGTGTTAATGGGGAAAACAGCGCACGGTTTTAATGCAGAAAGCAGAGGTGTTCGCTTTAAAAAGGTCCAGATGCATTAGCTGAAACCAGATGAAGTATAGCGTGTAGCTGTGGGCACTCAGGAACGAGTCTGGGTTTTTTCCTTGAAAAGGAGAGTGCCTTAATGAATGCAGAAAGACTAGACGTCAAAGGGGTCATTTAATTAAATAATTAATTTTCTTTCACCTTTCAGTTTGATGTACTAGGTAGACATGACTCTGAACTGCAAAACTCCCTGTCCAGTCCAACCAGACCATAAGTGCCCATTTAGTATTCAGAGATTTTTCTACCTTGAAACTTGCCTAACATTGTAAATGGATTTAAAAAAAAATGTTAAAATATTAAAAATGAAATAATTTTAATTTCGAAACAAACCTTGTAAGATAAAATAAAAATAAATTATTAAAAAAAAAAAATCACAAATAAATATTAAAAGTGAAATCACTAATTACGAAACAAACTTGTAAAATAAAATTTAAAATAAAAAAATATTACAAATAAATATTAAATTAAAATTTTAATTATGAAACAAACCTTGTAAAATAAAAAAATAATATTACAGAAAAATATATCAAATAAAATAAGTATTGTAAATATTTTTTTAAATATATATAAAATTAGTTTATAAAATAAATGTTGATAAAGATGTAAACCATCAAAGTACAGAATATGGCCCATTTAAATTTGTCTGGGTAAGAATCCAAGTACAACACCACTTTTAGACTTTTCATATCCTGAATAACGCAGCAAAATAAACAGGACGGGCCAGAATTAAAACGCTAAGATGCTTAATACCTGCCGGTCTAAAGGTGAACTCATTAAAGTGGAGACGAACACAGCAGGAAGTCAAGGACGATGGAGAACATGAGGTGCAGAGATCATCCAGTCATCATTAAACTCCATGATGGAGGCCGCTGACAGGCCAGATCCTACAAAAGGTCACGATCATCTCCAGATGACTGCACACAGGTCACTCAGAGATGAGCAGCTTGATGTTAGGTTGAAGCTCGTGTTCGGATCTGATTGACGGGTGGTGAGATGAGATCATGAACGTTAAAAGGTCAAACGTGTCCGCTTCAACTGGAAGATGATGTATTCCTGATTCAGGATCAGTCTTTCTACTTACAAATTGAGTTGGTGGAGAATCTGAACCAGGATCAGTTTTGAGTTATCCTTAACTCAATATTTTTAAAATCATTCTGAATCTGATCCAGACAAAGTCTTTGACAAAAATAGGATTTTCTCAGGTTTTTTTGTTTCCGTTTTATTCATTTATTTTTAATTTTTAGTGTTGATAAAAAAAATAAAAATAAAAAAAAACAACGAATGAGGCTAGAATAAAACGCTCTGTTCCTTCTTTGATATATTGACTGTTTACATATACATTCAACAAAATATTTTGGGGGCCATGAAAGTTTTGTGAATACAATACAATAAAATACAATACAATACAATAAAATAAAATAAAATAAAAGTGATAATGAAAGTGACCCCCCACCTCTCAAAAAAAAAAAAAAAGATTTGTTGTTACAATGTTAAAAATAATTAATTATAAAATAAATTATTATAAAACAAAAAAATGAAACAAACCAAACAATGTTTAAAAAAGTAATAATATTAATTGATAAAAAGAAAAATCTAATAAAATAAAATAAATTAAATACAAAATAAAATGGGGAAAAATAACAAAAAAAAACAAGCATTGTTACAATGTTTAAACAATTATTAAAAATATGAATTGATAAAAAATTTTTAAAAAAATAAATGGCTATAAATTAAAATAAAAACCATTTTTACATTGTTTTTTTAAATATAAAATTGATAAAAAATTAAATTAAATGAAAATAATAATAATAATAATAATAAAATACAAAACTAAAACAAAAAAAAAGATTATAAAAAAATTAATGAGAAAATTAAAAATTAAAATGAAATTAAAAAACAACAACCAAGCTTTGAATAAAATAAAGGTGGAGATTATCATTAGAATGTCAAGACTGACCTGTAGCAACGCAAAGTTAGCTAATTAGGACTTGCCAATTCAAGACTTTGGTTGCTAGCATCAGAGTTAGGATCTCTAGGTGGCTCATCTAAGACTAGAGAGCATCTAAAACCATCAAACTGTTAAGCACACTTTATGGAACACAATTACCTCAAGTCGTCTGAGTTTTCCTGACTCAATTTACCTCCCTCTCTCGAGCACATTACTATGAGCTCAACACACCCATGGGAATTCCAGCAGCCAGACCGATAGTTCTCGATAAACAATCGGGTAAACTCATTTAATCAGGTTTGAAGGAGCAGAGGTTTATTGAGCTGAACGGGCTCAGTAAAAACACCTCCACGAACAACGCTTCTGCACCAATCACACACCAGAGACCCGTCAAATCCCACCAATCAGGAAACAATCAATGTCCCTCACACCCTTATGACATTAGTCGTGTTCATGACCTCAATCTTCTACTTGCGTGGGAGGTGAAACCGTGAGCAGGCAAACCGTTTTAAACACACCTTAGGGCTCTGAAAGGTTCAAAAGTCAGAGAAGCAAGGAAAAAAGACCTTAGTTGGAGTTGACGGCAGGTTTAATTTGATACAAACACGTAACTGTGAGGGAAAAACATACAGGAAATTCAATGTGTTGATCATTCAGTTATTATAAAACATGGGCCATTCTACAGAATTGGTTCAGTCAGAGTTGGACACATTTTGGAAAAAAAAAAAAAAAAAGTCTTTTCCACAAATGTTGTACATATGCAGACTGAATAAATATCCGAGGTACACATTTCTAGTAATTGTGCAGTTAATTCTCATATTGTATTTTCAGATAGTTTTGGAATATTTTTCTTCTCCGAAAAAACATTGTCACTACCAAAACACAATAATAAATAACTTAATAAGAAGGGTTACATTGACCTATTAAGATTTTGTTTACATCTACCTTGTAAATATATTATTTGCTATTTTATTAAAAAAAGTTCTCACAGGTAAATCAATAACAATATTCGAAGTGTAATTTATGAGATTTGTTATATTTTTATTCAAATCTTTCTTTGTATAAAGTTTATCATACTGATTTCAAAGTTAAGGATTTAATAGTTTGAATATATATTGAACCAAACACTATAATAACATCTTGATAATTCAATGTACTTTATTTTTGAAAAAAAATCCCGTTTTGGTCGTGACTGCACATTTTCGGTAGTGACAGTAATGTGTTGGTAGTGACCACATCACGTTACACACTTTTAACTCACATACAAAAAAAACTAAAACATATTAAAATACTAAATGATTTGCATAACTGTACTAAAATGTTGTTTATTTCCCCCAAATAAATGGCGTGTCTACTCATTATGGGGGAGGAGAGAGAGCGAGCCAATCAGCAGTAGGGAGGGTGTCCACTCATGATGGGGGAGGAGAGAGAGTGAGCCAGTCAGCAGTAGGGAGGGCGTGTCCACTCATGATGGGGGAGGAAAGAGAGTGAGCCAGTCAGCAGTAGGGGCGTGTCCACTCATGATGGGGAGGAGAGAGAGTGAGCCAGTCAGCAGTAGGGGCGTGTCCACTCATGATGGGGAGGAGAGAGAGTGAGCCAGTCAGCAGTAGGGGGCGTGTCCAAACATGATGGGGAAGGAGAGAGAGTGAGCCAATCAGCAGTAGGGAGGGTGTCCACTCATGATGGGGAGGAGAGAGAGTGAGCCAGTCAGCAGTAGGGAGGGCGTGTCCACTCATGATGGGGAGGAAAGAGTGAGCCAGTCAGCAGTAGGGGCGTGTCCACTCATGATGGGGAGGAAAGAGTGAGCCAGTCAGCAGTAGGGGCGTGTCCACTCATGATGGGGAGGAGAGAGAGTGAGCCAGTCAGCAGTAGGGGCGTGTCCACTCATGATGGGGAGGAGAGAGAGTGAGCCAGTCAGCAGTAGGGGCGTGTCCAAACATGATGGGGAAGGAGAGAGAGTGAGCCAATCAGCAGTAGGGAGGGTGTCCACTCATGATGGGGAGGAGAGAGAGTGAGCCAGTCAGCAGTAGGGAGGGCGTGTCCAAACATGATGGGGAAGGAGAGAGAGTGAGCCAGTCAGCAGTAGGGAGGGCGTGTCCACTCATGATGGGGAGGAAAGAGTGAGCCAGTCAGCAGTAGGGGCGTGTCCACTCATGATGGGGAGGAGAGAGAGTGAGCCAGTCAGCAGTAGGGGGCGTGTCCACTCATGATGGGGAAGGAGAGAGAGTGAGCCAGTCAGCAGTAGGGGGCGTGTCCACTCATGATGGGGAGGAGAGAGAGTGAGCCAGTCAGCAGTAGGGGCGTGTCCACTCATGATGGGGGAGGAGAGAGAGTGAGCCAGTCAGCAGTAGGGGCGTGTCCAAACATGATGGGGAAGGAGAGAGAGTGAGCCAGTCAGCAGTAGGGAGGCGTGTCCACTCATGATGGTGGAGGAGAAGAGTGAGCCAATCAGCAGTAGGGGCGTGTCCACTCATGATGGGGAGGAGAGAGTGAGCCAATCAGCAGTAGGGGCATGTCCACTCATGATGGGGAGGAGAGAGAGTGAGCCAGTCAGCAGTAGGGGGGCGTGTCCACTCATGATGGGGGAGGAGAGAGAGTGAGCCAATCAGCAGTAGGGGGCGTGTCCACTCATGATGGGGGAGGAGAGAGAGTGAGCAAGAGGGAGATTTGAAGAAAGACTGTAGAAAGAGTGATGGCTGAGAGACATTACAAAAGAGAAAAGCTCAGAAGAATATCACTGGTTATGATCAGGCAATCTAATATTCATTATATTATTTGTTTATACATGACTCTTTGGATTACTTGATTTTGATTGGTCAGTTGTTGAATTGTGCAGTCAAATATTATTATAATGTTGCTAAACTGTATAATTAATCAGATAACAGTTTCCTTTATATAAATTTTCAATACTGTATATTTGGATCACTGCTTAAATGGCCAGTTAAACTAGTCCATGCTCAAGTGTTATATTCTGCTCTCTAGATATCGCTCAGGCCCCTCCCAATCCAACAGACTTCTCGTTCACCAGGCCAAGCACTTTCCACCCTCCCACAAGGAATCATCTTTACGAGAGCGTTTCAGAGTGGTTATGTGTAGGAAACAGCCCTTTTGTAGTTTTAGGGAAGTTTTTAGGGCACAAAGCTGTAAGTTGGACTAACAGGCTTTAAAGAAAATTCACTTCATAAATCGTCAGCAAAAGTAGCGGCTCAGCCTCTTCCTGCCTAGCCTGGGGCACCTCCGTCAGCTCCCATAATGTATTTCTGTCTTGTTTGATTTTACGGTTGCTATTCCATAAACACAGCAGAGATGGTGCAAGTGTCTCTCCAGGTTGTTTGTTCTGTAAATAAAAAAAAATGATGTATGTGTGCGCATATATTCACTTAATTTTTGCATAAAATACCCGTTTAGTATATATTTGTAGATTCAGTTGGCAGAATGAACCTGGAGTAAGCATCATTGTTCTGTCTTTATAGGAAAACTCAGGAGAAAAAGAGCATGTGTGTGTAAAGAGAAGGCAGACGCTACGATGGCATTGGCTTGTCACACTCTTTTTGCTGCCGCAATGAATGACTGAATGAAACGGCCATTAACATATGAAATAAATGTTAGCAAACTGTCAGAACGAGTGTCGTCCTGCTTTAAATGATCTCCTGTGAACTGTGAAAAGCGTTGAATTGAAATACTGCGTGTGTTCCTCATACAGGCTGCCCTGAACTTTCAGTGTAACGGCCCCTGGGATTGCTCAAGTCTCCATGCCGTGCACCGCCGGCTAGATCTGAAAACATGGACAAGGCACTTAAATGTGTGTGTGTGTGTGTGTGTGTGTGTTCTAGTGCTCTGCCACTGCATTAGTGTTGATTCCTATAAAAAAAAAAAAATAGAAGTACATGAACATCTTAGAGTCCTTCAAATCATTCAGATGTGTCTTTGTACAGCAGCTTGAGCTGATAAGTTACTAATGAATGCTTCAAGTTAAGCGTCATTACTACAACTCATACTTGAAGTTACTTGTTTATTAAGATCAGCGTAATATTTGATTTCTTAAATCATGTGTGTTTTTGAGGAGAGACTTTACTTAGTGATCAGATGCATAATTTTCACCTGCTGGACCAGAAAACAGGTGAAAAATATCCCACAGATGCACATTGAAGGAGGAACCTGAGCCACATCTACAGACCAGACAATAAGAAACCACATGGCAACCACCCACAACACTCTAGCAACTGCACAGTCATGCAGTAAAACACAGTCAGATCACCCTAGAAACCTTTAACAGCAGAAGGTTTTGCACAGGCAAAGAAGCACTCTTGATTTTCTTCAGAACATGCAAAATCTAGTAAATCTGTGCTTCCTGTCAGAGGTCGTGTTCACTGCGCACACAGCTACAGCAGAAACACAAAAGTGACAGGTATTAAAACCACAACACAAAAGCTCTTCCGAGTCTTAATGTAGCATAATGCACTGATGCTAATTCTCTTCCTCTGAAAGCCTGAACATGTCATTCCTCATCCAGAGCAGAGAAAAGCATCTTTTATTTCTGCCAGCAGCATATGGAGCCACTGATACAGCTTCAGAGGCCAGAGATTTCACTGAGAAAGCACTGACGACTGGAGAAATGAAAAGAGACAGAGTTTTGTTTGAGAATAAAGAGAGAACGCTTGTGTTTTAAGACGAATTCTCCCTGAAGGCCAGAGAGACAGGCGGAGAGGTGAGGAACCATCAAATGTGTGAACTACACACGTGTCAAACTCTTTAAACAGAGTTAAAAGACCAGGCGGAACATTTCCCTCCAAAACTTCCTGTTTCTGTCAGATTTCTTCCAGTGGCTCAAATTCCTGAGTGAAAAACCTTGTAATGGTACACGCATGTGGAAGCAGAGGACAGAAATCTCTTTTAACACAGTAAAATTGTTGCAAAATGACAACTTAAAGGGATAGTTGACACCAAAAATAAAAAATAGTCACCCTCATGTTGCTCCAAACACATAGAGAATGATTATCAGTACATTAAAATACTTTTAATTTGTCGTATGGTGTTTTTTTTTTTTTTTTTTTTCTATTTTGGAACTTGAAAAACATGGTCACCATTTACTTGCAATGTAAAGAAAGAGCAGCTTAGACATTCTTCAAAACACCTCTTTCAAAACATGGAAGTCTGAGGTTTGGATCAACATGAGAACGTTTAAAATGCGAAATAGCATT
Organism: Hypophthalmichthys nobilis; assembly: GCA_037950665.1. Taxonomy (NCBI): domain Eukaryota; kingdom Metazoa; phylum Chordata; class Actinopteri; order Cypriniformes; family Xenocyprididae; genus Hypophthalmichthys; species Hypophthalmichthys nobilis. The sequence goes on from CM075486.1 coordinate 23,723,830, forward strand.
TATATCTACGGAGCCCCACACAAAAGTAAATCATGCGCACAATTTAGTAATTTGTCCCCTCGATTTACTAAATCGTGCGCACAATTTATAAATCGAGGGGACGAGTTAGTAAATTGTGCGCACAATTTTGTAAATCGAGGGAACGAATTAATAAATCGTGCACACAATCTAGTAAATCGAGGGAGCGAATTAGTAAATCGTGCGCTCGATTTATAAATCGAGAGAACGACTTAGTAAAGAGTGTGCATGATTTAGTAAATCCAGGGAATGAATTAATAAATTTTACACACAATCTAGTAAATTGAGGGAACGAATTAGTAAATCATACGCACAATCTAGTAAATCGAGGGAACAAATTAATAAATTTGTGCACGATTTAGTAAATCGAGGGAACAAATTAGTAAAACGCACGCACGATTTATAAATCGAGGGAACGAATTAATAAATTTTGCGCACAATTTAGTAAATCAAGGGAACAACTTAGTAAATCATGCGCACAATCTAGTAAATCGAGGAAACGAATTAGTAAAACGCGCACGATTTATAAATTGAGGGAACGAATTAATAAATTTTGCGCACGATCTAGTAAATCGAGGGAACAAATTAGTAAAACGCGCACAATTTATAAATCAAGGGAACGAATTAATAAATCGTGCACACGATCTAGTAAATCGAGGGAACAAATTAGTAAAACGAGGGAACAAATTAGTAAATCGTGCGCACAATCTAGTAAATCGAGGGAACGAATTGGTACATCGCGCACATGATTTATAAATCGATGGAACGACTTAGTAAAGCATGCGCACAATTTAGCTCACAATTTTTTCCTGCATATCATGTGCGGGGCTCTGTACATATCTCTACTATGATGTAATTGATGGAAACAGGATTTAAAGGGGGAAAAAAAAAATCAATTATCAATTAAATTTAATTATCATAGAGCTATTTTTCCTCTCACCAAATATCAAATTTCCCCTTGACAAATAAAAAATAAAAATATTTCTGTTTGTTTTATATTCAAAGTTGAGTGTAATACTAACGGATCAGGGTTTGGCCACACCCCAGTGAGCAGAGAACCAATCAGAAGCTTCCATCAAACAAGTGCGCTGTACTCAGCAGCACAATAACATACTGTAGTCCTGTAACATTTCTTGCACTATAGTTTGCAAATCCAGAGTTTTATACAGAACAGAAAGGTCTGCAGATTCTACTGGTACAGAACTGCCGACATCTGCACAGATCAATACATTACACTACAGTACAGATCAATACGGCACACAACTGCAGAATCATATGAAGTTGAATCATATGAGTAAATTAGATTCAAACACAGTACAAAAAGAGCCAGAGCACACACCAGTTACCCTACTAAAACCTATTAAACTGTGCTCCGATTCGCTTAGATACTAAAGACTAAAGTTACTAAAATTCTTATTGTATGACAACTATTGACTCTTGTGTCTGTTTTTGTGTTTTAAGGAACTTACATCTGAAGCAAAGTTGATACTTAAATGAACCATTTAAATCTTCATAGAGAAACCAAAAGAGCAACCTTTGAGCCCTAAAATCATCTTCTGAGACGCTACACAAACATATTATATTAGTTCTGGTTCTTGCCATTGGATTTCCTCACTACAACGGAGTTTGCTCAAGAAGTAAAACTAGCAAACAGTGGAAAACTCTGCTGGGCATCTTTAAAGGAAATGGAGGCTCCAGTCAGAGCAAACTGTGAAGGCCTGGCTGATATCTAACCCTGCTGTTCAAACACACACTAATCCTGCTGTTAGATTCATGGCATAGTGTGAAGCTCGACTACAGCGAGCTGACCCGCGTTCTGTAGAGAAAAACCCACTGCTGCAGAAAACTGAACCGAGATCAGCACTCTGAACTCTGACAGAATGATGCGTCCCCAATGGACTGATAGATATTCATTTAGCCTGACTCAGAAAAATTGGATTTTTGAGAAAGATCTATGCATCAGATGGTCAGAGCACATGCTGTTTGAGATTCAGACTAGAATAACCCTTAAAAAACCTTGTAGTGTTATTAAAAAAAAAAAAAAAAAAAAAAAGATTTAACCATGTAAAGCTTGACATATGAAATAATAGTTCGGAAAAAAATCCATATATATTGAACCAAACTTTTTAGAGTGGAGTAACCCTGAAGGGTTTACCATCCTTCTGCATACCCCCTCTCTTCCACTTCAGTCACACCTTTACCATTAAGGGACAATATTTGCCCCCTAAATTGATTTTCCAGTGCATATTTTTACCTTTATAAATAACTTTATAAAATAAATAATGTTTTAAATAAAAAAATGTTCAATAGAGATGGTAAAACTTAAGTGATTAAATATTAAACTAAAACCGCCAGTAGGTGGCAGCAAGTCACTGTTTTTTATGAGCGAGTCATCAATTCATTCATTCATTCAGTGACGAAGCAAGTGGCTGTGAATGAATAATCGACTCTCACGATTCGTTCATAGCCGCAGAATTGTTCGCGAAATACTGACGTGTGTTGTAGTTCTGCTTTGGTTTTCGTTAGAACTATTATTTCGTTGCAAAAAAAATTAAATACTGACTATTGTGTTTAAAATGTACATTTTGTTTTTCCTGATAAAGTCACGTTTGCAGTCATGTGAATATTTGGGAACAATTATTCTTGCTCGTTATCAACATTAAATACAAGGTATGTTTTTGTAATCGGAGAAAGTTTGAGTCTTAAATCGATATCAATCCACTATCTGTGTCTATATTTGTTCTTACAAAAGTGCATTGTGGAGAACGGCAGTAGTTTAGCGCAATATAAGGCGGCAGACTCTGCACGCAATATCATAAGCTGCTTCTGTGGATGCAGTCATTTTTGACTGCAGAAGATTAGGTAATTTGATTAAATGTAATGGATTTACAGCATTTTGCAAGTTAGAAATACATGCTCAGTTTTAATATTATTTTAAGGTAGGGTAGAACTAAATGAACTACTCAGCATTTTGTTCACATACCCCTTTTTGTCACCAGGGGTACGTGTACCCTAGTTTGGGAACCACTGTAGTAGATTGTGTGCAACAGGTTTTGATCATGTTGTATATTAAATATGATACAGTAAGCTTTAAGACATGATTTATGAACTTAATTTTCATACCTGCCACTGTGAGTCGTGCGGTTCGGCTGCTGATGGTACCCAGATTGTCGATGGTGGCCACGCACTGGTACACCCCCTCATCAGGCTTATTGTGTTTGGAGTGGACCACCATACTGATGAGCAAAGAGCCGTCTGCTAGCTGCCGCTTCCGGTCGTCCGCCACCAGGTTCAGGAAGGTTCCGTCCTTCTTCCATTCCACCCTTACCGGAGTGTCGCTAACGACCGAGCAGTTCAGAACAGCGGGGAGGCTGCGTACGGCCAGCGTGTCGACAGGTTCAACAGAGAACCTGAACGGGGTGAAACCTTGAATGTCAGAACCTGAGGACAGAAAGAAGAATGTGTTACAGGATTTACTATTTGATGCATGAGATGCATTTTGCCATTAGTATGTCCAACTAAAATTTGGGTTTTGAATCAACACCAATTATATGCAACAATAAACCAGCATAAATTTTAAAATGATGCTCTCAAAAACACAAGATTACAGCTCTTGTTCTTTTGTTGGCTAAGTGATTTTCATTCTGGAAGGAGTCCCTCACCTTTCCACTAGGCAAAAATACCTCTGGGAAAAGTTATAAACCAACATAATTGCTTGACGTTCATAGTGACGTATAATTAAAAAACATAACAGTGTTCAGCCACCAACCTGCATTGTTCAGACAGCAGTAATGGCCAATTATCTGCACCAGTGGTGTTGTGCGAAAACAATTACGGCAAGACTTTGCGTAACGTAGCAAGCAAGCAAGCTGCTTCATACTTTAATTACGAAGGAAATGACAAGCATCTTGTGTTCGACACAAAGCACCAAATACATAATCTGAGATGGAAGCTAATGTGTTCGCTGCTTGCTTGTCGTGCAAGGTAATTTTGTACTAAAAATATGTCTTCATAAAAATGATACCTGAGAAACAGATGCAAACAGCACATATAATTACACTTATGTCATAAAACCGTTCACAGATTAGCTACTTTAATGACGCTATATAACTGGCTCAATTTCATTTCTAAAGTTAAACAGGACTAAAGATGGAAAACGAACTCACAGTCTCCCAACAGAAGTTTAGAGTCATAGTTTGGCACCATTAAAACTGAAAAGCGTTCAAAACTTGACATGCAAACTTGTGTACTTGCATCTAAAAAAAGATGCATAGGAAACCCACAGTTGCACGCTAACTGTAGAGAAGCCAGCTGGAAAACATTTGGACCAACGTGGCCAAATGTGCCCCTGTTTGTGGCTTTGGATGTTTGTCACAGGCTGGCTGTGAGTAATCGGATGGAGTCCAGAATTGCTGTTGGAGGGCAACAGCGATGCATCCTTGACCCAGAAGCCCCGAGACAGCCAGAAAATGAGGCTGTTGGGTTGATAAGTATAAGCTGTTAGCCTTAGTCTGCACACTTTGAGGAAAACCTACTTCAAAACTGCCTCAGTCAGCGAGACCTCTCAGAAAGGGGCAAGGGCTCTCCAGGGAAATGGCATACTAGTGAATGAGAGGGGAAGTGAGAGATACTGACACATACAAAGACTGAAGAGAACGAGAAGTGGCCTAGAATGGCTGGGAAGGAAAAGCGGCAGAGATACAAAAACATAAACAAGGAAATCGTTTAAAGTGTCACATACTATATCCTTTCTCCATTTAACGGACCATGACAAGCTTCAGTTTGAGAAACTGTTGCATTCTGGGAATGCACATGAGTGAAGAGATGGTCTAAGAGATGGTGGCGAAGCACAGATGAGCGTGAAAGGAAGCACAATGACGCCTGAGCTGCTGTTACAAGCAGGGATTTGCCCATCCACAGTCTCTAGGGTATGTGTCCATCAGCATCCACTGCCTACTTACAACAGAGACCCAAGAAAATAAACTACAAAAGTTTCATCAATTAGCAGAATTTAAAAGGTGAAGTGTGTAATTTCCACACACTGATAAAAGTAACTTGATCAAATTTGACACATTTGAAGTAAATCTTACTGCTTCTGCTCTGTACAACTTACCTGTTATCATCAAGTAAAATCTACTTACTATTGAACTTAAAATTCATAAAGAAATTAAGTAAATATTACTTAATTATATTTAATTTTACATATAGAATTAAGTAAAGTTTACTTAAGTAAATATAACAAAGTAAATAAGTAACTTACAATAAAAAGTTTACTTGGCAATACTTTTTACTCAAATAATACAACACTGAATTAAACCATGCTTTTAAAGTGTATGCTTTACTTAGAAATAGATATATCACCATATCTACATAATATTATTAATGCGGCACTCACCCGAACACAGACACTTCAATACTTGGTACACAATACACAATGACGGTAACATTCGAAAAATAATTTTTGAGTATGAATGTGCCATTTTGAGTAGAAAATGAACTCCAAATGTCACAAAATGTCTATCAACAAAAGCAATGATAAAACAGTGTAAATACAACTGGAAAACAGCAAAAATTATTAATTATTATTAATTATTCATGGCCCAGTGCATGATGGGAACACCAGTATCAGAAAAGTTGAGTAGGTTTTACTTATTTTTATATTGTTGATATTTGCGCTTTAATTTCTACAAGCTTGAATTGAGTACTAATATGGAATTTACTATGATTTTTTTAATTCATGCCTGAACTAACTTTTCATGTAGAAATTACATTTGTTTTTTTCTGTAGTATTTACTACACACAGAATCAATTTTATCAGTGCACCTATAGTGACACCAAATAGAATTGCAAAAAATAACATTTTCTTGCAGAAATCATAAATCATCAATATTCTGACACTAAAAATGTATACACAATTTATTCTGAAACCACACATACAGCAAATAAATAAATTAATTAATCAAAATCACATACTGCCAGTGGCCTTAGAAACAAGTATTTTTTATTTCTTTTTAGAAATTGAAATATTATTTCTAATAACGTGACAAATAAAAATTAAGCTAATTTTACATTATAAAATATATATTATTAAAATGAAAAAAAAAACCCTGACAACAGAAGTATTATTTTTTTAGTTATATTTTTGGCCTCTTCATAGCTTTATTGGATAGGACAGTACAGACGAGACAGGAATGTATGGGGTGGAGAGAGGGGAACAGGATCAGCATTGGACCTTGAATCGAACTTGGGTCGCGGAGGCACAGTTGCGCTGTGTTGGTGCTGCCCACGAGGCTATCGGCGCCCACACCAAAAGTATTATTTTAAGTAAACAAGCATTAAATAAAAACATGGCAAACATCTGAATATGTGTATGCACGGCAAATGAGAGGTCTGTAACACGATTAAAGTCCCGTTCACACCAACGATAACAGTCTGTTTATTCTAAGCTAACGTGCTGTGGTTTCAAAGTGTGTACAACATGTTTTTGCTGTTCTTGTTGCATTTACACACCTTTAACCAGCAGATGTCCTCAGGGATGTTATGTTTCCAGTGAGTACAGTAATCGATCTAATCTAACAGTGAATTTAGCTGATGAAGTCAATATAGTGGAATAAAAACAACGCCTAGTCTGTTTCACTGCAACTTCAAAGGAAGCAAGACAATGTTGTCGAAACTAGCGTTGGATACCTGAGGTAATTTTATGTTACACTGTTTGCTAGCCTGGTATGATCTCATCGTTAATACTTCTCACCATTTATTCAGAGGGTATGACCGATTGTTTTCCATATATACATTTTCTTTAAAGTATCCTGGAAAAGGGGGTTTGACTTGTCAAACAGTGGTGGATTTTTCTGGACCTCAGCGATGAACTTCTCCACAATGTCTTCCACCATTTTAAATGCGTGAGCCCTTAAATTAGAACGGATTCTGATTGGCTGTCAGTGTTTTATCATTCAACAGCTGGAAAAAAATTCTGAAAGTGATCCCAACGATATCGTTTCTCTATATCATTATCATTATAGCTGTGGTGTGGACAGTGCTATTCTTTTATATTTCGAACGATTTCTATCTTTATCGTTATCTTTACAGTTATCATTCATGGTGTGAACGGGCCTTAAATGTAGTCCAGGCCTGTATAAAAATGTTTGTGTTTTAACTAGTTTTGAGAACGACACACACTGCTTTAATCCAGTGTGAGAATTTCTCTGTGCACAAAAGCATTGCGAAACATACAAAATTAGTTCATAAGACTCAATGTTTCAAAAAGAATCCATAAACTGCTCATTTAATCTCTGCACATTAAACTATAATGGAGAATGTTTTAATCACATTTAAGCTTTGTAGACAGCATTGAATTACATAAATTAAAACACCACAATTCTCATTGAAATCTTCAAGCTGCGTTCCCACTGACAGCAGTTAGAGTCTCTGTACTGTCGGACGCTAGTAGTCGTTCCTTCTCGACCGCTAAAGAACAAAAGCCATCGTATTTATATTGTAGTAGCTTTGCACGCACACACACACACACACACAAAACTATCCTTCAGCAGCTTCTATTGCATTTCCTCCCATCATTTTACATTCACTCTAACCAACTCGAATCAGAATTAGAGAGTTTGTGCTTTCATCTGTGTTTTCCCCTTTGTCTTTTCATCTTCCAAAGGCGACTGCTCTTTTCATTTCTACCTGACGCTTTCAAACACTTCAGATAAATCAGAATTTGCTCAGTGAACAAACACTTCCAAACATCAGGCACATTGACGGCAAAATGGAAAGCAAAGTTAGACCGAAAACAAAGTGCAGAACCTGTCATTAGCTCTCAACAGGTAATAAATAACTGCTCCACACACATCAGCCAATCACATTGTTATTCCCCCCACCCCACAATCCCTTTCTGTAAGGCATTAGCATGTTAGGATACTTAACCTCACGCTGTGACTCAAGATTACAGATTCACAGAGAAAAACAGCACATGTACTCCATCTCCATAAGACCCGTGTGGATGACAGGTGGGCCGCTTCACGGCAATAAAATGGGGCTCATCTGGGTGAAGTGGGGTTCCTCCCTCAGGAGTCCATTCCTACCTCATAAAACATGGAAATTGAGCATCCCAGAGGGCACATATCCCACAATCCATTTCCACACCTATTGGTAACACTGAGAACCCAATGCATTCTATTGATTGAACTCAAGTGCCGACCCAATCAGCTAATTCAATTACCTTATGGGTAATTCATGGGCTTTATTGTACTATATTTAGTTAATTTTTCAAAACACCCACAACATCAGGCACATATTAAACTAACAAAGCACAATTCTTTCCTCAAGCAATAAATTGGCATCCATTTTTATCAGAAATGGACACCAAGGCTGTCGGATTATAAATTATACAAATCCACTGAACCAAAGCCTTACATCAACCGCCAACCCAACCAGATAATTCAGTTACCTTATGGGTGATTCTTGGGCTCCAGTGATATTTCAACATATTATTTTATAATATAGTTAATTACATTTTCAGAAAGCATCACAACAATAGGTATATATGAAACCCTAAATAAAAAATATCCCACCTCAGGCATTGAAGCCCCTTAATCATTTCTATCATTTTCTGATATGGACACAATTTATCTTAAACCCAGTGACAGAAAACACTGACGTTGTCTGAACAGAATTATACTGAAATAAAAATTGTAAAGTAAATAAAATTGTAATGTATGAAATTTTCCAAATATGCATTAAAAATATTATTTGTAAAATGTAAGTAAAAATTAAATGAAATTAAAAATAATATAAAAATTTATTACAATTATATATATATTTTAAATTTTTATATTATTTTTAATTATTTTAAATTATGTTTAATTTCATTTAATTTTTACATATATATAATTTTGTAATTTTATATCTTTTAATTTTGTATATATAAGTAAAAATTGAATAAAATTAAAACTAATATAATTTCTCAATTAATTAAATGATTTATATCATTTCAATTATATATATATATATATATATATATATATATATATATATATATATATATATATATATATTTGATTTATTGTTGAGATGAATTTTATATATATATATATATTTTTTTCCCCCCCTTATCTATACTGAAGCAAAATTCGACAAATTGTGAACCAGCTTCCATATTCATTTTAGTGACCAAACAGCAGTTCACAACTTCACAAATCTTGCTTTGCATTCAGAAAAAAAAAAAAAATGCAAAAATTTTACCTATACATTTACATATATTTATTTAGTAGATGCTTTTATCCAAAGCGACTTACAAATGAGGAATGCAACCTTATTAAAAGGTACATCTTTATGCTATTTACCAATACATATTAGTATCTTAAGAATGGCTCAGATGAATGTAAACCATCAAATTGCATGAAAAAAAACAAATCTGCAACTGTAAACAAAACAGTTTGTTTTATAAGACTATATTTACTGCAGCTCATCTTGATGGAGGTGATGGTCTACGGGGAGCGTTTGCAGTACGGTAATTGATTATGGCAAGACAATGAGGGCTGATTCTTTGCGGCCCACTCTTTCATCACTCACACGAGTGAGAACAAGCAGCCGGGCCCACGGGGGGCATTATGGGAGTCCTCAGAGGGGCTGGAGAGGGGGATGTGGGCCTGTCAAATTATTTTCCCCTCCAACGAGCGACGGTTTCAGCAGTCTTCGAGACCCAGCAGGAGGGGGAAGTCACTTCTGGTCCATTGACACAATGGCGCTATTGAAAGAGGCTCCGACAAAGACTTTGCCATTAATCAAATTACAATAATAAAGCCCCACTGTTACAAGCAAACGTGGCAAAGGCTCAACAGTGTGAAATGCGATGCGAAGCAATTGCCCCACGCCTGCTGAAGTTCAACCAACTTTCCCTCCTGTTTGTTTCCAAAAGACTCTATGACTCCATGAACTCTGGCAGTGGAAAAATGACAACACTAACGTTCTGGTCCACAGCGATGTAATGGATGATTGGGAAAACACTTTCGGATTCTTTCACCTATAGTTCAAACCTGTGGTCTGAAACGAACACATTCACCACAAGTTTGCAGACGAACAGTCCGTCTCAATCCATAAATTGGATTCTACCCTCCCTGCGCCCCCTAAAACTTTGTTTTTCAACCCGAAACGAAATCCAAAACACATCCCCGTGCCCTAAATGAAAGCGGCGTGAGCGGTCCGCAAAAGTTCTATCCAGCTTCCAGCGAGGGACCGGGGCCAAGAAGGAATTGATTCTACACGCCATTAGCTCCCTACAGAACAGGCCAATACAAAAAGCACAGCAAAACAGCCCTCTCAAGCAGTAATTCCACACTCATCTGGAGACAAAGGCGCAATGGCAATAGGAAATGGAGGGTAATGATGACAAATAATAGTTCTGGAATCAATTAATCTCTCGGGCTGTCCTCAGGGAGACGGAGGGTATCGTGGAGGATCTCTGGAACAATAAAAGTCTTGATTCAAAGGTAGAATGACAAAAAAAAGCTACAGAGGGCGGTTCGATTTCTTTGCATCTTCTCTCAAACACTGTTAAGACAAAACTCTTCATAAGCAGCAAACAACATTGATGATAAACAGAAATGTTGGTAACACTTTAGTATGGGGATCACATATTCACTATTACCTATGACTTTTGCCTCAATAACCTCCTAATTTACTGCTTATTAATAGTTAGTAAGCAGTTGTTGTAGCATTTAAGTTTAGGTATTGGGGTAGGATTAAAGGATGTAGAATAAGATATTAAAGGGTTAGTTCATCAAAAAATGAAAATTCTGTCATTAATTACTCACCCTCATGTCGTTCCACACCCGTAAGACCTTCGTTCATCTTCAGAACACAAAATAAGATATTTTTGATAAAATCCGATGGCTCAGTGAGGCCTCTATTGACAACAAGATAATTAACACTTTCAGATGCCCAGAAAGCTACTAAAGACATATTTAAAACAGATCATGTGACTACAGTGGTTCAACCTTAATGTTATGAAGTGACGCTAATACTTTTTGTGAGCCAAAAAAAAACAAAATAACGACTTTATTCAACAATATCTAGTGATGGACAATTTCAAAACACTGCTTCATGAAGCTTCGAAGCTTTACAAATCTTTTGTTTCGAATCAGTGGTTCGGGGCGTGTATCAAACTGCCAAAGTCACGCCCCCCCCAGTGGTGAACCATTGAAATTTCAAAACACTTATGACGTAACGAAGCCTCATTTACTGAAATCACATGACTTTGGCAGTTTGATATGCGCTCCGAACCACTGATTCGAAACAAAAGATTCGTAAAGCTTCGAAGCTTCATGAAGCAGTGTTTTGAAATCGCCCATCACTAGATATTTTTGAATAAAGTCGTTGTTTTGTTTTTTCGGCGCACAAAAAGTATTCTCGTCGCTTCATAACATTAAGGTTGAACCACTGTAGTCACGTGACTGTTTTAAATATGTTTTTAGTAGCTTTCTGGGCATTTGAAAGTGTTAATTATCCTACTGTCAATGGAGGCCTCACTGAGCCATCGGATTTTATCAAAAATATCTTAATTTGTGGTCTTACGGGTGTAGAACGACATGAGGGTGAGTAATAAATGACAATTTTTGGGTGAACTAACCCTTTAAAAACCATGTCCCAAGCACACAAATATGTTCTCATTATAATTTTATGTAGCCTATATGACAGACTTGCACTGCACATGTTGCACTTAACTGTATTTTTCTTTTTGAAGTCATTTCAATCATATTTCAAAATATTCAAAACCATCCTGATGAACAGTGCGCATCTGAAGTGTCTCAGCTGAAGGAAATAATACATTATTTATCGGCTTTAAAATATCGGCCAAATTTCTTATTGGGCGATAATGATAACATTAAAAATTAACATATATCAGCCGATACCGATATGGTGGCTGATATATCCTACATCCCTAATTACCTTTGCATCAAATTACAAAAATCAAGCTGTGAGGGTGTTTCTAATACAGCGGCTATGGGAGGGATGGTAAAAATGACATCTTTCTCTCATCTGACTGCCATTATCAATCAAACTCTATTTTTTCCTCTTTTTGAAAGTCACGAAAACACTATTGTGGAGTTTTTCTTTTGCTATTTGAGAAATGGGAAAACAAAAACTATATTTAATGTCGTTTCTCATTCAGCGCTATAGAAGTTTACCCAACTATGACGACATCCGCTTCGGAAATGTGGTTTAATGGCACAGGCGTTTCAAGGAAACTCTATCGCCCCCTTGTGCACAGAGGTTTATTTGTGCTATAGCAGTGCAAGAAGCCTGTTGGAAATGCACACTTGCAATAAGCCAAACATTTGCGCCTAGATTTTCATATTTGCGTAGAGCATTTAACCTTGCGAATGAGAACTGAACTTGTTGAAACGAGTCGAGGGCACACAGCTCGCCTGAGGGGAAACATGCAGGTATTAGTGGGTAAAGCTGCTCGAGTGTTTCTCTTTCATTCTCTCTCTCTTTATCTTTTTCTCCTTGGGTGGGCACACAAGAAGAAGTCTTTGAAGTCTCACCTACGTCTGCTCAAATATTGGGTTTATTCCTGCGAAAAGAACTTTGCATCTAATTCCTTGATTTGTTTTAGTGAGCGCTGAGAATACCAAAACCCTCTTTTCATTCATTTAATGGGTATTTACGAAGTGGGATTATAACCTTCATATTTTGTTCTCTAAAGATTTGAAGGACTAGCGAGTTGTTTGCAAGCCAGAGTAATTGGATAAATACAGCCTTTACAAAAAAAAAAAGAAAAAAAAAAAGAGCAGTAGCGGTATCAATCAGGGAATTAACCAAATTTTCAATAATATCAAGGGCCAAGAGTTAAAAGAATAAGAATCAGTCATTGAAAACCCAATACTGATCAACCACCAATTTAAATATTTAAATAAATCTCATTAGCATATTCACATACTATCATACTTTGATGGCAAGGTAATCCCAAAAAACTACATTATTGGTATGTTTGAACATTTTTGAAAGGGGAAGGACAAAGAATATTCGCTGTTGTTGACTGTGAAAGAAACCATCAGTCATGTAAAAATTACAATGAAACAAGCCCCTCCCACCTCATTAAGGACACACGACCACTTTTAAATCAACTGGTTTTTAGCCACATGTCTCTACAGAATTAGTGCACTACGCTAGTTCATTCCTCTTAATTTACATATAAAGTTAGCATTTACGAAAATATGAACTTCTGTATGCTGGACGATACTTTATACGATAAGATTCACACAAAGATTTCCTTTTCAGAAAGAGTATAGCAAGACGACAACACTATAACGCAGGTTGTGCTCAGGGATATAGAAAGCAGTTGGTTAGGTATGGGAGGTGGGAATTGCGTCACCATGGCAACGCTCTAATGATGACTGACGCTTCAGATCAACCAATAGGAGAGTCCCACTGGGAATGCCCCTTCTAAACCGCGGACGACAGGTTGCCTCGGGCTTCTTTCTCTCCAAGAGAACACAAATTGACAGCACTGACGTGGACCTCCTCACGGCCTCCTGAGGGGCCCTCGACTGTCGGCCCCCAGGGACCGCTCTCAGAGCCAGCCTTGAAAGCCGAACAATGACGCAACCGACTGTTACTACATACACATACACACACAGACAAACACAGCTCATCATGGTCTTTGTGAAAGAGTGTGGAGAACTTATATGGCCACCAAAAGACAACAATTCATAGATAATTTAAAGTAAATAATTCATTTTTTGATGTACTGTTGCAATACTCTTCTTCGGTTTTTATGCTTTATTTAACATCACAACCCACATAACAAATGAAATACTCTCAGTTAGATATGCAAATTATTACGCTTTGACGCGATTTATTAATAAAGTCATGTAAATGCAGTTTACTTGTGTTGTCGGGTTATTGGTTTGCAATGTAAACCCGGACGGCAGGTTATTTCAGCTGATTTTTGTGAGTTATCGGCGTACTGGTGTGCTCAATCACAGATGAGATTTATCTCTGCTAAATTAATTATTCTAAATATAAATGTAAATTTATAATACAATCATCTTAAGACAGATGGGCCAAATATACTGGTTGGAGCAACTGTGCACTGCAACAATATTATCATTTCTTGTAAATAAAAATAAAAATATATTTTAAAAAACAAGCAAATAATTAATTATGCTTGATGTGGACATTATTCTTCTCCTTGGTCTTAGACACTACTAGTTTATGATTCAGAACCAGCAGTTTAAGGGGTTAGGGACAATTTTTCCTTTTCTAAGGAAACCCCTGGAAAAAATTAGGATTTTTTTTTATTTAAGTGTCATTAAATTATTAGTGTTAAAAATTAAGTAAGCATTAAGGCGAGACACTAGAGGCTAAAACAATTTTGAGAATTTGGGCTTTTTGGCTTTTAATAAAGTGTTTTTTCTGACTAGTGGTAAGAAAACATCCAAAATCAACCTTTAAGCATTTATTTTTTGGCACTTTATCTTAACACACTTCATTGTCTGGGTCAATGATGTGAGGGCTCATTTTTTTTGTCCAAAGGCCTTAATAATAATAAAAAACAAAGATATGACATTCAAAGTATGTAAGGTAGTACAACTAGATCTCTTTTATTGAATCCAAAAGGTTTAATTATATTTTGCAGGTATTTTCAAGATTTTGAAGTGTCAAAAGGTAATTCGGTTTAACCGTCCAAAGGCCAATACAGACATTTCATTAGTGATTAAAATATCTTAAAATGTAATAAATGTATATATTTTTTATTCTGGCATGATTTTATAACATCATATATCAACATAGTGCAAAATGGTATTAAAATTATGTGTAGAAGTCGTTGCTTTGTTATGAGAAAGAATGTCCGGAAAAATGAATTTCATTGATGTCATTCGGAGTAACCTATATAAAGGGACCATTTTGGATCAAGTCATGCGGTCAGTATCATGTGACAGGATGTGACATCACCCAGACACCTGCAAAGGACCACAAGGTCATGAAGCAAAGTAACTAACTCTCTCTTAACTATTTGATAAATTAATGTTTTCACTTGATCATATGCATGTCCTGAAACATCAGGTCATTTGGTACAACCGCTATAAAACATGGAAAATGTTGTAATATTTTAAAAACTTGTACTAAATATAAAATGTTTGATTGTCCTTTTGCTAGCTAGATATCAGCCTCGTCAATGATTCTTGCTGATTCTAATGATTTGGCCAACATAAATGAATTAGCTAATTCTTACATTACAAACAAAACAAGTTTTGAACACTAGCTTGCATCCCAAATTTGTGGACTTCATACACCACAACTGCTGAGGCTGCCATTTCGGACAGGACCAGAGACAGACGGAGAGAGAAAGTATCTGACAGAACGTCTGCGTCAACACTCAGACGCTGTCCAAAAACCCGACTGGCATCCCTCCAGATACACACACCGCCACCGAACGCAGTCAGACTCGTGAAGGAACCGATGGAGCGCCGCTTCGAGATACGCTCTCTTTCAGAGCTGATTAAACGTTGAGGAAAATGAGCCAAATGCCAATTAAAAGAAGGCGAGTCAGGGAACAACAGCAGAGGCGGCGGCGGCGCGGTGTGCAGTGATTTCATTAGTCTATATGTGATAGATCCTGCATGCAGTTTGGACATTGATTAATGAAGAGACTCCCACAGCTCTATTAGAAAGCTCCAACAGCTTACGCACGCATGCAGGCTTCACCGTCTGCCATTGATTACTCCGAGAAGAGAAAAGTCAGTTTCAGAGCAGCTACATTGATCAGCACACCGATAAATAACCTATAACCGGCTTATCATCAATATCAAATCCTCTAGAATCCTCTAGTCATGGGTCCATTTTAAGAGACTGTGAGCCTCATTACACTCCCCAATGGTTTCGTTTCCAAAACCACCAGTTCAATTTCTATCAAAACACACACAAACACTTCATTAAACTCTAGAAACGGTGTTACCGCAGCCTGAGGGTTTCAGACTTAAGCTTCATAAAACAATAAGCACACCACTGACCTTTCCTCGCTGATGCTAATGAAAGCCAGGAGGAGAGACCTTGATTAAATAACCATGTGTGCTTATGTGTTGTACCATGTTGGTAAGTTAATGTCAGGTTTAACAAAACCATTTGAAGGAGCTCAAATGTTTTCTAAACCCAAGCTGGTGGCCCCGTTCTGCACATTTCCACCAAATTCTAGACTGGAAATAGAGGCCCCGAATTTGTTGCTTAAACCTGTGGGTCTCAAACCAGGAACCTGTTAACGTCAGAAGACAAAGGTAGGATTAATGTCATCAAGTTAGTTGAAATGTGAAACTAGACATTGCTAAACTAGACTGGTCACATTGTACATCAAGGTCATGCACTCAATGCAATGCGACGCAACTCGCATTCAGCTGACAGTAAACCCTTTATAAGCTTTTGTTTTGAAACAATTATCTGCAACCAGAAGCCAACTTGTGATGTTGCAAAGTACTTTGGATGTTAAAATATATTCTCAAAATGATCATCAATGAAACAAAAACTAAATGAATACATTACTATAAACTGAAATGAAAATAAAAAACTTAAAGTGACAGCAGCCTAATAAACCAGTTGCTGTGATGTCTGTCATTAATGTTCATCAAAGAACAAAGGTAACAGAAAACTGTAGCTTTTAATAAGGATTAATCTATATTTAATTTATAATTTATGCAGTGAAGACTATAGTATTTGACAACTTCTGTATATTTCCTATGTTAGACAGGAAGGAAGGCCAGAGTTTAATAAGACATTTATTACAATGGGTTTAAGTGAAGATTGTTTTAAGTTCACTTAAAGCTACAATATGTACATTTTTCGCCGCTAGAGGTCGCCTATTCAAAACAAAAGGCGTAGCTTGATGACGCAGAGTTTGAGCGCGGAATCTTGGGAGATGTCGTCTTCACCTCACAGTCGGTGGAAAAGAATCAGGATGGGACTCGCGCAGAAATCATGTTCATGGACGAGATTATTAATGTTACTGTAGTATAAAGCAGAGCAGGGCGAGTGATGTTGGAGCTGATCGAGGCCAATGGAGCGATTATTAATGAGAGACGAACATGACACATGGCTCGAGAGCAGCGGAGCTCTTATTATGCCGCTTCCGCCTTTTCCGGTCAAGCGTATGAGGTAACACAGCGCTGTTTATCATATTAGAGACATTTCATTAATAAATACTGGGTGGCTTGTGAAGATAAATGTCATGCAATTAATTTTAAAACATATTGTATGATGGAGCTGGATGGATTAGCTACTTGACAAAATAGTGTTTTTCTCTGAGGCATGGTAAAAGCATGGTACTCTCAGAAAACTAGATTTAAACAATAAGACTAAACGTGTTGAGCAATATAACAATAATTAGTTTTCTGTCTATAAATGTAACCAAATAGTTGTTCCCTTGTCTATTAAAACATGTAATATATTAAAGCGTCTTTGGTGTTTCCATGGTTTCTATAAAATAAAACCGGAAACCGAGGGTAACGCGGGTATGACGCAATTGACAGGCGACTCCTCACACGTCCCGGAGCCTTGGTTAAAATTGCAATTTTTCCTCACGATTTACAAAGAGTTGGAAACATTTGGGATATTGTAAGTACTCAAGTGAACAAAATATTTAACACTGGCCTAGTGTTTTTTTTGGATATTTTACTGCAAAAATTTTACATATTGCGCCTTTAAATTAAATGTTGTTATTATATTAAAGCCTAATGAATGCTGAAATTGATAGCTTTTTATTTATACTGTAATGGTCAATGTCTATAATTAATGTTTAAAAAAAAAATCAATTTCATAGAGACATCAGTAGCAGTATTAGTATCAGTGACACTGGCCTTCATTCATAAAAAAGATGCCATTAAACAAATATTTAAAATATACTGATATATAAAAATATATATAAAATGTGTGATTAATTAGTTAGCTATTTTTTTCCCCCGATTGACAGCACTAGTGTAAATATTTGCACGTACCACAGTGCAACTGCAACATACCTATGCATGCATCACGCGGTGCCTGTTTGATCCAGAAATAAAAGCAGAAATCAGACAAACCAGCGTCCATTCTTCCCCTGCAGCAAGAGAAGTTATTCCAGAGCACCGCTGCAAATCAATGACCTCTGATTCTAATTCCTCCCGCGCCGAGCAGCCCGCTAAGGTCAGCAGAACCCAAACGACGGACACTGCGGAGGTTTAATGACCTCCATGATCCTGTCTGGAGACCAATAAGACATCAGTGCAACCGCACACTCAAAATTCAAGAGCATCTCATTTAACACGGAGTTTAACACGATTTCACTTTGCAAACATTGTGCAGCGACTAAATAATTCAAACCAGACAAGAGGGGAGAGAAAGACAGCATTTCTCCTCCTACCAATTCTCCTCTGTTGCTTTGAAAAGCAAGTCACATCCCTGCGTAATTACAGGCCTGATATCAGACCAATCTCTCTGAGAGCCCAAGGTACACTGACAGTTTTTCCTCTTCTGGTTTTGATGCATTTAAGAGTTTTTCACCACTCTCCCTCAAAATGCATCATTTAGTCTTTATCTTGCTCACGCAGATGCACGCGGTCAAAGACGCATGAGCAAAGTCCCGAACTATAAAGGTCACTTAAGTAAAGAAACATGCACTTCTAAACAGTACACTGTGGAGTAAATTCACACTGTAAACCATAATGCTCAAAATAATTAATTGGTTTGAGTAGGGTGAACTTAAATTAGACAAATTAGATCAATCAAATTAACTTTTATGAGTATTTAGAACTTTTTCTTTTGAGTTCACTAAACTGACACATTTTAATTAATCCGAATTTTTTCATTGTTTTGAGTTTTATGAACTTGTTTCTTTTAATTTAGACAAACTTAAATTTAACTGAAACTGGGCTGGGATTTCTATTTCCCAGCATGCAGTATACTACTTATTTTCCTTTTAAAAAAAGCATGCAAAACTGTGTTCAGCATGTAGCGCTAAATGTTTCAAACGTGATGCATTTCTTAGAGAAAAAGGAGGGAAAAACTGGATGAAACTTGATTTGATCCATTAAGAACTGATCACACCAGAAAGGAGCCAGAGCTAAATGACAACTGGCAAATATGGTTAACATCATCTAATTACATGCATGGCTAAAATGGCTATTAAATTTATTGAGATTACAAAGATAAACATTTTAAGTGCACTGCATTTTGGGATAACACAATTCCATGCAGTGTCCTCTGGATGTGTCCTGCACATCTCAAATTCATCTCTGGTTCTTTATACTGCATTTGATGTTTGTAGATACTAGGAGAAGTATGTTAACTCAAAGTTGTCACACAGCAGTAGTGCAAGTTCAGATCCCAGCTGACATCATGGGGCATCGTGAAGCAAGTGAACCTGCAGTACGGATTGACCCGAGCAGCTGAAATAAAACACTGCGAGTGTGTGTGCAAGATGAGAGCATGTTGCCATCAGGTGCTTCACAGCTGAACAGAACGCCAGCAGAATATTTACCAGCCCGTCTGTGACATCTGTGTGTGTGTGTGTGTGTGTGTGTGTGTGAGAGAGAGAGAGAGAGTCTGTCATCTCCTCTGAACCAAACACCTGGAGAATGTTCTGGATGGATGATGACTGCAGTACTCATGCTTAATTGCAGTATGTATACTGTGCACAGTTGGGGATTTGGAACACTGTAGCCCACAATGCAATGCACTTGGATTTGATGTGAGATCAACGCTTTTTTGACATTAGACAATCGGAACAATCTGTTTCCAATCAGGAAGATGGAAGAATTTTGGGAAATCTGTTTGGAAACACCAACCAAAAGTCATGAGCAGTTTTATTGTAGCGTTATAGTATTATTTTAGTATTACTTTGTATTAAACGCAATATTTCTATTCAATTAACAAATTATTTTTAATAGTTTTAGTTAACAAAATCATGACTTTTTCCATGTAAATGAATATAATTTACAGTTTTCTCAGTGCTGAGGACGAGACCTGGCGGTGTTTAGCGCTCTATAGGGTGAGATTAAGAACAGAGGGGAAGCCATACATCACTGCCTATAGAGGTGCTGAGATGATAAATCAACCCAAGATAGAGAGAGGGTGTAAGGGCCTGACGCCAGATCAGCGCTAAACACAAAGGCAGCTGGCCTGAAGCACAGCGTGAATAAAACTTCTGAGAGTCACAGTACTGATCTAGGAACAAGTTTGACATTGCCCACAAGATTATATAGGAAATTGAGCTCATGTCAAACTCTAGTCTACACAGGTAGGGACCTGTGAAACTGAATCTCAAAAATAACTGATGTGAAACACCCAAATGCAGTCAACATGTTTTTCAATTATTGTTTCTTAAAATTTAATTTCTTAAATAAAAAATAAATGTTCACCTTTTGATTATTATTGTTGCCTCTAGTCTGATTTTTAATTTCCAACCTATTTTGGGTTCATTTTAAGCCAGCCATATAGTCATTTTTAAGCAATAGTTGGGTTAAATAAAACTACCCAGCACATTGGGCAAACAATTAACCCAACCTCTGGGTTAAAACAACCATTTTCAACCCAACTTGGGTTGTTTTTAACCCAGCAATTTTAGAGTGTTGAATATATGCCAGCATACATGGATTTGGCTAATATTTACAGTTGAATCTAATAAAGACTGGCATCAGTATGTTGCTAAGTTAACAACTCAACACTTCAATCAGCTCAAAAATACCCTGTTTACATAAATATTGGCCAAAATAGTTCATTTTCAATCAGTTAAAATAATTTACCAATCAACACTTCTCACAGCAAAACAAATAATTGAAATTCCATACATTTTATAATTTATAATACTATAAATTCTATATTTTTTAAATTTATAATCTTGTAAATATACACATACTTACTTTTCCAACAATCTTAATTAATTCTGGGATTATTTTATCCTCAAAGGCAACGCTGCCTTATATTCTTCACATATGGAGGAGAAATTCAGAATAGTGGTTTCAAGTTGACAATTAAAACCCAAAATCTTGAATTTTTTTGTTAGATCCTTGGTCCAGAACTCACCTATGATGCCTAAAAATGCTGTCTAGGTAGGAAACCTCACTACGGTTTGGAACAGCCCCATCATTGGTTTACAACTGGTGTGCAACCATTGTTAAAAGAAAGTCTACATTTAAAATAAAGTCAGAGTGTATTTACATTAATAACATTCATTCAGCCAATGATTTAATTCCAACGCTACTTGCAAAAATGCAGAAAACTCCAAGACAATATATATATTCTGTTGAGTCCACACCAAACATTTGCAATCACTACATGCTGGTTCTAGTCCTGCAAAACCAAACTGAGGAACCAATCCGATGCCTTTGAGATCATTGTTTCTCTTCTCAGCATCTTAACTCGTGCTCATAAGAGCTTTAACCAAGATAAAAATGCAAGCAAGTGTCCCAGTGAGTGGTATAATCTCTCACTGATATGAGCCATATGGACTGGGGTTTTAAAATCAGGTGAATCTCACAGTTTAAGTAAGCCATCGGCTCTGACCTACCATCGCTCTTGACCAAACCTAGAGAGGATTTAGTTCAGGAACAAGTCTGATGAGTGCAGATTAACCCGTCACACGGTTTTTATTCATTCACTGAGGGCACGACCCCCACCTGGGCCAGGGGCAGATTTAATCTAATAGGGCCAATGCCAGAAAATGATCCACAACATCCTCTCCGAAGAGAAATGGGGTTATTGGGGCATTTCCTCCATTCATCTGTGACCGTAATGGAAGCTTCCTGATTAATAAGAAATCTGTGCCCAATCAAAAATCTGATTTATAGTCATGAGATTGACTTTGAGATTACCATGTTTTCTGTTGTCTGAAAGTGACTTTGAGCTGCTCCAGCAGAAGCATTACTGAATATTTGGAGATTTGTGCAACCTTATTTCTTTTTGGAAAGAGCTACTGCGGGGGAGAGTTAAATGCACCGCTGACATCTGTGGAGAGATATTCTGAAAATGTCACTGTTAAATCATGTTCTAAAGGGCATCCTCACCGACATAAAAGATGCTGTTGAGAAGGCAAAAATAAGCCATGAAATCAAAATCAGATTCAGCCCTGTTTACTTTAATCCACGTTCTTGGTCTTGTTGTGAACGATTTATTGGTGCTTGTTTTTCCAAAGGAAAATAAAATGTTTGCCTTCATAATCTTTCATCCAAATGTAATAACTTGCTCTGCCTCCAAAACTACCTTTGCCAAGCCCCATCTTAAAAATGGTATCTTAGTTGCCGCCCTGCCATTTTCTCAGAGAGTATGTCAGTCTGTGGAGGATCTGCATGGATGGATAGTTTTAAGCACAATTTTATTGAAATTCCCCAAGAACAAAGATCCCCCATGGACTTACATTAGCAAAGAGCACAAGTTTGTCTAAGAAAATGTTCTGTTAAATCTTGTGAGTTAGCAACAGTAACCAAGAGGGGCGGATTCAAAAGGGTCAATTGCAATAATAATGACAGGATTCAATAACACTGCTCTGTCACCTCTAGCACTGTGTTTGAGAGAGAAAGAGAGAGTGAGTGAGTGTCAAGGAGTAAATGATGATTATAAATGAACTCTATTTAACACCTGTGAATCTGGGGCTAAATTTAGTCTAACTCCTGCCATGACCATCTGTGAAGTGCCTCCAAAACACCACGGAGACAGAACAAATTATAGAACGATAGATCGACAATCATATGACAACATATAGAACAACAGAATGATAGACTGATGGATAGAATGATGGTAGACAGAACAGACAACGATAGATAGACATAAAATTATAGAATGATAGACAGACAGAACTTTTTATGTATCGTTCTGTCTATCATACAATTTATCACCAGAAAGACGGATAGACAGAAGACAGACTGATAGATGGAGCCTTAGACAGAATGATAAATAGTAGGGGTGTAACGTCCCGAACCGCCACGGCGATCCACACTCCAATCCAGAAGGGGGCGTGCGTGGTAATGCAACGCTGTTTTCTAACCGCCATCTATGCATGTTTACGTGTACTCTCTCAACCAGTGTTTCAACCGCAGAAAGACGTCAATAAAACAGCTTGAGAATAATATCTCACGTAGCGTTACATTTACCTCAGGAAAGTCATTTAGTGTCCACAGCATGTTAGTTATTTACTTCACCTGTTAGTAATGTCTTAATTATTTAATATTTTTAAATAAATCTGTCATGAAAACAAGTTATGACAGTAACTGTGTAAATGATTATATTCATATAATTAGATTTAGAAGTTAATGCAAAACCTGCCTTATGTGCAATTTACATGTTTTTTTATTATTGATGTTGATTATTATATGTAAATATAGCAATAGAACAATAGAATGCTAAATAGAATGATTTAGCCAAAATCTAGAATGCAGCATTACTGTCAGGCTGATCTCGTGCACAACAAGAGATGCTCCTGAGCACTTAGCAAACAGATCTCCTTCAGAGCGAACGCCTTCATTATTGAAAAGCTCTGTTCAGGAGAGACGGGCCATGAAGCAGCGGGGCTCTTATGCCGTGGGTTCATGTGCAGGTGAATCTGTGAATCACGTGACGTCTACTGAACCCACAGAACATGGTCACAAGGGCAGACTGCGGCATCCCCCACGGCCCTGGACTGAACTGGGATAAGGCCAAACCATGATGCCTGAACTGTGAGCTAAATAATTCATTGTCACCCTGGACTCAGTGTCAGCAACTCTGGTGGATGAGATGATATTTATGGAGCCCCATGGGCCCGAGCCAGGGGAGGAGGGTCTGTTTATGGTGAGGTGCTTAACACTGATCTAAAAGAAGCTTTCAATTGGTCTTTAATCTGAGGTACTAAACAGAAACGTGTGCTAAAAGCCACAACAATAAACCTGACATGTTCTCAAGGTGAAAATCTGAAATGAGCTGATGTATTAATACTGTGCTGAAGCCGAAGGGAGCGCACAAGGAGAAAAAAGTGAGGCATGCTACATGGAAAAGGAAAAAAAAAAAAAAAAGAGGAGAAAGATCTATAAATCTTTTAGGAAAGAGTGTTCAGCAAGAAATTGCAGCATGTTGAGTCAACAGAGAAAGAATCTAACAAAGATTTAAACCACCATCATTCTGCTGTGAGGATTCACATGTCAGTGTGAGTCAGTGTGCCATGTTTACTAAGCAAATGTAATGCTTGTGGCTGATTTTAGAGGGGTGGTTGATTATGATTTCATTTTTTAACTTTAGTTAGTGTGTAATGTTCTGTTTGAGTATAAACAACATCTGCAAAGTTACAACGCTCGAAGTTCAATGCAAAGGGAGATATTTTCTTTTACACAAATCACTACAACAAACGGCTGGTAGGGACTACAACGAGCTTCTTCGCAGGTTGGTGACATCACAAACCCAAAATTTGCATAAACCCCGCCCCCGAGAACACTTAATGGGGGTGAGGCCATGTTGGGCTGCTTTAGAGAAGAGGAAGAGTTGTTGTAGTAGAGTGTTGTTGTCATGCCGTCATTTTACACCAGACTGCTTCACAAACGAAGGTCAATTCAACGCTGGATTTGCACAAAAGATTAACATGACGGCACATGCTAGTCGATGAGTCGAATCAACTCCATAGCAACTACATAAATTTATCCACTAACCGTTCAGAAACGTCCAGTTTCATTCTAAAAGTTGTAACTTCTTCCTGAGTCTCTCCATCAGTGTCGACTCCGGTTTGAACAATGTAAGGCTGAACACCGTTACTGACAATCCTCATTTTGGCTGCGTGAGATTCTCCAGCTTTGTTGTTGTCGAGCAACCGAAGTGCGAGCTGTTAAAGCTCCGCCCTCTTCTGGAAAGGGGGCCGGGAGCAGCGGCTCATTTGCATTTAAAGGGACACACACAAAACAGCGTGTTTTTGCTCACTTTTCTGGCTCAAAACAACTTTCATTTCTGGCTGACATCAGTCATCACTTTCATTTTTTAACTCCACCTCTCCAAGACTTTCAAACACCTTTAACAACACAATCAGCCGCCCTACACTTTTGCACATTAAAAATACTGTTTCACTTAGGAATGAGTTAAGACTAAAACTCACCTAACACTCTTTTCAAATGTTATATTGTGACTGAAACAGTCTGAAACCCAAGACAAGACTGTAAAACGTTTACGTGGATTTAACTTTGAGGCAGGATTAGTTGACATTTCCATGTGGAAGCATTTGAAAGATGCAGTGAATAGGGCGGAAACGCTGGATTACCATTCCATTACAATGCAAATAGATCTCAAGGTGGGTCGTCGCCATGACAGCGATACACCGGCATCAGAGGGATTCGATTAATAACTAAATTAATTTAATGCAAAGGCTGCCATAACATGAGATTTGATCCTCTGAGATGCTCGCCAGTGTCAGTGGGGGTGGAACGTGAGAAAACACGAATATAAATAAACATTCTCTGCTGTGTAACCGGAATCGCTTTGCTCACACGAGGTGATTGTGAGGGCATAGTCTCATGTAGAGAAAAGGAGCGCGCTCACACACTTTGGGTGCTGGTATACCAGCGAGACACTTGATATGCCCGCCAGCAAACAAACTCTGCCAGGACATGTTTAAGAGCTGTGACACGCTTGCTCACGCACACACTCTTTCAGGACAGACTGACTGGCACAAATCCTACGGCGTGTCAGAGATAAGGTTACAAAACCAATATTGTCCTACACATGGTTATCTCGTAGCCTGCAGTAACTTTATTACACATGCATTTACCGAAGGAAATTTAACGTTGGTTTAGACAAGGTGACCCCAACTTTTGCAGTGATTCACCTATGCATCAGAATTTCTGTGAATTATTGTAGATTGATCCACAAAAATGCATAAGCAGTAATTGATATTAATATTGCTAGTTTAAAAAAAAAAAAAAAAAAAAACAAGACATTAAAGGTAAATTCAGCACTCATGTACCCGCAGAGAACAGCTTCATCTCGGCCAGTCCTTCGGGAATTTGCCACTGGCTCTTATGTAGATAGTGTTTAAACGCGAGGTATAATTCGTTTTGGGTATATCAAACAGGCAATCTTTGGTCTTATTAATATATTACTTGTTCCAGAGCTAATAGATTTGGCTTAAGGGCTATATTAAGTTTTATAACTTTATATTTGCACTGAAATTAAATCCTGTACAAGCTAGAGTTCTGCTTTTGTACATTTGACTGAACTGTTTATTGTACAAACTTCGGTAACACTTTAGCATAGGGAACACAAACTATCAACTATAACTTTTCCCTTAATAAACTCACAATTTACTGCTTATTAATAGTTAGTAAAGTAGCTGTTAAGTATAGGTATTGGGTAGGATTAAGAATGTAGAATAAGGTCATGCAGAATAAGGCATTAATATGTGCTTAATAAGTACTAATAAACAGCCAATATTCTAGTAATATGCATGCTAATAAGCAACTAGTTAAAAGACCCTAAAATAAAGTGCTACCCAAACTTCTTATACTGTTATAATGGCTATTGTTGTTAATTTAAATATTATTGTTCAATAAATAATATTTTATATAAATAACTTGCCATATTTGGTATTGAGAAAGGATCCATTTAGTGATTTTGTTTCCGACTTCAGTGAGTTACATTAATACACCATTAGATGGCGGCATGAGTTCTTTATAAGGGAGTCAGTCAGACACAAAGACTTTTATATTGAAAGGGACTGAAGGTTGTAAACAAGGATGTTGTTTTTACTTTAAACAACATCATTAACTAGCACTGTCATGGGAAATCCCTTTAGGCCTAAATGTTCAAAGGACAAAGATATTGCTTTCCTAAGCAGACATTCAAACTTATTTTGTGATTATAAATATAAGATTGTCCTGAAGAATATCAACTAGATGCAGGTAATTTTAGACAATTAGACAACATTAAAAATGTTAAAAAAGTATTTAAAATAATCAAGATAAAAAATAATAAATTCTTCCAAAACATTAATATATAAAAAAGTAACTGAAATGGACAGTTTGAACAGATTCACATCAAACCCCACAGCCTCAAACAACTACTGTGAACCGACTCTTAACATTCATAGCAGAACAAATGACTTCTTAAAACCCCATAACAACTTGACACAGAGTGGCAGCCAATTCAATCAAGTATAATAAATTAGATGTAGCTATATTAGCAGGGAAGGCAGGCCAGGAATTGAAAGGACAATAATTTACTGTATGACAGGTAGTCAAGGACCTGAGACAAATTCGTTTTTTTGCACGCAGTAACAGCAGAGCCATTTCTCCTACCCTGTCTTAGGCAGGGTTATTAATTAGCACTGAATGGAGAGTTAATGGCCTCGTCTGGCGTCACCATGGTGATTCAAGGTTCAAAGACCAGCCGAGAAGGGAGCATGGCGGTATCCATGAAGAAAGTTGCTCGCAGAAGGGCCCTGGATGCCAGTAAAAATCTCAGCGCTGACAGAACGACGGCCAGAGACCTGCTGCACGCGGCAGGGGTCTTCATTAAGCGCTGACACGGGGCGACTTCAAGTGTACAAACGCCACTGGAATCCCTCGTAAATAAAGCATCACAACTGGTCTTAGATCAGACAACAACAAAGAGCAATTTCTATTGATTCTGGAGATGAAGTAAACAGACTTGAGAAAAATCGAACTATTAT
Organism: Hypophthalmichthys nobilis; assembly: GCA_037950665.1. Classification (NCBI taxonomy): domain Eukaryota; kingdom Metazoa; phylum Chordata; class Actinopteri; order Cypriniformes; family Xenocyprididae; genus Hypophthalmichthys; species Hypophthalmichthys nobilis. The sequence goes on from CM075486.1 coordinate 23,751,491, forward strand.
GCAAGTATGAGACAAAATGGCAATTACTCTCTGATGCAACATTACCTGTCTATATATCAATATATATGTAAACAACCCTAATGTTTCTCAACCCAAATTCAGAGAATCAAATTGAGGGCTTTTCCACCAAGGACGCCGTGTATAATTCATCCCCAAATAAATAAACCAGCGGCAACAGCTCTGCCAAAGGCCCCAGATAGCTTACCGCATATCAAAGTGAACATTAGACCTAGAAACAAGCCGGCAAGTATTTCTGCTGCTCTCACAAGCTCGCTAAACACGGAGATGTACATTCATTCAACCTGTCTGTTCAATCGGATGTCTTATATATATATATATATATATATATAAAAACATGTGGACAAATACTATCATGTCCAAACAACTGGGGAAACACCTACAACATTTCTGCAATAGCACCACATGGCAACTTATAAATATAATTACAGTAAAAACGCTAGTTAGTTTCCATGCCTTTTTGAATGCATCTTTTAGAGCACATCTTGAGGATCATCCTAGTTAAACAACGGGGTGTCAATAGCTGGGTAACCTAGTAACCAAAAGTAAATAAAACATCATCAGTGGAAACAGCCAATTAGTCACATAGGATTAAACGTTCGCTACATCAGAATTTATTCGGCAAATGTGTTTCCATCTCCCATTATTCACATTAAGGGCTCGTTCACACAGAACGCTTCTTTGCGTCTAAAAACTCGAGACGCAGCGCTCAGGAATGGTTTAAAAACAAGCGCAGAACGCGAGGGTGACGTGAGACGTTAGCGCAACGGTCATGCACGTCTGTCTAGCGCGTTTACATAGAAAAACAATGGAAAATGAGCACGTTGTGTTCTGTGTGAACGACCCCTAGTCAAAAACCACCTCAAGCGAGCGTAAAAACTTTTTTGCGAATTAAGGGTTTTTCCCCCTGAAATTTGGCGCTTCCATCACTCGTTTCTGATGCAATACTTCCAAATGCACATAAAAACAGGGTGACGGAAACATAGCTAATGTATGATTTGAAAATCTGCAATGGACAACATCGAACAAAGGGAATGGACAACATTTTACACAAGTAAAAAAAAAAAAAAAAAAAAATACTAATAAAATATTTATAATAATAAATGACTATAAATCTTCTGAGAAGTAGTTCTTTAGCTTGGCTGTAGGCTGTTTACAGTTGCCAAAATGGCTTCAAAGTGGCTGATCTTATCAGATTTTACAGCTGGAACCATCCATTTTATAACAGATAAATATTTTATCCGTTTACTTTGGAATCTGACAGAGTTTCCACAGCACTGACATCAAGAAGAAGCTCATTAGAATTCCGCTCATGGCACGGCCACATCGCTCAAAAATAAGGGTCAGTCCATCTCAAGCGAAACAGAACGAGCCGCTTGCTTCATACAAGCCTGAGATATGAGTTTGGCTTCATCTTGTTCTCTCAGAGCTGCTGTTCACTCAAGTGGTTCTTCATGCCGCTCCGAAGCGAGCTCTATTTTCCCAGCGACTGCACCCGGCAGGAAAAATGCAGGTGGATAAAGAGAATCAGGCTCAAGTCAAGTGAGAGCTACTGATGGGAAAGGGGTGGTGGTGGGTTTCTCTCGTCTAAGCAACTCTGAGTTCATCGGTGTGATTTGATGATCCAAACGAAACCACAAATCTAATAATTTAGAGGCAGAGAGAAAAGAATGAGCAACAGAATGTAGGAAGAGAGGATCGTAAGGATCCCATTTCACTAATTGTAAGGTAAGCGTTCACGACAAACTGTTAAACTCCAAGTGAACTCCAAACAAAACACACGGAAAAACAAACCACAACATGAAATGTGCAGACAAATCTGAGACAAAGTTGATTTGCGGCGAGCAAACTGAAAACAGCATTACAGAGGAATGTTATGTTTCCAGTTTAATACAAGTTCATCTTTATGGACGGGTCTGGTGGGTTAATTTCAGTTATCACAAATTACAGTAACTCATCCCTCAGTTTAAAAAAAAAAAAAAAAAAAAATGAAATAAATATTTAAAATAAGAAAAAAAACAATTATTAAATATTTAAATATTATATTTATTATATTAATATCATATATAAAATAAATGAATATACATAGATTATTTGCATATTTAAATAATACATTATTTATTTACTTTGGATTGATTTTTTTTTTTTAAATACTTTATTTCTTTGCATTTATAACCAATATACAGAAAATATACAGCAACAAAAAACAGAGGGAACAGATTCTTAACCCAATCCCACAATATACATTTTATTAATTTTACTAACTTTAATGTACTTAAAGTGTGCACCAAGCACTAGGAATGTACAAGTATCGGATTGGGACATGGTATTGGCAAATATTCAATATTCAATGACTCGGATCAGAGGCACAAAAACTTAATCAGGACATTCCTGAATATTATATATATATATATATATATATATATATATATATATATATATATATATATATATATATACACACACTTATAATGGAAGTAAACTGGGCTACTGTTCCATAGGGTTTAAAGCAGAAATGAAGCTCATGAATTGCATTAATAATTCAGTAAAACCCCATTTATTTTTTGAGCTGTAAAGTGCCCATTTAGCAGTGGGACTACTTTTCTAGGTGGCTGAACTTCTAGGTGGCTGGTTATGCATTACCAAAATAATTCCTTTGGGTAAATAGTGCTTTATTGACCTTTACAGTATTCTTGCATGTATTGTGTGAAAGTTACCAGCTTAGTGTTATCATGACTGGATAAAATTTTACACAGGCAGGGTTAGTAACACTTCTAAAGCAGAACGCTAATTGCATTGGCCATGCACTTCCATTGTAAGTAACCACAATTTTCACCTTCATTAAGAAAGTAGTGAAAAAATATATATTTTCTGTGGCAATCTGTTGCGGTCAATAGAGCTTAACTCGCATTGAACCCGGAACATTTCTCCTGAGCTATAAAAGAGCATTCTTTGAGCAATAACATTTTGAAATCATCACAGAGCCATCAGCGAGTGTGTGGGAGGGCTGAAAGACTCCTGCTGAGGATGTGAACAGCTCTTAAAGCGGGATGTTTACGGAACACCTGCTCTGATGGTATGAGAGTGTGTGTGTGTGGTCCACCATCATCTACTGTACTATAAGTAGATACTAGTCTGAAAAAGAAAAACATTTTGATTCCCACAATACAAGACTAACAAACAAGACAGACGGAGGAACTTCTCCGGACAAAATTCTGAAGAATACTGATAAATGGTCAATAAGTAATAAAAAATGTAATAACTCTAAATTGCCATTTATGCATTTAAACTTATAAAAACTCATTCTGAATCGAAATTTAAACCAATAATTCTGTAACTCATTAACTCATTTCATTCTAGAACCATATAAATTTCTTTGCTTGAAAACAAAAGCAAATATTTAAGGATGTACTGGTCTCTTTTTCCATATAATTCAAGTAAACTGGGACTAAGGATTGAAAATGACAAAAAGGCACCATAAAAAAAAAATACGATTTCAGTCAAAAAAAAAAAAAAAGAAAAAGAAAGAAAAGAAAAAAAATATAGCTGCGAGCAGCAATTATTGGGGTTTAAGCGCTTTAAGGCCTTTAAGCACATGCGAAAAAGGTATAATGTTTTATTTAGCAAGCCTGTAACCATCTTGATCATAGATGGAAAAGACCAATTACAGTCAATACAGGCAATTTACCATAGAAAATGTATGGTTTATAAAGCTTTTTAACAGTTATCAAGGTTAAGCCAAAAACCAGGGACTAGTTTGCCAAAGTTATTTTTTGAAAAAATCTCCAATATTTAACGAGCGATTCGATGGACAGTGGCGGTCCTAGAGGCAAAGTTGCTCAGAATGAGGAGAAGGAACTGGATTAAATATTTTGACTGTTGCAATCCCAATCGGACTTATGACCTGTAAAGCTGCCTGAATCATAATCACGCACTGTTCGCTGTTGACCAGAGGAGAACTGGCCCCCTGACTGAGCCTGGTTTCTCCCAAGGTTTTTTCTCCATTTTTATCACCTGTTTGTCACCTGATGTCACCTGTTGGAGTTTGGGTTCCTTGCTGCTGTCGCCTTTTGGCTTGCTTAGTTGGGGACACTTGATATTCAACTATGTTTTTGATCTGCCTGCATTGACACCATTGTATGTGAACTACATTAATAACTATTGATTTTTACAATGGAATGAATCAATACTGAAATTTACTTAAGCTGGACAATGACACCATTTTCTTTAAGAGCTGCTGTGCAGCCAAAATTATATACCAGTTATCACTGTAAAGCTGCTTTGACACAATCTGCATTGTAAAAAGCACTATATAAATAAAGGTGACTTGACTTCTACCATGTCGTACGAATGTCGTGGCCGTGTGTGGAGAAAAAAAAAACAAAAAAAAAAAACCACACGATACACGATCGCACGTGAAAAACGCGAAGGCGCCCTCCGGTGGTGCCTCTAGGGCCGTGAGTCAAACAAGCCCAGCGAGTTTCGTTCCAATCGGCCTCCATTAACCTTGTCTGATAGCTGCTCAAACTTCACTGGCCGATGATGGACATGTTTTTTGACATGCATCAATGTCCTCATAGACAATCATGGCACCTTGGACAAAGACACTGCATGCCAATTTTCAAGTCGATCGGACTAACGGTGCATTAATTATAGCCATTTTTTAATGCTTTTTTTCTTTTTATAGCGCCACCAAGTTGCCGCATCCTTTTTCATGTGAACACAGAATGAGCTCTGCTGAGTTTGGTGAAAATATCTCATTCTGTTCACGAGTTATAGCCATTTTAGTAAAAGTGGCTCTGGCCACTTTGAATGTTTTGGCGGCCCTTAGTGACCGTGAATCGAAATTAACATCTTTTGATAACTACTGACAATCAGACTCTGGAGAATCTCACTGCACTGATTGGGTTCCGATTGGGTCAAAAACCTTGGACTAGTTCGCAAAAGTAGGTTTTTCAAAAAATCCAAAATACCCGAAAATGAGCGATTCCGAGGCATGCATTTTGTCTGTCTTGAGCCAAGGATTCCAGACATTTGAGTCTACACCTAACGGTTCAGGAGTTATGAGCCATTTCATACTTTTGACCGCTGTAGTGCCCCCATCAGGCTGATCGGGGCGAGCCTTGGTGACGCTGTAGGCGGTGTGAGTACTACCAGTCCTCAAAGTTTCAAGTTTCTATGACTTACGGTTTGGTCTGCCCAATCACTTTTAGGGGAGAATGCTGATCCTTGGAAAATTTAACAATTACAATAGGGTTTCAGCACTACGTCTTTGAACCCCTCAAAAGAAAATAAGGCACTTCGAAAAGGATGACTTGAGGAAAAAAGTCTATGGGGCAAATTTGAATGTATAGGGAGAGTGAAGAGCAAGATTTTTGAAATACAGCCTAAATTTCAGTCTGTTCCTCACACAAAGCTATCAAATAACTTCAGAAGATGTGAAATATAGCACAAGTCGTGTATATACTACTTCTATGGTGCTTTTTAGTAATTCCAGAGCTGAAGTCTCCAGTCTCTTTCTTTCTCAAGAGAGGCATGAGAATAGCACTGAAGCGACTGATCTTCACCAACCCCTCTGGATTGTGTGTATGTCTGTGTACACATGAAGAAAAACCCACATATGTAGTCTCTCAGCTCACAGCGTGCTCTCTAGCCCCTCCTCCTCTCATTCCTTGGGTCTTTTAAAGTGAGGCCCATCACAGTCGAGCTGCCCTTTTCTCATTGATTTAGGAGCTCATGTTCATCAGAAGGAGAAGGGGGCGGTGGTGTAGTACGGGTTTACACCGAACATCTCAGCAGCAGAAAGAGGCTGACAGACAAAAGTCCTTCAGAGAGAGCAGCTCTCCAAAAACACAATACAAACACTTAATACTGGAGCTCAGCCCCACAATGAAGCTGCTTCACAAACTGGACACACTGAGTTATAACTTCACAACAGGAAACAAATCGGAAGTCTTGTTGGATGGGAAATGATAAAGACATTAGAGGTAGAGTAATACAGTGATTTTTACTACATGTAAAGAAAGTTCTTAGTAGAGTGTTGTTGCCATACCCTCATTTTACACCAGACTGCTTCACAAACGAGGGTCAATTCAACGCTGGATTTGCACAAAAGATTAACATGACGGCACATGCTAGTGGATGAGTTGAATCAACTCCACACAACTACATAAATTTATCCACTAACCATTCAGAAACGTCCAGTTTCATTCTAAAAGTTGTAACTTCTTCCTGAGTCTCTCCATCAGTGTCGACTCCGGTTTGAACAATGTAAGGCTGAACACCGTTACTGACAATCCTCATTTTGGCTGCGTGAGATTCTCCAGCTTTGTTGTTGTTGAGCAACCGAAGCTTGAGCTGTTGAAGCTCCGCCCTCTTCTGGAAAGGGGGCCGGGAGCAGCAGCTTATTTGCATTTAAAGGGACACACACAAAAACGTAACCAAATTTAATTGTAACCAAATGTATAGTCTTATATTACACAATATTTACTAAAATATTTATCATTTCAAAATAGATGTTGTGCATTATCCATTGACAAAGTGTTTTAGAAGTAATATTTCAATTAATTTGCCAAATGGGCTGATGCTTACTGGGCGATACTGACAATCTTGAAATAGCTTCATGCATGACGATTGTTCAGCATGGCTAATAAAGAAAAGCTATAAGAGAGAGAAAACACACTGCAAAGCAAAACAATCACACGCACACTTTCATACACGCACAGAAGGCTTCAGGTGAATGGCAGTCTGAGATAAGAAGAAATCCAAAGCGTCTATAGGAACAATGCCAAAATACACACGCAGTCTTGTCTCTAAGAAGACCACAGCCAACTCTGCGAGTGTGGTTTGCCTTTTCGGGCCCCATATACGTTTGGCACTGCCGTCATGAACGAATCACCAGAGATGGTGGAAACGGCCTTATATGGACTATCAGCATAAAAATATAGATGCTTCCGTAAAGATTCAACATCCTTCAAAGAAAAAAGTGTGCTGGTCTCCAATCCCGTACAGTGTTATTCTTTAGAACAAAGGCTTTTAAAACAACACCAATTAACACTCACACCTCAAAGCGCTCGAACCCATAGGGAGTTATCTAATAAAACAAAGTTAATAATGCACACTTTCTCTCACTGTCCTGTGCCTGCGCTTCCTACCTGACCGCCATCATTAGCTCGAGAAGGTTAAACAGGTTCTAGAAGCGTTGAGAGTCCCAGAGGAACCCAAACTGGGTCAATGGAGAATATCTGTTCGATACAGGGTCTGCGCTGCAGGTTTTTTAAATTGTGCTGCGGTCTCTCTGGTTTTGATCTCAACAGTCTTTGATTACTTCTTATTTTCAGGCAAATGTAAATTAATTTCCAACAGTGCAGTGAGTACACATCCTTAATTAAAACACAGCTGAGGCATTAGGAAATAAATAACTGATTCCAAGCAGAACAAGGAAAACTGCTTGCTGTAAATTACACACAAACACACACACACACTTCAACATGCTTTCCTCTGCACTTTCACAACTGCTTTAGACTAGACTAATTTAGACTAGAGTAGCCAAACTTGCCAAAACAACACATTAGTTTAATGTAATAAAGCATTTAAAAATAAGGAACACTTGTGGAAACTGCAACAAGAGTTGGAGATTAGGGATGCACAATATATCAGCCACCATATCGGCATCAGCTGATATATGTTAATTTTTAATGTTATCGTTATCAGCCCAATAAGAAAATTTGGCCGACATATTAAAGCCGATAAATAATGGATAATTTCCTTCAGTTGAGGCACTTCAGATGCGCACTGTTCACCATGATGGTTTTGAATTGCTTTAAATATAAATAAAATCACTTCAAAAAGGAAAATACAGATAAGTGCAAAATGTGCAGCACAAGTCATATAGGCTACATAAAATTATAATGAGAACATATTTGTGTGTGCTTGGGACATGGCTTTTAATGGTGAGACTTTTGTTTTTGTAATCAGGCTCTCAAAAATTATATAAAAATTTGGATTTAGATTAATCGGCCAATATATCAGTTATCGGCTTTCAAATATAAAGAATTATCGGTATCAGACAAAATTTTCATATCGGTGCATCGCTATTAAAATTTTATAGTTATAGTTATCATCCTTGGTGGAAACCGGTCTTAAATCAATAAAAATGGAGTCTGTTCCCATCTTCTGTTAAATCTGTCAGTTTCGACTGACCAAAATCTGCAGAACTACAGTAACGTCAACTCATCCTGACTGCAAATTGAGCCAAAAGTTCACACGGGAATCATTCTCAACAGCTAGATGGAGCATTAAACTTTCAGTTGAACGGCTTTTAACTTAAGATGGCATCTTAAAAATGTGGCATTCATGGCAGATGATGTTGAAAATGTTCTGAGTGATGTTTTTAATTACTTGACAGCCCAAGTTTGGAGCAGTTAAGTGCATATAAGTGCATCACTAGTTTAGAAAGTCTGTGCGTGCATGAATGGTTTGTGGTTGGGAAAAGAAAAGATCCACAAACAATAGTGCTGTCTCCATTTCTACTAGAAAAAAAAAAAAAAACATGTATGGATGGACAGGGACATAAGTGGCTCCCAGGTCCTATTACAAAGACTATCTGGATTTCTTTTTCTTTTTAAGTGTAGGTCAAAGGAATGATCTCATATAAAAAAAAAAATAAAAAAAAATCTCTAGGTGGAGCCCATGCTGGGTGGATCATGAAGCTTGGGAACTAACCATCCATGGCTTCGTTTTCATCTCCATCTCTGTTTTTTTATGCTTTATTTCTCATTCGCACCTGTCTGCGACTGCCCCTTCCATTAGAGTCGAACTCTACTCTTCCTCTGCGTTCCTTTTATCTCCTCTCAGCAGGCGCTCAGAACGGCTTTAAAGAAATGTATGCTCAAACTCTCTGGATGGGAGGGAAAAAACACATCCTGGTCCTCAAAGCGAGCGGAATAAACTACTCAGGAACCGTTAATAAACTGACATCTCTGTTATCTATCACTGTCGTCATGGCAAAATTGCACCGGGAAAGTAAATTGTTTTTTCAGTGGATAAATCCATCATAACATAAAAAAGGACAACAATGAAAAAGAGAGAATGTAGCTTGAGGGTTTAAAAGGATGCGTGTCAGGGGTCTAAAGAAACCGTGGCTTTGGAGAAACCTTGGAGAGACATTAATCAAAATATCTATGATTCAATAACAAAAATAAATTGTAAAGAATAAAGAACATTTTGATATTTTACTGATCCTGAGATGCTTTAAAGGGATAAAATCACCAATAAATCATTTACTCATGTTGTTCAAAACTAAAATTGGAGGGCAATTTTCATGTATTTAATTGCATGGACTGTGAAAATTCCACTGATTATTCTCTGAATGTCATATCGTTATAGCGTAGTACAATCTTGATTTAATCATTGGCTGTGCTTTGAAAGTTAACCGCTAAATGGTTCAAAGTTACACTCTCTCCATAGAGGTCAATGCAACTTGAGTCATGTGGAACAGCTTTTACAGAGCAATTAAAAGGTAAAATTTGAGTAATTTCAATTTCGGGAAGGTATATGATTGTAGAATTAAATAACCGGAAGCTAGGCTTGCTTTGATAGTCAGTGTTGACGGTGTTACCGGCTGCAACACCGGTTACGTCACTTGCCCACCGCAGCACCGCCCCCACCGTCGTTTTGATTTTTTATAGTAATAAAAATCATTTAGTTTAGTTAGAAAACAGACACTACATTGAAAACTGAACATATTTGCTCAATGCAGCGTGAGCTGAATGAGAGTTGCAGCACAGATCAGCAGCAGGAGTCAGATTTCATTTATCACGAGAGTGAGGAGCCGACTGACAAGACAATGGCGGAAGATTTGGTTTCAAAGCAAAAGGTAAAAGCGCCTATTTAACAATATTTTGGATTTAAAGCAAGTGCTAACAGGGAACCTACAAAGGATTAGTTGAGTTTTTCATTAAGAATAATAATGAACCCACCATTCAAGCAATTTCCGCTCCGAATTGGACGCTAAACAGAAAGCTTTGTTAAACAACCAATGAGGCGTCACCCACCCAAGACGCTTCCTGGAAAGTCTGAAAAAGACTTTCTTCCAGCAATAATGTTCCTAGAGTAGAGGGCACCAGTGACTAACGCTGCTCAATTCATCATTTGCATTTCAAGAATCTCAAAGTCGCATCTGCAATTCCCAAACTCATGCAAGTCTGCAATATTTCGCTGCTTTTGACACCCACATAATCTAACAAAAAGTCTATGACTCACAGCTCCGAGCGGCTCTCCTCTGAGGATTCTGGGTGAGATATGCTAGAAAGGAAGGTTAACCACAATAACTGAGCTTCAAAATCATCTGCATTTAAAAGCGCAGCTTTCATTTCCCAGACGATGCATGTATAAACGGGCCCTTGGCTTTCATTAATACAGCACGTCCTGAAACGACACCGACGTATCATGGGACAAAAGCGAGCCTCTGAATCCCCCCGGACAACTAACAGAATTGGTCACGGCCAATCATTCTCTTCCTCGCTGAGGTTCTGGATAAACACTGTGACCATCAATCATGGCCTCAGATGCGGAAAAAGGGAAAATAAGAGGAAGCGAACACTTTCCACAGGTCACCGGGGAGCCGTACACGTCGTTAAATTCCCCCCATCGCTTTTCAATTACATGCCGTAATTCACCGTCAGGGCCAATATGATGACAGAGATCGTAACAGTGAACAGAGGAAGAGTACAGTAAACAGAGATTCAGAACTTTGTGTTTGTCTGAAAAGAAATAGTCATATACACCTAGGATGGCTTGAGGGTGAGTAAATCATGGGATAATTTTAATTTTTGGGTGAACTATCCCTTTAAACATGAATTTAAACATTAAAAAGCTTTCTCAAATATATCTTTTAGCATTGAACTTAATATGAAAAATTGCACAAGGATGCTTTTATGAACTATTTACACAGGGCTTTGCTCATTGAAAATATATTTAAACTGATTGTAAAAACATTTTTACATAAAGCATTGCATTAAATATAATGAAACAATTTACCCAAGAACACTTTATGAACTTTTTACTCATAAATTTGGCCATTGAACATTGCATTTGTTTAAATTGTTCGTAAAAGCATTCTTGCGTAAATGAATAAGGCCCATTGCACCATTACTGTTTTTCTAGCTCTTGCAGGCTTGTTTTCACGTCAAATTTTATAGTTTATGTCTAGGTCTGTGTTATTCTCATCTCTTTCAATACCTTTCTGCACTCGCACACACACACACACACACTACAGCCACCCACCCAGAGCCATATTTACACAGGCAGTTCAGACAGATGAACAGCTCTTCCTATTGGTTTCCTGCATAACGCACAATAGCTTCCCCATAGGAAAACTCATCAATATAACCTACTGTGGCTCTCAGCAAACCTCTAAACCTCTAAACCATAACTAATTTCACTCGTTCTTTAAATACATAAAACAGTTTACCTGTGAAAGGGTGTTAAATTAAGTTCAAATCAATCTACACAAAATGACTTTCCTTTTCCACTGGGCTGCGTGAGCATATTTGTTACTGTCAATGTCAAAATTTAGTCATTGTTTTGGGCTCCTGTTAATTCAGGTAATTCAGCCTAAACACTTGCCAATGGTCAAAGCAATAATTTAACGCTGGTTAACATTGATATGGCTTTAACATGTTTTATATTAAGTATTGACAAATGTGGAAATGTCACCACTGGGATCTGTTGAGATGCTTTGGAGTAGGGCTGTACGATTATGATCATGATTTTTGCTTCTCTCCGTTAGGCTGTGTGTCCACCAAAGCGTTTTTAACCAGCTGAAAACGCTTGGCTATTGGCGCTTAAGAGCGCTTCGGCAGCGCAGCATTTTTTTCAGTTGAGATGCTTGATACGGTTTATCCGCGGAAGTGTTACTACTATCTCATTTCACAGATAGTTTGTTTCTATATTGTTTCTATATAAAAATGTTGATAACAATGTAAAGTATTTGCTCTTGTTTTATATGATTTTGTTCCATTATTACGCTTGTTGATCATCTGTTGACGTTGTACAAGCAGAATGTGGCGGTTGGTCGTGTTGTATTTGTCCCGTCCCTCCTACACTGTGATTGGACAGCTGGGTACAAAGTGACAGTGATAAGCGCTGCGTTTTAGCCAAAGTTTAACTTCTTCAACTCTCGACAACTGGTAAAAAACGCTGAGCACTCAGCACTTGAAATAGACGGTCTGCGCCTCGTTACGCTCCTGGCGTTTTAAAAACACGGCGCTCCCATTGAATACAACTGGAAAAATACGCTAGGCTCAGAAAAAACGCTTTGGTGGACACATGGCCTTATTTAAGCATAATCATTTGACATTTCCATTATCTTGTGCTGGAAACAAGCCTCCATGAGCTTAATTACGCGATTACAATTTTTGAGCAAAATAATCTGTTTAACCATTATCTGCAGCCCTACTTTCAAAGGTGATCTAGACCTTTACCTTCTACATCTGGGTTAAAAAGAACATCCTCCAAAGTGATACAAAACACACTTTACACCATCATTTCTCTCAAAATATGTGAAAGGGGATGAGAATGTTGCTTAAAAGACCCTTTAATGTGCTTCATTACATTTTTGTTTAATATATTAATAGCCACAGGAAGATCAAGGGCATATCCAATGTCTTAGCAAAAAGATATGTGGAGTCTACTTCTCTATTTAATTAGACCACATTCAGAACGGGACAAACTACCCACTAGCTAAAGCTCAGTCACCTGCTCTGCCCTGAGGGAACACTTGAACCGACGACCCTGGTGTGTTTAGTGCACCATTTGTGCCCCTTAAAAACACGCGCACACATACTGTGACCTGCCTCTATCCAACTTCAAACAGAAGCGCGTGTGTGTGTGCGAGAAAGTGAATAGCAGGAATCTTGGTTAATTATCACCCGCCTGCTGTCACAACCATCAGTCTCCGTGACACCACTACTGCCAACAGCACACTCGCAGGCTTATTAAAGCGCATGTGCGTCTGTGTGTGTAATTGATGCATGCACAGCAAGGACGGTGCCCCAAGAATACAGCCAATGATTAAATCACATCCTGGCCTTTATATATACACACAACAGACAGACAGTATACGTTAACGGCGGGGTGGGAAAAAGGCACACAATTTATGCATTACATCCAGGGGAAGGGTTAATCAAAATCCCCTGGGAGGAGTTCACGGAGTCGGTGCATGTTTGATGGATGCGTCCTGCCATTATAACTCCATGTATATACTCCATGTACCCGTGACATGCCTTCAATCATGTCTAATTAGCAAAAACAGCAATTTCCTTCAGATGCAAGGCTACATACAGCGGCGGACGTCTGCTTCCAAGATAAACCCTGCAAAATATTTGCGATCTGCCGCTACTTCAGGATGAAATTAATTGGCTTGCTGACAACACAATGAGGAAAACAACACTATCATTAAATTAATTCCCATCAGCAGAAACTCACAGAATCTGCAATGCAGAATTTGGCCTGTCAATCATAATGCACTTTCAGCAGTTGGATCAATATTATGATAGTTATGGAAAGTTCAAACTCTATTTTCATCACTACTTTATGATAGACTTATCTCCTTTGGGTTCACAGCAGGAACTGCAAGTTTCAAAGAACTCCACTACATCAAAAAGTATTTTCATATCAGAAGGATGGCGACAATTAGGTGGTTCTTATTCATAAACTGCATGCAAATTTTGACTTGTAACAGAAAAACTTAACACTTGGAACAAGAACACAAAGTTCTCCCAAAAATGGGCCATAATTGGGCTTTTCACACTTGAAATAGGCCTCGTTAACCCTGGGTCATTCTAAACCCCATGTAAATGGAATCCTGTGTTATCCTACTTCACATTTCACACTGCTCATAATTTACCCAGGGTTAACAATTAATCCTGGGTATTCATAAGATGACGTTTCACATTGTACATAAACCCTGGGTTAACGTTCTTATTTGCATATTTGCAATGTCAGTGTCACTGATTGGATAAACGCAGCACGCGACCCGTTTACATTGCGCATCCTCGTATTGCTGACTGTACTATCAAGTTTATACTGAATGGACATTTCGTACTATAAAAAGGTAAGAATGAAATGGTCTCTTCACTCAAATTGTCGCGTTTTCTGTCAGCATTTGACATTTTTCCTCTCAAACGCTGAATTTATTGTTTATATACACAATATCACAATGCTCTCTCGAATCAATTCTGAGCTAAGTTTTTAACAGCAGATTGCGCTCAACTAGTTTTTAACCGCACACTCAAATGCTCACCAAGAAGAGTGCTGGAGAACTATCATGCGTTCGGTGGTTAAATATACTTGCACCTCGGCTCAGAATGCTTTCATGACACAAGATTAATGTAAACAGCCCACTGCGAACACCCTTGTAGTTCACTTCAACCTTTTCGAACTTTATGAATGATTATTTTAGGTTTAAGTGGTGTGCGTAAGGAACTGGAAGCAAGCGGAGTATGGCTGTTTCTAAAGCACGTAGTGCCATCTACTGTTAAAAACCAAGCTCAGAATCGATTTGCGATACATTCGGAAAATATCAGAATCGATCCAGAATAACTGTATCGTGAATCGAGAATCAACGTATTGTCCCAGCCCTAGCAAATAGGAGTATGCGATTGGTTGTCTTATGCTAAGCATCTAGCTGTAGCATTCTAACACTGCATCGTTTCACACTGTACACGTTTGGCACCACAATACGGGGTTAATACAGCAAAATCAGTGCCAACCCTGCTTCTAAATTACAAGTGTGAAACGCTCCTTTACCTGGGGTTAAAAGTGGTGTTAAAAACGACGATAACCCGAGGTTAAGCACAGTGTGAAAAGCCCCAAAAAAACAAACAAACCAGAGCCTCGGGCAAACAGCCCACATGGAGTTACCAACTTTTGAATAATTCCACAATTTGTAACCTACTTGTGCTTCAAACACAACTCTGCTATCTGCTCCACATCACCTCTTCCAGGGTCAAGCGAAGCCCGTCTCATCCCTGCCGACAAATAGAGCGACTTCTCCATAAAGCTAATGAGGAGGAAAGGCCGGTTTATCATTCGCCAGTCATCTCTGAGCCTGGATGCCCTTTATAGCCTTCCGTAATGTGGAGTACAAAGGGACATTAAGGTAAGCTTGGCTGCCCTTTTTAAATGTATCATTTGTAAGATGTAAGACAACGTAGAGATTGGTTCAGATTGTGGCTTTGCTTAAGGTATGAAAGAAATAATCAAGCTACAAAGAATGTCATTATTAGCTTGCTCTCAATCAGTTTAGTCAATGCATCACAATAAGGTGTATTTTCAGGAGATCTGCAAGATAAAAATGAACATTTTAAAGCAGTAAAAATGATCAATAGCTAATCTAATGACCTGTGTTTTTTAGTTAGAGTGAGGCCATCCATTAAATTAGGCCAAAGTGTTCAGACCTATAAATGGCTAACTACATTTCAGCAGGTTTCTGCAAAAGAAAGGCAGTAATTTGCCTTCCCTATAGAGACTAAGTGAGCTGATATCAGCAGGAGGCAGCTAGCATGTGGCCTGGAGAACTGGAAAATTCTCTCCATGGTTACATACCCCCAAACCTACCAATCAGGGATCAATTACCATGTCAGCCCATTGCATTTACTTTTGAAAGGCCAGCTCAAAAGACATGGCTTGATCCAGAAATCACTACTAAATCAGCAAAATAAAGAATGGTTACATTTCTTAAAATATGGAGCCGTTTCAATCTCCTGAACTACTGACATGAAAGTTCTGTCATCATGTCTTTACAACCCTGTCTGACTTTCTCTGTGGAACACAAAAGATGAAAAATGTCTGTGTTTTGATACAATGAAAGTGAAAGGAGTCCAATCCATTTTTTTTTTGGAGCACATTGACTGATCAAAAAAACAGTTGAAACACTTCAAAATATCTACTTTTTTAGTTTGTGGAACGACATGAGTTTGAGTAAATGACATGTTTGGGTCTCTTTAAGTGGACTTTCATAGACAGGAGGGTCAAAGTGTGCCATTCCTAGCTGAGAAATGATACACGGCAGCTACAAGACATTCATTAGTAGGTAGAGGACAAATCAGGTGGTGTACACAGCCCAAAAGGTACAACATGATAAAATTAAACCAATTAATCACCGTTTTAGAGACAGCCAAGGTTCTCTTCCATTATTCATAGCCTCCTGCTTAACCCAATGGGAAAACCACAGCACTTATGGAAGGGGGTGAACAGGAGTGATTGCTATTCGACACAGGACATATGCCGAGTTTGTAAGAACAAATGATCAAATAATCAGGATAACGAAGAAGAAGAAAAAGGAGGAACATCTTGAGCTGGATGCTTACCAGAGAAAGCTTTGATTGACACAACTCCATAAGATCAACTTAAAAGATGTGAAAAGAGCATGGTCAGATTAAAATCAAGCATGAATATGGCAAATTGGATTTTGGATGATTTGGACTAGCATGTACAACTAGAGCTGGTTTAGTTATGTCTTGTTCAGGTTCTCGCAGACAGCTGTTAAGACCTTCAATCCATACAAAAGCCATGTATCTAGACCCTCACAGTAAGGGTCAAACACTGGGCTCCTCTCAGAAGCTCTCTCCTGACCTCATTAAAATGATTCCTTCACCGCAACCGCCTTCAATCTAAACATTCCTTACAAGCAGGACCCAAAAAAGCCAAGAGAGGTGTTGGAGGAGCAATAACAACCAGCAAGAGTTCTCTATTCACAGAGACCACGGTAGGAGAAATCAAGGGTGACCCCTGTCTTTCAGGGCTTTGACCTTTCCCAGTAAGAGGCTGAGAGTGAGGGTCCGCCTGGTGAAAAGCTATATTGAGAAGGACAAATACGTCTTCTTACTGCAAACAGCAACACTCCTGCTGGAATTTTCCATCCTTTCCATACTCATGGATCTCATTGGCTCCACACAACCAAACCACAGGGTTTCAACAAGCGTTCCAGACTAAAAAGTATTTGCAAAATTAACTTTTACAACTCTAGAACAAACTAGATTTTTGCAAGAGATTACATTTTTGTGCAAGGGTGTTCAGTCGGCTTTGAATCAGAATAGACAGTTTAAAGACGTGACCAATCACAACTTACTTAGCACCCTAAAAATTTAAGAATGGAGATGAATATAACTAAGATGATGCCATCACTTTCACTTAAAACAAACAAAAAGTATTTTAAAAGTTTATAAATAGTACATCTAAAAACATATTATCCATTCATTGGACAAAATGAAATGAAGAATTGGCTCACTTTCAATTAATGAACTGGAATTTAAATTGATTTGGCTACGCCCCAAAGGAAATTGAACTGGAATGAAAGGAAGAAATCCATTGCAGGTAATGCATTCTGGGAAATTAAGTGTTCCTCCACCATAATCCACAAAAGTTAGTTTATAAAATATGATGAAATATATAAACTTAATCATTTCTATTTGTGGCTCTTTAAATGTCCATAGGGCATTCAAACTTCAAAGAGTTTTAGACATTTTAAAAACTTAAAGGCTTTGTAAAGCTAACATTAAAATGTTTCTTAAACTTTGCGTAGTTAAAAACTACACTGTAAAATAAAATTGTTGGTATAACTTTAAAAAGCTAGTTACCTGGTTTCCTTAAAATTGAGTTCAATATAATTAAAAATTTGAGTTAAAAAAACAACAACACAAAATATTGTTATCTGAACTATATGAATTATCTAAGTTGATTTGACAAGAGAAAAATGTTCCGATAATAAATCATGAAAATAATTTTTACAGTGTAGTTTCATTTATTAATTTATTTTCTTTATATCTATTTCCTTACACCGTGTCCTAACCAGATGCGATGTGATAAGATTCCAGCAACGAGCAATTTGACTGTCCACACTAGACGCGACGTGACAATGAGAAGCGATAAAATCAATCAAAAACCACAGCCAATCAGACGAGAGTGTGGGCGGGCTCTGCCAGCAAGAAATGGGCAAGTACTTAGTAAAATTCATAAATATAACACCATTTAAACATTATTTAAATAAAGTACATACAGAGTGATTGGACCAATCTTTGTCATAGAATACACTTGCTTGTTCGCATCGAGTTGACATTCTTGTGCCCATTTATTTATTTTCAAGATCTGAGTTGAATTAGCCAGTGTTGTTTTCATTCAGCTAAAAAGCTGGGAACACAGAATGATATTCAAACTCACATTAGATGCTTTTAACAATAAATAAAGCACATAAACAGTACTGAGACTATCATTGCCATACTTTGTGTTGTTGTTCCAGCCGCGAACATCGCAGAAAAATAGAAACTGTTTCTAAAATAGAATCATCGCTTGTCGCGGCTGGTTAGGACAAAAACTCTGATTAACATGGAAAAGATACCTTTTATCGCATATCGCTTCTGGTTAGGACACGGTGTTACATTCATAAACAAACTGCATCTAGAAAACTGTTTGAACTTAGTCTGCACTGTAATATATGTTAAGTGGTTCAAGCTGTTTTAATGTCAGAAATCTGTGGAATTTCAATGACCGCCTTGCAGAACTTTATTCTAGAATTTTGTCAAGCAGATAGTTGAACTCTCAAATGACTCAGATCAAACAAAAGGCTCCACACAGGGTCCAGTCATGTATCATTCTATCCCCAGTAAAATGAAACAACCAATGACTTGTCTTTCCAACCAACACACTTCACAACTACGTCTACAAGAACACACCATATCAGTCAGCCATAGGCGATCTAGAAGGTGAAATCTCTACAAATTGATAAGGAGCCAAGGGGAGAACCAAACACTCCATTGCCCGCTGCCAGTCACACTTAGACAAGAGCACACAGATAAGACACAGGATGAATGTGTTTGTCTCCCTTTCTCAACCAGCTGCAGGCGCCGAGAAAATGGCTACGCACATCATGCTCGCGAAGCGCCAGACCGCGAGAGTATGAGAGTGAGTGAGTGCAGAGATTCACAAATTTACCCTCGAGCCTTGTGAATGAGATTGTGCTGTTGATATCCCACCAGCAGCGGCAATGGGAGGGGTCAACTGGATGCGCTAAAATGCCATTCAATCATTCAGCCTGACATTGATGAGTATTAAGCTTGCTTTCAAGACCAGAGAGCCCCTCCACCTCCCCCAACCACACACACAGCTAATGAGAGATGGAGGTAGCTACAGATGTCTCCATTTGCACCATTTACCTGCTGTGCCAAAAGCAATTATGCCAAGACAGCATGACATTTGTGACCAGCCCCTGCCAACTCAAAGTGGCATAAGAGATGGCAAAGTGGTTTTCATCTTTCACCACTTCTATGATGCATCAGTATTGAAACTTTAAGCAGTAAAACACAAGAAAATTAAAAAGTCTGTTTTACTTTGAGTGAACCACCACTTAGGGTGTTTTCACACTTGGTCCTTTTCAGGGGTCTGAGAGCGGTTTGCGCGATTTCTGGCTCATATGTGAACACTCCAACTCATTTCAGACCTCTTAAAAGCAAACTGAACCAAGACCATCTCTTATAAGGTGGTCTTTGTTTCCAGCTAATGGTACATTTAGCTAAACATATCCATTGTGAACACAAATCAGTCCGGACTTACTTGATTTTTCTATTTGCGAATTTCAATTTAGTTTGGTCATCAGATGCCTCCGTACAAATCGGCTGCTCATCATGGCTGCTTCTTCTGGAGATCTCTACAAATTATTCGTTCACAACGTACACAGTGTAAGTGAAAGGCCATAAGGTCAGCCATCAAACACTAAACTGGACTAGATCCAAAAAGCAACAGTATGAACACATTCCTACTTAAGTGGTCCAAAAAAGGATCCGACTCCTCTTTCAGGGACAGTGTGAATGTAAAGAGTCCTTTTTCACTTGGTTCACTTCTTGATCCACTTATAGGAGTCTGAGTTTCTTTTAAAGAGGACTCAAGTGTGAAAACACCCTTACTGACAATGTTTATGTGCACAGATTTTCATCAATCTGAATCAATTTAATCTTACTGCAAATTTCACGTATCGTCAAAATGTGCCCTAAAGAATCCGATGAAAATTCACGTGCGTCACGTATTACAAACTTTCTGTGCATGCAAAAAGCAGCATTTAGTGTCTTCGTAATCATTATGGCAATTTTTATTTTTTTTCCAGTCAGCGGGCTGTGAATCTGCAAAATGTATCTTATAAGTAGTTACATTAAAAGGAAATTTGTATAGCTAACAAACTTTCTGTAAATGCATTGTAATCATAACGGTTTGCATGGCAATTATTTAATCCACTACCAAATTATCATCATCATCATTCAGAAAAAAAGTGTGGACAAAACAAGCCTATAAGTCATGCTTCTGCTAAACTGTTGCACGTCAAATCTAAACTAAAACAAAACTATACAAGTGGAAAGGTTGATTCTATTTTACAAAATGTAGTACACTATAGTAGTATGTACTAGATGTAGTACACTATTTTTGAGAGCGGACTTCTGGCGCAAGACACTGTATTGAGATCAAAACAAGTGCAAGTTTTAAAAACATGTCTCAAGATCCCTGCATTCTGTTCCACTTCATCTAGCTTTTTCTGAATTCAAGAAATGTGTCTTAAAGCTTTTTGTAATCCAAATTAGCTTGTACCACAAGTGAAGAGTCTAATTCAGTTCAACAAGACTTCACAACAAGTTTTTTTTCCCACTAAAGCACCAACAAGAAATCTACGAAACTCTATAAAACATTGTGAATATAGTCAGTTTACAAGCAGACTATCTTTGAAAGAGGACTTGCGGCTTGGCTTTAAAATCTGCACATCTGAAACCTCAGGGAAATGTGTTTCAAATAAACAAAAACTTATTTTCAGAGGGAAGCCATGATTAGTAACTCGAAACTGGCCACATGTACAAAGCACCATTCAAGCCCTATCTAGAGCTTTAAAAAGCGATTCTCAGAGAACCCTGCAACCATGATCAGAACAACAAATACATCTGATTCTTATTTAAAGGGGGAAAACATATTCATCTACAGAAAATGATGTAGAATTAATCAAATAACAAACAAAAAAGCAAAAATCTCTCCTGTCAAGCCATTTGGTCATTTGACTGAGGTGTCATTTTACAAATTCACCTCACAGCAATCTCAGTGGCAGCAGCTGAGGGAACTGATCTTCATTTGAGTCAGCCAGAAAATTCCCTTTCATCATTCCCAACAGTAAAGATTACCAAATGTCTGAACCTGACCCTGTCATTACCATCAACAATCAATCATTAACCTCTAGGCTCTCATCCACAGCTCTTTTAGGTGAGGTCAAGAGCAACCTCCTCCCTTGTTCTGGAGAGGATGGATGGATGGAAGGTGGTGGTTTTTATACAAGTGCTCATCTAATGGCTTATGGATCAGTGATGGAAGGCTAATTTGACATTAAGTTTACAATACGCATTACATTAAAAGCAACCTGTGGTGATTTAGTCATTAAATAGCAAGTTCATGCATGACCCCTTGCAGAATTTAAACCTTCAAGCTGTTAACAACTCTTAAATATAAAATATAACCAGTAACTAGGCTGTCCAGGGTAAACATTAGGGTAAAAATCAGTGTTAACGAGATGGTAGAACCAGATTCATGTTTAGTGAAGGAACAGACTGTCAAACGTTAATCATTGGCGGGGATTTGGAGATGCTGCGCTCGTAACCGCGTCCGCCGCAAGTAATAACGTACGAGAGGGACGGAACTTACCTTTATCCGCACCGCCGAACCGGAGAACGATGAGACTTGTGAAAAACACGAGCAGCCGTGCCCCCCGCTCCGCCATCACTTTCTGAGGTAAAAAATACACAAAATAATCTCGGAGAAACGCACAAGTTATCCACTGTGCTTTCTGAGGTAAAGTTTTACCGACTAAAACGGACAAGGTGTTTTATACAAAAACGCTGAACATCGTCCGCAACCGGCAAGATCTCGCGCTCCGCCGGTGGCAAAAAAATAAACATTTAATTCTCCTGCAAAAGTCAAAGGCGATACGGCGAGGGGTCCGGGTGTTTTCTTGAACTTAAAAAGCCGAGAAGGGCTTTTAAAGGAGGCATTAAGTCAATCCACAGCCGACCCACAAAGGCAGCGGCTGCAAATGGGTTCCGAAGCGCTCGAGACCAACCGGCGTATTTCTGAACGCGCGGAGAAAGGCGCGTTCAACAGATTTAACGGAACCGCAGTGGAGTATCCAACACAAGCACACGGCGTGTGGTGCTGGAGAGGCTTGTAGTGGGCATTCGTCCGTGAAAAAGCAGGCATGGATTCTCACAGGATTCTGGATTTTTTTCTTTCTTTTTTTTTTTTTGGCCCGGGAAAGTCAAAAATCACGGCGTGTTGGTGCGTAATGCGCATGCGCACATCTGGATCCTAGTGTGTTGAGATGAATACCAACATCGGATTCACACTATTTTTCAAAGAAAACTGCATTTTAGTAGCTTAAATAGCAAATGTATATATTTCTTTGCGCCATGGGTTAATGAAAGTTTTATATAGGTACAGTTTTATAATTGTAGTTTTTAGTAAATAATAATAAAATAAGGTATGTGGATTACACTTACCATTTTGTGAATCATACTTCAAGCAAGACCTCTAAAGCCACCGTGTTTTCATAAAAAAAAAAGTTGCTAAATAAATTACTGCCAAAGAGATGCAGTTTTATTTATTTGTTGCCTTATTTTACTCCTTAACTTTGAAATATGTATGTATTCAAATTAAGATGTAGTGAACGTGTCTTGAAGTTTTGTCACATACTTGATTTTACTCATAAATCAAAAACCACTCTACAAAGGCAAAAAACTCACGCGGAATTATACTCGACGTCATGACTTTGATCAATTAAAAGAAAAACAAAGTGCTTGCAGGAGAATGTTGTATATGATTAGCTACTTCTAGTGCCATCCACTGGCTAACAGGCAGAATAGCACCTGAGGGCAAGCTAATGTAATCAACCCTGACCAGCTTTTGACTGGATGTTAGACAGGCAGCAATAAAAATGTGCAGTAATGTCACCAAATGACACATTTCCAGATTCAAGAGATCAGGCCTCCTTCATATCTGAAGGTTTGTTAAATAGACTTCTATATTCATGTACAATTGTGTTCAATAAAAAACTAAGTCCTTGGTACACTGCAGAGACGTCATCCAATACTCACATGTGATTACTGTAGAAGCTCAGGTGCCCTTGGGTCTTGAAATTCAGCATTTAATCCAAGGGCACAGCGCACTTGCTTGTCTTCCCTGTGGGTGAACGGCCCATAAAGAATGTGTACACTCACCAAGAACAAAGGGATACCTGTGTATGAGTCACACACTGAATATGCTTGAAGTACAAAAAACATGTCAGTCGTAATGAAGATAAAGTTTCTTTGTAATTTCAAACGGTACAACAAACTGACCAATGCTGAGCTGGCCGTGTGTCATTTATCAAACTTCTCTGTGTTTTTGAAGAGGAAACAGAAGCTGTTCTTTCTCATCTTTTGTGGGCCAGATGTGGTGCACATCTCCAACGAACCCTGACGATGGCAATTATTCAGTTCCCTCTAGAAGTACAAGTGCTCACTTCACCGGGAATGAAGCCAGAATACGGCAGGGTGTTTTTTGTTATTAGAATTCGTTTTGCAATTTTGAATAATGACAGTGAAAAGACTGTCTGAAAGTGACCTGAGGTGCAGGATAAACACGTGGAAACACTTTTGCTTGGTTGAAGGTTGTTTGCTGGGTTTATTTTGAGCAAAATTCAGAATTGAACATTTGGCTTCCTTCAATTCATGGATGTGACTGTAATTGACTTAATTGCTTGTCACTACCAAAACAGTCACGACCGAAACGTGGTTGTGACACAGTTTTTTTAGTATTATTCGATAATTAGTTTTTTCTGTGTACAACTGTTCAGAACTGTGCTAGCTAACATGTGCTAATTAGCATCTTTGAGCTAGACTCAAAAGTATCTAAAATTGTCACTACAGAAACAGTCACGCCCGAAACATGTGGTGAAGTTTCGGTTGTGACATCATTGTTTTTTGAGTGTTATTCGATAAATTTAGTGGGGGTTTTTTCTGTGTACAACTGTTCAGAACTGTGCTAGCTAATGTGCTAATTAGCACTTTGGAGCTAGACTCAAAAGTATCTAAAATTGTCACTACAGAAACAGTCACGACCGAAACGTGGTGAAGTTTCGGTTGTGACATCATTGTTTTTTTTTGAGTGTTATTCAATAAAATTTAGTTGTTGTTTTTGTGTGTGTGTGTGTACAACCATTCAGAACTGTGCTAGCTAACATGTGCTAATTAGCATCTTTGAGCTAGACTCAGAAATATCTAAAATTGTCACTACTGAAACAGTCACGACCGAAATGTGGTAAAGTTTTGGTAGTGACATCATTGTTTTTTGAGTGTTATTTGATAAAATTTAGGGTCTTTTTTTGTGTACAACCGTTCAGAACTGTGCTAGCTAACATGTGCTAATTAGCATCTTTGAGCTAGACTCAAAAATATCTAAAATTGTCACTACTGAAACATGTCATCATTGTTTTGGTAGTGACAAAAGGGAACACATAATCATTTATTTTGGGGAAATAAAAACATTTTAGTACAGTTATGCAAATCATTAGTATTTTAATATGTTTTGGTAGTGTTTTAGTATGCGAGTTAAAATTCTGTATTGTGATGTGGTCTACCAAAACATTACTGTCACTACTGAAACATGGGATGTTCTGTCAAAAATAAAGCATATTGAATTATCAACTAAGATGTTATTATACACTCTAAAAATGCTGGGTTAAAAACAACCCAAGTTGGATTGAAAATGGACAAACCCAGTGATTGGATTGTTTTAACCCAGCGGTTGGGTTAAATGTTTGAACAATGTGCTGAGCAGTTTTATTTAACCCAACTATTGTTTAAAAAAGACTATATGGCTGGCTTAAAATGAACCCAAAATAGGTTGGAAATTAAAAATCAGACACATAATTACAAGAGGCAACAATAATAATCAAAATGTGAACATTTATTAATAAGCAAATGTTTATTGTTTAATTATTATTCATTAAACTTCATTAAACTAAATGTTCATTTGTCAAAAATATTAATAAATGTTCATTTCCAACATAATTTGGGTTCATTTTAAGTGAGCAATACAGTAATTTTTAAGCAATAGTTGAGTTTGCAGCAGGTTGGGCAAACATTTAACCCAACCACTGGGTTAAAACAACCCAGTCGCTTGGTTTGTCCATTTTCAACCAAACTTGGGTTGTTTTTAACTGCATTTTTTAGAGTGTACTGTTTGGTTAAATTCAAACGAATGAATCCTTACCTGTTGTAAATTGGAAATGACAGTAAGAGGAATTTCTTGTACTGCAATTTAAAAACTATAAAATTAAAGTTAATAAATACTATATATAAACGTGTGTGTGTGTGTGTGTGTGTGTGTGTGTGCGCGTGTATGTGTGTGCGTACATTTACAGAGAGAGTGTGCAAACAAAATTAAGGTCAAGGCACTTGGTTCAGACATTGTTTAAATGTATATAGGTATGTATGTCTTCTTTTAAAACCCTTAAAATGACACCGAACAGCATTCAATTTGCAGACTAGAAAGAAGAAACAGCTTGCCACTGCAGTGTATAAATGGATCCAAAAATCTGACAGATGGAGAAGTGACATTGAGAATGAGTTTATTTGCTGTCAGAGCTGAAAGCAGGATGAGATGTCATTTGACGACAGACTCTGTACAGGATGATGTTCGCATTAAGTGAACCAATTGAAGATGAAGGCAATACTGGATGGAATACTAATGTACTGCTGCATACTGAATAATATTTCTTAATGTTATAAGCAGTAAGCAATGGTAAATGCTATTATTCTTGTATTTCTTTTATTCATATTTGTGTGAAAATGTCTTAGTATAAAATTTGTATAAAGTCGAGTACATTGCATTGTGGGATACAGTTTTCGATGAATGTTTTGCATATGCATTTTGCATACTTTGCAGTGAATAGAAATTGTAAAACTATGAGTAGGTCTCCTGCCCTCGCTCTCTCCTCTGACAGCAATAAATCCCACTCTGGCCAAACTCCCAGGATTATCGGGGATTACTTCACGGTAAGAAAACATCACCAGATTTAATGTGATCAGGGTAAGACAGGAAAAACCTATTACTTGGAGACAGATCATGCTGTTTGAGTCAAGATCTCTCACACATATGTGTCCAGTTCATAGCACCAATCCAAAAGTTCATTGTTTATGTGTGTTTTCTCACTAAGCATTTCTATATTCGACAGCTTCATTCAGTCATTAAATGTGTAATGAGAGGTACAGGAAGGGGGGCGTCTGTCTTCTCTGTATTAAGTTAAATTAAATAATGTGAAGGAGCTGATTAAATTTGCAATGTCTGCTGTCTCCTGTCGTTAATTATACAGAGTGTGAATTTGGCACGGTGCAGTCAGCGCTGATGCGGTCGCAGCAGTTCACCCGTCACCGAGACAGCACGCCTCCGCCCTCCGGTCATGTCCCTGGAAAACTCAGCTAAGGGGGCAGAGAAACAGAGGCGGGACACTTTAACTGTCAATCAATTTGACCCAGAGGACGCACAGTCTGCAGAGACAATCACCTCGCTGCATGTAGGACAATTGTCACCCAAACTGATTGGATTGTTTCCCAAATGTTCTCATTCTAAAAAGGTTTAATGTGTGGTAACAAATCTATGTTGTTTAGCGCAGACACATTTATTCAAAGCATCCTGGGGTTGAAGGGTTCACCCAAAAATAAAAATCATGTACTCACACTTATGTCCTCCTGTCCAAAAGTTTGGGGTCTCTTTATGCTCACCAAGGCTGCATTTATTTGATCACAAATACAGTAAAAACAGTAATATTGTGAAATATTATTACAATTTAAAAGAACTGTTTTCTATGTGAATATATGTTAAAATGTAATTAATTCCTGTGATCAAAGCTGAATTTTCAGCATCATTAACAACATCTGCAAAGTTACGACGTGCAAAGTTCAATGCAAAGGGAGATATTTTCTTTTACAGAAATTGCTTTTTAAGGACTACAACAAACGGCTGGTAGGGACTACAACGAGCTTCTTCCCAGGTTAATGACATGCCGTCATTTTACACCAGACTGCTTCACAAACGAGGCTCAATTCAACGCTGGATTTGCACAAAAGATTAACATGACGGCACATGCTAGTGGATGAGCTGAATCAACTCCACAGCAACTACATAAATTTATCCATTAACCATTCAGAAACATCCTAGAAGTTGTAACTTCTTCCTGAGTCTCTCCATCAGTGTCGACTCCGGTTTGAACAATGTAAGGCTGAACACCGTTACTGACAATTGTCATTTTGGCTGCGTGAGATTCTCCAGCTTTGTTGTTGTTGAGCGACCGAAGCGTGAGCTGTTAAAGCTCCACCCTCTTCTGGAAAAGGGGGCGGAGCAGCAGCTCATTTGCATTTAAAGAGACACACACAAAACAGCGTGTTTTTGCTCACACCGAAATAGGGGCAAATTTGACAAGCTATAATAAATGATCTGTGGGGTATTTTGAGCTGAAACTTCACAGACACCAGAAACTTATATTACATCTTGTAAAAGGAGCATTATAGATCCCCTTTAAGAGCTTTAGAATTCTTTGAATATAGCACTCAAGTGGTATGGACTACTTTTATGATTCATTTATTTTTTGGTCCTTGCAGCCCCTTTGCTATATGCTTTCACTGTGTGGAAACTACATTACATTAGTTGTGTAAAACTTGCTGTATTGTCATGTAAGTCTTGGTGACACCAAAAAGTATATCTGGCTGACATGTATCTGTACTTCTACTGGTTTGCAGGTAATCCACTGAGATAGCTAAACTCTTTCAAGCTGGTTTGAGGGCTGTACCGCAGGAATGATTTCAAAGACAGGAAGTTGTTGTATTGAGGTCAAACCAACTTAAAAGACAGTAACATCCCACTCTCTCGAGCCACAGAGGACGCAGCGGGGACGAACCACAGAATGGTAAGAAAAAACAGGCCTAAATCTTCACACAAAAACAGCAAGTTCAGAGGGGGACAAGCACAGAAAGCCCACAATCCTCCACAACCAGGGATGCAGCCCTGCTTTCATATAAAAAAGGCTCGCTCGCTACCCTCCTATCAGCCACAACAAGACGCTGTGAAGTCGGGGATGAGCTGGGTTCACGCTGCGCTCCTGCACTTCTCCGAGCGCTCTGAACTCCCCCTTACAGGGCTGAAGGATTGTTCACGCTTCTCTTTTTGGAAATGCTGACATTCAGTCGTAAAGTAGGCCACTCGTTTTTGGCATAGTAGCACGCTTATGAAATACATTTAAAGTCAGCATGGACACAGAATGGCTCTATTTACTCAGTTAATTCACATTTCTGATCTAATTGTACATGATATATTGAAGCTGCTATTGCAAATGAAAAAAGCTTGTCTTCGTAATCTTTCTTCAAAGCGATTTTTTCATTTTCGGCTGTTGCCACAGGCCATGCAGTTGATTACCTTGCTGAAAAATCCAGCATTGCTGGTCACCTTATTCCTGACGAGCCTACTGCGTTTTTAATTATGGGTTGCACTTCCGGTTTGGGGAACTTCCATTCAAAAAGACTGAAACTAATAATTTTCAGATCATAAGGTTGCCTTAAAAATAAAGTTTATCCGTCAATTTTCCTTCATGTTTTATTTTCAGACATCACGAGAATAACGCAACGCTTGGTATTTTAACATTACATGTTGCTCTTTTTAGTCGCTGCATTCTTTCCTCTTGCTTATTTTTTTTCTTTCCCCTTTTGCATTCCGCTGTAATAGTATGAAAAAGGACAACATATACTGCACATTTGTGGTCTGTTCTCCCGATTTAATTTACGATATATCCCATTAATAATTCACTGGAATTCACGAAGAATCTCTCGTTTTTCTCCTTAAATCCTCAAGTCTCTTTCCAGGTTTGTTTTCACAGGTAAATACAATTTATTATCTGTCAAAATGACAGAAATCACTTTGAAATAGCATCATGCAATGCTGAAGTTAATGAACATTTTTGATTAAGGCAACGTATGTTACATAATACAGATATATATATTACTACAGTGATATTTAAAGCCCGGAACACACAAAGCCGACGCCAACGAACTAGTGGCGACCAAGTAGCACGTCCGTTCTGCGCCTGCGTAAGAAGAAATGCCTTTTCGTACCAGCAGCTGAACAGTCAATCAGAATGATCAGATGGCCCGACTGACCGACGAGCTCCGACACCGATTCAACATGTTGAATCAGCCGAAAAAATGCAGACAAGGACCAACTTCAGATGACGGTGTCGAACACACTGAGAAAACTTAGTCGGCCGACGAACAAAAACTGCCCGAACAAATACCCGTCTGTTATTGCTGTGGAAAGAATCGTGCTTTTGGGGTTATGCATGGTCTATTGAAAGTACCTTGTTGATGCTTTTACACTTTTAAATGTCCTTTTAATGTTCGATTGTTGAAGGGGTGAGTAGAATAATGTCATCTCATTGTACCCAGTTTCAAAAGAAAACGTATTATTGCATTCATAGAGCGAGCCTTTCACTGATTGTTTACAGCTTAATGGAAATTACACCCATAATTCACGCAAAGCGTCATGCGGTGTAAGAATAAGGTGGATATGCTTTGCATGCTGGTTCCCAGCATGGGAAGCGGGAGTGATGTTGGACCGGCTACACCAGCTCAGTTTTGCTTGAGAACAGCAGCACTATACCAGCATTTTATAGCATAAACCAAAGTATACCAACATGGGATTCATGCTGGTTTATGCTAGTTTATTCAATATGGTTATAGTTAACCATTAGCCAAATAGAGTGCTGCAGAGATTATGTATTTTTGTAGGCCAAAACCCAGAAACGAGTTGCATTTTAGCACTTCTGATTCTATTGTCCTTAAGTCAGTGGGTTTTTTAATGGGTTTTTGGTTAAATGCTTGAAATAATGTCTGTGGTGAACACAAGCTCAAGATATTTTTACATTTTCTATGACATAAAATACATCAGTAATACCCCCTGGTGATTTTTTAAAAGCTTTTAGTTGTCTTGAAAAAGGCAAAATTGCAAACAAGTGTCTTGGGACTATAGAGGTTGTACTCTGTCTACTCACTAGTCGCTTTTACAGCCTCATTGTGTTTAGCTCTGGCAAACTATTCTAATTCAAACTTTCAGGGAAAATGTTTTTTAAATAAAGACAGAAAGAGTTTCAATAGCTTAAAGACCGTGGTGTAGTTCGTTTATAGCCTATGTTTAGCTCTTTTTTTTACTTCTGCTGATTGCATTTAGACTTCAAACTTCATAAAGGTTGTGCTCATTTTTGAAGATTATCATGATGAACAAAACATGTAAGAATCATAAACTTTTGTTGGTCACAGAGCTTATTTTCTGCAGTGATCCAAAAGCCAATGAAAAATCCATCGAGGGAGCCAGAGGGATGCTAACTTACAGGTTGGTCTACAAACATACATCATGACTGCAGCGCTCTACAGCTCAGCTGTTAGTAATGCAGCCTTTCTAAAATCTTGCCAATACTTTTCAATGATTTGAATGCCTCTGACCAGAATCACTTAAAAGCATTGTAAAAAATCTCATAATTATGATTTACGAACTCAGTAAGTAGGAACTTCCTAGGAGGGCTTGAAGGCAGCATATGATCAAGAATTATAGATTTCTGCAAGTTTTTGGGGGGTTTAAAATCTTAATGGGAGGGAAAAATGAGAAAGGAAAAAAAGAAACAACTAAAGGGAGAGGGAAGGATCCTGGGAGAGCAGACTGTGTAATTTAGCAGCATGTATATTTCAGCATTTGTGTTTGTGTGAGCGCATGTCTCTGCCCTTAAGACGCAGCGGGGGGCAGAAAGCTGATGAGGGTTGTTTGTGAAACGACGGGCATTTAAAATGCCAGCACACTTACTAGACACGAGCAGACTGGCATTAAAGACCACTGTGGCGCTTTGGCACGCTCTTAAGAAGATTCCTTTTAATTGGCCTTCAGAGATGCCCGGATTACCCGCAAATTCTGTTTGTGCGACTGTGTTCGGCACTGATAAACAGAGTTAAAAGAGGTTTAACTCGGACAAAACTATACACTTGAAATCGGATTTGGCTCTGTTTTCATTGGGCGTGTTACAAATGAATATGCTAATTTTGAAAATAAACACATTTTAATGTGGTGTTGATATGATAATTAACCTGTGCCGAACTTGGTAAACCTGTCAATTTGTGGGACACAGCTCATGGCGCACACTAATTGGACACTAAACATCATAATTGCCTCTTTAGCTGTCGACAAAATAGCTGCAAATTAGCGAGTTCAAATTCACATGTGCTAGACTGTTGCACTGCATCATATGACTTCAGCAGCACTAACATAGAATTTTTTTTTAAGAAATCGTTCTAAATAGCCCCAGATTAAAGTTCTTTGGTTTGTAGCAGAACACTTTCTGGTGCTAAATAGAGCCCTGCTTTATGAGACAATTTACAATAAGGTAGTGTTGCCAAGTCTGTGGTTTTCCCGCAGAATTGTGCTGCTTTTACTCTGTTGCCACAGGTTGTTTTTCATGTCCACAGGTTAAAGCGACCCTAAATAACATGATATTTAGCCCCTGGAATGCCAATTTTACCTGGGGAACCCCACCAAAAATGCGGATTTTACCCCCCGGAACGTTATTTTGTACCCCCCACCCCCCGAACCGCTACTGGGCTAGTTTTGAGTAGCAATTGGGCGGGTTTTGTTGTGAAAACCTGGCAACCCTGCAATAAGGTCCCATTTGTTAACATTATTAAATGCATTGGCTGACATGCACTAACAGTCAATGAACAATATATATATATTTCAAAGCCTTCATTAATCTTTGTTAATGTTAGTTAGTAAAAATATAATTCATTATTTGTTCATGTTATCATGTATTTTATGCATCATGCACTGCTGCAAATTCTACAAACACTTTCCCCCTGCAGAATGTGAATTTTTTAAACATTTTTATTCCAAAAAAATAAAATAACATCTTATTTTTAATTTCAACAGATGTGGTCTGATTTTCAGTAGTTGTGCAGGAACACTCACCTGGTAAAATCTGATCATAATAACAGCACACCGGAGCAGAACAACAAGGGGTTCTTTTCTATTCCTTTAATAATTAGTATACCATCCCCATAATGTTATTATTCATTAACAGCACTGTGGATTACATACATAAATAAGTACATGAAGGGCTCCACGTTCAGGCCAATGGTGGTTGTGTTTTACAGGTGTCTGTGTGGCTGCTAATCAAGCGGCGCAATAGCCGAGGGGTAGTTTGAGGAATTGCCCCTTACAGACTCCTGGTGGGGTGTTAATGAGCGGACCGCTTGAGCTCAGCGGGGTCTTGCTGCTCTTGTAGCCTGTTAGCGGGATTGTGGTAAATTTGAGGCGGTGGTGGGCAGATTGTGTCCTTACGCTAACCCTTGCTGCTGGCTAGAAAATACAATTACCCTTACAGTCGTTTCTGCAAGAGATTCTAAATGTGTCTGCCCTGAAGCAGGAAAAACATTCTCATCTGTTTCACTTTTTTCTTTGGTTATGTTCAGAATGACATACTATATACTATTCATAATAATTTTTGAAGTGCAGTGTGTATACTTTGCAGGGTGTGCAAATTTTAAATAGGCATGAAATACATACAATGAAATACATATGATTAATCGATGATTGCATTTTCCAAAATGTACAGTATGCAACAATTTTTATCATCACCTTCTTTACTTGATATTTAATTCAAGATTGATAAAATACTCAATCTCAAGATTGATAAAAGTTTTTTTTTTTACACATTTTTGTAACTTTTTTTGTATGAAAACAAATATAATGGCCAATATTATTAATAAAGGGTTCACCCAAAAATGAAAAAAAAAGTTGTCATCATTTACCCTCAAGACTCTCGTTCATCTTTGAATTTGAATTTAGACTATTATTTACATATAAACAATGAACAGCGAACATAAACAGAAGCTCAACCGTACTTGCTTAACACACGAGAATGAACCTCATTGGTTCTTTTTTAGAAGCTCAAACGTGCTGCGTAACATGAGAATGAACCTCATTGGTTCTTGCGGAAGCTCAAACGTGCTGCGTAACACGAGAATGAACCTCATTGGTTCTTGCTGAAGATCAAACGTGCTGCGTAACACGAGAATGAACCTCATTGGTTCTTGCCGAAGATCAAACGTGCTGCGTAACACGAGAATGAACCTCATTGGTTCTTGCCGAAGATCAAACGTGCTGCGTAACACGAGAATGAACCTCATTGGTTCTTGCTGAAGATCAAACGTGCTGCGTAACACGAGAATGAACCTCATTGGTTCTTGCTGAAGCTCAAACGTGCTGCGTAACACACGAGAATGAACCTCATTGGTTCTTGCTGAAGATCAAACGTGCTGCGTAACACGAGAATGAACCTCATTGGTTCTTGCTGAAGATCAAACGTGCTGCGTAACACGAGAATGAACCTCATTGGTTCTTGCTGAAGCTCAAGCGTGCTCGTAACATGAGAATGAACCTCATTGAAGCTGCGTAACCGAGAATGAACCTCATTGGTTCTTGCTGAAGCTCAAACGTGCTGCGTAACACGAGAATGAACCTCATTGGTTCTTGCTGAAGATCAAACGTGCTGCGTAACACGAGAATGAACCTCATTGGTTCTTGCTGAAGCTCAAACGTGCTGCGTAACACGAGAATGAACCTCATTGGTTCTTGCTGAAGCTCAAACGTGCTGCGTAACACGAGAATGAACCTCATTGGTTCTTGCTGAAGATCAAACGTGCTGCGTAACACGAGAATGAACCTCATTGGTTCTTGCGCGTCAAGCAAACATGCTTGGTCTTTTTACTGTATCTGATGTGTGTGTGTTGATGAATGTTTATATGTGAATAAAAGCCTAAATTAAATCCGTTCATGTAAAGCGATCGTATCTCTTCAGAAAATCTGAATGAAACCGCTCGATTCATATGGATTAGTTTTACAATCTCATAGCTGTCAATGGAGGGACAGAAATCTCTCAGATTTCATTAAAAATATCTTCATTTGTGTTTCGAAGATTAACAAAAGTCTTGCAGGTTTGGAACGACAGGGTGAATAAATGGTGACAGAATTTTCATTCTTTTAGGTGAACTAACCTTTTAATGTTATAATTTATTTATTTATATTATACCTTGACAAACCAAAGGCATTTCCTATAGCTCTGTGATCAAGCACCAGGGTAATCATGAGCGCGGACACTTATCCACCCTTACCTCATCCATCAGAGTAACATGCTTCAAACACATTAACATTTATGCATTTGGCAGACGCTTTTATCCAAAGCGACTTACATTGCATTATACTATACATTTGTATCTGAGTATGTGCAATCCCTGGGATCGAACCCACGACCTTGGCATTGCTAGTGCCATGCTCTAACCACTGAGCTACAGGAAAGCATCATGCTTTCCACCCATGATTCCTCAGAATATCCAACAAAAAATAACTGTGACCAGAACATACAGACAATGACTGTTCAGATGTATTTAATTACCATGCATGCTAATGCTGTATAATAGATTGATGTAGGCATAGTAAAAAGAGCATAATAAAAGTGCAATTTAAGATTCATATTGAAACTTTTGGCCCAGTGACAAATTCATTGTTGCTAGGTGAGTGCTAAAGTGTTTTTGGCACATTGCTATGCAGTTGCTGCGGTTTTTCAGGTAGTTCCTAATGTGTTCTGAGTTGATTTTAGCATAATGCTAATATGGTGTTTTAGGTGTTTTCTATGGTCTTTTTGGCAATATTATGGCTGCTAATCTGTTCTGAGTGGATTTTAGCATGATACTATGGTTTTAGGTGGTTGTTCTTTAGAGGTTGCTAGAGCGTTATATTTTGGTCCCTAGATGTGGATTTTTTTCACCCATTTTATCAGTAATTCACGTCTGTAGCACAAATGCGGGATGGGATACTCGCCAAAGTTTAATATTTAGGGTTAGAGGTCTGTTCATATCTCTAACCCTAAAAGTATGAGCACTAGTAATATCTCTTGACCCGACCTCCTGTCGAAAGAGGAAAGCTTCTCATCACTCACACCTTTGGCTCTGACAGGTCTTGTTTTACAGGTCTCCACAATACAAGGCTCAGAGGAGAAGATAGCTTTTGGCGGACATCATGTCTAACATCTTTGTGCTGACTCATTCCTCTGTTCTCACCGGGAAGATTAAAGGTGTGTGTGTCTTCACCAGGCAAGCACAAATTTCCCTTAATGTTTCTCCCATCAGTCCTTTATGGGTCTAATCTCTTTCAGGTTCCATCCCGCCTGTGCTATTGATCCTCTCAGTGCCGCCGACACAAACTACATGCAGACGTTTGATCTGAGAAAGACAGATGTGCTCGAGACTAAAAGCGATGGAGAATTCTTGCCTACCGAGTCCCTCTGAGGTTTGAGGGCTATGGATCACTTTGCTGCTTTCATAGCTTACCTTGGGCAACTTATTTGATAATAAACAAGACGTGAGGCTCTGGATATGAAAATTTTGGTTCACTGACATAGTTGGACATCAAATAACTAGGGATCATACCATACATTTTTTATCATTGAATTTTTTTTCCCTGAAATCTACTTATATTAGTTGAGGTTTTTGGCACCCAAATGACACATGACTATCTGAGCTGTATGATGTTTTTGACACATTGCAGACACATTTTGACTCCTTAGGGGTTAATCAAATTGGCTATATTCATTGAAAAGTTCAGACTCTAAGCTTTCAAATGCCACCTATTTTGTGTTGATCAAGGCAGTAGATTGGAAAAATATGATTATTAATTTCTTTGTAGCGAGGTGGCGCCCGCGGGCGGTACACTCCGGTTTGGAGTTGCTACTCAGCACTCGTTAAGATCTAAAATGGCTGGATGCATTAAAAAGCTGAGTTTCTAAGCTTTAAAATGATACTATTTTAAAGTGATTTAAGTGAACTTTAAAATGATAATGTGTTATTCCTGTGTACACTTTGGGCTTAAATGGTTAATTGAAAAATGATTTCTTAATATTTTACTTTTTTGACAATTTTTTGCAGCTTATTACTGAAGCTTTTTTTGGACTAAGGAGTACATTTTGAGTTCTGAAGTCTTTTATTGAAAGAAATCAAGGAAATTACTTTTTTTTTGTACAGTGCCAGTGATTTTAAGGGTTCTTGTGTGTGCATTATAAAACTGTCCATCCCTGCACTGCATATCTTAACATCTTCTTTACATTAAAACTTTGATCTAACAGCTAAATAACATGTTGGTAAAAAGCAGTTACTCACATCAAAAAGACAATTAGTCGCTCTACAGGCAGTAAAACCTTTAATAGCCATAATTAACCATTAACCTTCATTGAATATGAATCTAATGGAGCCCATTCAGAAAGGAATTTAAAGGGTTAAGGGCAGTAAATGCACTCATAATTTGGTGAGCTCGCTCCTTATTCACTGAGATTCTCTGAAAAGCTCCTAATGGCGGGCCAGTAGACATTTTCATTACTTTTCATGACCCGTGCCAGTCAGTCTGAAGTCCATTATGTCTGCAGAACGGCACACCGAGGGTAAATTTGCCCTGCGCAGGTCGAAACGTTTCTGAGGTGTCAAGTGGACAATAAAAGGGAAGAGAATATGAAATTTGGTGCAAACGGCTATAATCGACTCTTGAAAGGACAGAGAAATGTTGAAAGGTGCTGATGGTGAGACGTGTGACCTGCTGCTGAATTCAAAAACTGACTTTTAAATTTCTTTTCATTCCCATGAGGAGAAAGTGTGAAGGTTGATGGTCGTCACATAGAGATCTGGACCAGTACGCACACATGCATGCTTATCTCCTTATACAAATTCAAATGCAATTCAAATACTGCAAATACTGTGTTTTCAATCCATTTAGCCATTTTGCACATAAGGTATGTGCAAAAACAATCACGCAGCATGCTGCCTATAACCAACCGGATCACATTATTATTCATAGGTATTTGTACGCAAATTGTGGTTCTAGCAAAAATATTTTTTTCACGTTTGAATAAACTGATGCATATGATATCATGCAGCATATGTGAGTAGCATCCAGTTATCATCTTTGAAATAAAATTTTTTTTTTTTTAGTTATTATATATTTATGTATTTTTTATATATTTATGCATTTATTTATATTTATATATTTTTTATTTAGAATTTTGATAAACTTTTAATATTACTTTTAATTTTTAATATTTTAGATTTTTTTCATTATGATTAAAAATGTCTTAAATGTAGCACAGATGTTAAAAATAACCACTGGCATTACTATTAGTTCATTCATCAAACCAAGAATGAAAGGTCAAATAAAATGCATTGGATTATAGAAAACTGGATTGGATTAATGCACATTTTGGCACATGTAGTAGACATCCGGGTATTCTATTTGTTAAAAGCTGTGTGTGCGTGTGTTTTTGTGTGCTTTTTCTGTGTTTCTTTCTCTGTTTCCCCTTTGGCTCCTCCTACTCAATCTGTCTGATTTGGTCTAGGGTATGATTCTCGCTTCAGGTGCGAGAGGTCCTGGGTTCAAATCCCGGACGAGCCCCCAATTTGTTACGTCCCGCATGAATCTTAGGGGTATAGGTGGATGCAACAAAACAACAAAAATTTAACATGTATATTTTGCATATTAGCATGATTTATTAATTTTGAATTATATCTCTGAATTTCTGTCTGCCATTAATGTACACTCAACTTTACTGCTGTAAAAGCAATTTATACACAACATATTGTGTGTAACATCCAGACACCCGTGAAACGCAAGTCCCCTCAGCAGCTGCAGACGAGTTTATTTTAGACTTCTGTTTGATTGTGCTTTTTGTTCCCAGGGAGGGTATAATTTGGTGCATGAGTGCCTGAGGGGGTGAAGAATACCCCTGCATAATTAAAATGATACAAACGGAGGGAGCATATTGATTAATTCATGATGAAGATTCAAAGAGATCAGATTAAACAGTGTTTGATCATAAAGAATTGGCTGTTAAAGATGCAACACTAATCCATCTGCCTCAGCAACTAACTCCACATACACTAAATTATGAACACTTCATTGACATCTGAAATGATGTGGAATTAGTTGATTGTGTTGTACAGTTGTCAAGGTAGTTTATTCTGAAAGAGATCTGTTGTGAGCTTCTGTCGGAAAGATTATCCAATAAATTGGATGTGTTTTCATGTATAAATACTGGTTAAATGATTTATAAGTGATGAGTTTGAATTAGATGCCTGAACCTCTACGAAAGAATACAAATCTGCATTAGTACACTTTTAAAAGGAATAGTTCCGTACACTCTAAAAAATGCTGGGTTCGGGTTGAAAATGGACAAACCCAGCGAATGGGTTGTTTTAACCCAGCGGTTGGGTTAAATGTTTTACCGATGTACTGGGCAGTTTTATTTAACCCAACTATTGTTTAAAAAATACTATATGGCTGGCTTAAAATGAACCCAAAATAGGTTGCGTTAAAACAACCCAATCACTGGGTTTGTTTTTAACCCAGCATTTTTTTAGAGTATAAAAAGTTATCAAAATTGCCATGCAGCTCTTTTACATTCAACATGTCCTACTTGTATGATTCTACTTCCTAGGGCTTGACATACATAGTATGAACTATGAAGGTAATTCTTAAAAAAATCTATTTTGAGTTCCACAGAAAAAGTCAATGCAAGTTTGGAACGACACAAGGGTATACAGAATACTTGTTTTTGGGTGGACTGTTCCTTTAAATACATTACCATTTGAAATCTGTCCATCACAGAGATGGAAAACAAGTTAATATCAAATTCGGACATTAGAGCATTTTTAAGAGGTTATCCTTCAAATGAGCCATAATGGAGTAATTATGTTGTTAGGCTGTGGATGTTTCACACAATGCTAGAACAGCTTTGAGAATAAATAAACCTCAAATAGATCACGATATGTGTGCTGTCAGCTTTGGCCGCTCTGTGCCTCAGCTTCTACATGCTCTTGATAAATAACAGAGATTCTGGCCCAGTTCGCTGTCATGATAGTCCTTGTTTATATCCAGAGTTTGCCATAAATCACTCTGAGTTTCCAAACACAGCCCCAGTTATGGAGAGGGAAGGAGGAAACAGCGATTGCGTGCTGTCATACTTTGTAACTGTGACATCAACCTCACACTGCCACATATATAAATTGTTTCTGGACATTTTAGAAGGTTTTTTGGGTAAGCGTCTTTTGTTACGCACAATCCGTTTTTGTTTCTAGACAAAAACGGCCATTCTTTAAGATTTTCAAACTTTTTGATGCCACAGACCCTCAAATATGATGATCCCCTTGCAAAGGACCCCTTCCTGAAAACTATTTTCATTCAATTTTATTCTTTTTTTTTCTACCCATCATTTACAACCTGAAGAGAACAGTCATTAATAATGCCAAATTCAGAAAATTTTAGCTCATTTATTTAATCTTTTTATTTTATTATTTCTTTTGTTTACAAACTTATATTCTTTTTTATATTCTTTATTTTATTTTTTATTTATATTCTTTTTATTTATGTTCTTTTATTTATATTTTTACACAATTTCTGTCTAAACTTTCCATAGATCCAGCACTCTCTTCTGGCCCTTTTTACAGCCATTCTAGAATGTTTCTGCCTGTATTTATTACAGTCGTTCTAAGATTTTTCTGCCTGTATTTGTTTCAGCTATTCTAGAACGTTTCTGCCTGTATTTGTTACAAACGTTCTAAGATTATTCTGCCTGAATTTGTTACAAATGTTCTAAGATTATTCTGCCTGTATTTGTTACAATCGTTCTAAGATTATTCTGCCTGTATTTGTTACAATCGTTCTAAGATTTTTCTGCCTGTATTTGTTACAACTATTCTAAAATGTTTCCGACTGTATTTATCATGGTTGTTCTCAGATGTATCTGCCTGTTTTTGTTACTGCAGCTATAGAATGTTTCTGCCAATATTTTTTACTTTCATTCTAGAATATCTCTGTCTGTATCTTTACTGCCTTTTTTGAATATTCCTGGATGCATTTGTAACTGTTGTACTCACATATAGAATGTTTCCCTTCTTTATCTGTTACTGACATTTTCAAATCTTTTAGATTGTAGCTAATGCTGGAGCTGTCGAGTGTTTGCCACCAGCGAACCCCACATCCTGGCTCCAGGGCGTCAGGAGGTTTGAAGAGGTGAAAGCACTCTGCATGGAAATGGATGTCATGATCAGCCCAATGTGATAAAATATGAAAATGTATTTTGTGAATGTATTGGAATCAGTAGAGCGCCTGGGGGGACACCCCAGTCCCAGATGAACGGGTGAAAGAAACAGCCGTCAATTGAAAAGATAAAAAAGCAATCTTGTGCACCTGTAACCTTTAAGAGATATTTCTCTCTCTCTCAGAGATGCTTTAAGCAATCACTTGCATGGCACGATTCAAGGAACCAATATATATGAGGATATGTCTGAATCTGTGAAGGTGAATCACACAGGAGTCAAGCAGATTGAAAACAGAGTTTGTCTGCATCTCACTGCCAAAGCTTTTACAAGCATCTGGCAGCTCTGTAGGATAAAGAAGTGTTCAATGACGCACACATATATTTCTCTCATATCACTGATAGGTATTTGTTGAGATCAAGAGGAAATGGGATGAAAATTAAGTAACCAAAGGCAAAGAAGGTGGGCTTCGTTTATGAGCAGAACATTTGTTTCTGTGTAAATTGTTCGCAAATTATTCTTATATGTGATTTTTAAAGGGTTGGTTACTTCAGCAAAAATCTCATTGACTCACCATCATGTCGTCCGAATCTTGTATGCTGTTGTTTTTCTGTGGAAAAGAAAAAAAGAGAATTTTTAAAGAATCACTTGACAGTTCATAGTGACCACGGCTGTCAAGCTCCAAAAAAAGAAAAAAAAAAAAAAAACACCATTAAAGTATCATAAAAGTAGTTCATACAATCTGTGTTCTATTATACAAGTCTTATGAAGTCATACGAAAGCTTTGTGAAGCTGGTTTTCACAGAAAATCTTCCCTCTATGAAATCTCATCTCTTTTGAAATCTCAAAATGTTTAACATCATTTAATGACATGAGGGTGAATATTAAATAATGACTTTCTGGGTGAACTGTTCCTTTAAGATGAGATGTATCTGACTCAATAGATGTATTTAGAGGTCTTCAGAATCGCGTGGAAAGACAGCTCGTCCCATTATAGAAAGACAGGGACGAGCATCTGCGCAAACTCATAGAAAATAACCAAAACGATCCAAGGTTCTTGTTTAGTACAGTGGCTAGATTAACAAATAAACAGACATCACTAGAACAAAACATTTCATTACAGTTTAGTAGTGATGACTTTATGAATTTCTTTACTGAGAAAATCGAAAGCATCAGAAATACAATTGAAGAAACTGCGCTCGTTAAAATTACAAATGACTTATTTCTAGCTTCTGACCAAGGCTGTATCTCAATTACTTGATCTTAGTGCTGCGTTCGACACTATAGATCATAAAATGCTCCTAGATCGACTACAAAATTACACTGGTATACAAGGCCAGGCATTAATGTGGTTTAGGTCGTACCTATCAGATCATCACAATTTTGTCTATTTAAACGGGGAAAAATCTAAGATATCAATAGTAAATTATGGAGTGCCGCAAGGATCTGTGTTAGGCCCTCTGCTATTTTCAATATATATGCTGCCACTTGGTAATATTATAAGAAAACATGGAATTAGTTTCCACTGCTATGCAGATGATACTCAGTTATATATTTCATCACGACCAGATGAAATCTCCAAATTATCCAATCTGACAGAGTGTGTTAAAGAAGTAAAACATTGGATGACTAGTAATTTTCTTCTATTAAATTCAGATAAGACTGAAGTACCAAAAATCTGTACACAGAATCTCTCAGACTTTAGAAGGATGTTCTGTTACTCCATCCTCGACAGTTAAAGACCTGGGTGTTATATTAGACAGCAACTTGTCCTTCGAAAATCGTATTTCATACGTTACAAAAACAGCCTTCTTCCACCTCAGAAACATTGCTAAGCTACAGAATATGTTATCTGTTTCTGATGCAGAAAAGCTAGTTCATGCTTTCATGATGTCTAGACTAGATTACTGTAATGCATTACTAGCTGGTTGTCCTGCTTCCTCAATAAACAAGCTACAATTAGTACAAAATGCAACTGCTAGAGTTCTTACCAGGTCAAGAAAATATGATCATATAACACCAATTTTATCATCTCTACACTGGTTACCTATTAAGTTCTGTATTGATTATAAAGTATTGCTACTGACCTATAAGGCTCTAAATGGATTAGCTCCTGATCTTCTGTCGCCCTACAATCCTTCATGCTCTTTAAGATCACAAAACTCTGGACTTCTGGTTGTACCTAGGATATCTAAGTCCACTAAAGGAGGGAAAGCGTTTTCACATTTGGCTCCTAAACTCTGGAATAGCCTTCCTGATAATGTTCGAGGCTCAGACTCACTCACCCAGTTTAAATCTAGATTAAAGACACATCTCTTTAGCCAAGCATTCACATAATGCATCTCATATCAGATCACTTGCACATGACTATCTTTGCTTAATGTTATGAACAGCAGATACGCTAATTATTCTCCATTTGCTTTTCTGTTTTATCTCAGGACGCCCGTCCCGAGCTGACTAGAGAGTACATCAGCTTCAGTTTGGATCCAGCCTCTTAAGAAGACCTCAAATGACCAACACCTGTGAAGAGACGGCGCCAACTCTTGCGAGGACTTCAGATGACGCAATATCTGGATCAACATGCACATTCCCAAATTTCTATATATCCTAATTATTGATAATATGTAATTCATTATTTCCAGGAGCTCATTGCTTCTACCTTCAATTAAACTGCTAACAGTGATTGTAAATTAAATTGCCTAAATTATTACATTGTTAGCTAACTGCATGATTATATGTACATTTCTGAAACCACACACATTAGACAGTCACCTCCGATACCAGATTTTCTAAATTGTAATGTTGACATGCATTCACTGTAAAGCTGCTTTGAAACGATATGTATCGTGAAAAGCGCCATACAAGTAAATGTGAATTAAATTGAATATTTAGGACATCTCCGGTAATACTCTCGAAGATAATAACCTTTCACAGCACACCACACGAGACATAACCTTATCAAGACCTTCCGTTTACAGCTGACTGAATGTGATTTTAATCTGTCTCTCACCAGGTCAGGACTCAAAGGGTTTAACTTATTAAACCAAACAACCTGCAATCAGAGAAGCATCATTGTACATTCTGTTTGAATGTGAGCCAAGCAGAAAGCAATCTGTGCCTCACGACGGCATTAAACAAACCAATCTGCTATTGTACAGGCCACAATTTCAAACATAATCCAAGACTATCCTTAAAGTCCAAAGGGGAAAGTTGACATTTTTAGGGGTGGGACATAATAATAGCCATAATCAATAT
The DNA here is from genome assembly GCA_037950665.1 of Hypophthalmichthys nobilis. NCBI lineage: Eukaryota > Metazoa > Chordata > Actinopteri > Cypriniformes > Xenocyprididae > Hypophthalmichthys > Hypophthalmichthys nobilis. The sequence continues at coordinate 23,795,038 of CM075486.1, forward strand.
ATATATATATATATATATATATATATATAATCCTTTTTTTTTTCGGTTGAGAAAGACTGCAAATTTCATATAGCAGATATACATATTTATGATTTATTTTGTTTGGACAGCCTCAAAACTCTAAAAAAAAATTTTTTTCATTGAGATGGTTCTCCTATTGAAGATGTTTTATCATTTACTATTGAACGAGTTTTATTTCTTTTTATCCATTTTAAATTTACATCTCATGTCCATTTTCTTAATTTTAATTTGCAATGCAGTTTTGTACCATTTTTGTCATTTTGTGATTAATTTATTTCTTTATATATGAACATACTTATCCTGCCTTCATCATTTCTAGTCTTTAGTGTCACATGATCCTTCAGAAATCATTCTAATATGCTGATTTATTATCAATGTTTGAAACAGTTGTGCTTTTATAACTTGTGATACATTTTTCAGGATTCTTTGATGAATAAAAAGTAAAAAAAAAAAAACAGTATTTATTTAATTAAAATATTATATTTTGTAACAATATACACTAACGTTCAAATGGTTGGGGTCAGTCATTTTTTTTTCTTTTTTCTTTTTTTGAAAGAAATTAATACTTTTATTCAGCCAGGACATGTTAAATTGATAAAAAGTCTAGTAGTAAAGACTTATATTGTTAGAAAAGATTTCTATTTTGAATAAATGCTGTTCTTTTTAACTTTTTATTCATCAGTGAATCTTGAAAAAAGTATCATGTTCCAAAAAATATTAAGCAGTTATAAACTAACAGTTAACAATATTAACTGTTTCCAACAATTATAATAAATCAGCATCAAATCAACATATTAGAATGATTTCTGAAGGATCATGTGACACTGAAGACTGGAGTAATGATGCTGAAAATTCAGCTTTGATCACAGGAATAAAGTATATTTTAAAGTATATTAAAATAGAAAACCATTGTTTTAAATTGTAATAATATTTCCAAATATTACTGTTTTTTTTCTGAATTTTTGATTAAATAAATGCAGGATTGATGAGCATAAGAGTCTTCTTTCAAAAACAGGAAGATGTGCTGCTTTTATATAATGAAGGCAGGAAATGTATGTACAAACACAGAATGAACACAGTACTGTGTTGACATCGAACAGTGACTTGTTGGCATGTTTCACACTTTCTTCCCACCCCGTGATTTGTAATTTGTCACACGTTAGATTTTAATGTATCACACATGCCACATCGTCTCATCACTGCCTCTCTCACTCGCACACCATCCATATAAAGGTGCTGCTATCCTTGCCTTCATTACAGCTGCAACAAGCCCGGGTCCCCATCACGCTGAGATATATAATTAACACACAGATCAGCGAGGAGATGGGCAGAGGGCGCCGGAGACGCACTCACTAATGATTCCAGAGAGACTTTCTTTCACTAGACAAAAAGAACAGTGGACAATGTTTGGATAATTGAGAGCTACGGTATATTAACACACACTCTTACAAGCAAAGATTAAAGCAGTTTCCTCGAAATTAAAATTCATTTACTCATCCTTATGATGTTCCATATCCATATGACTTTTTCATTTTTTTTTTTCTGTGGGACACAAAAGGCGATGTTAGGAAAAATGTTTTACATATTTCCACATGACAAAATTAGATTCTTCGTTTTTTAAACGGACGCAAAAGTGATAAATAATATATAAAATTATCGACATGACGAAGAGCAAGACATGAAAGAACTTTAATTTCTGGCTGAAATAACTCTTTAATGAGCCACTTATTTTGTATTGCCTGTTTGTTTGACACCACCGAACAGCAATTTACAACATCTCTGTGATCATTATAGCCAGATTAATGGCCGTTTGAGCAGGTCCAGTGTTCGTAATCAGGGGCAAACACTGGAGGCCGATGATGAATTATTAATACCTCCATGCTGAGATGGCATCGTTTGTGTGTGTGTGTGAAAGAGTGAGTTTTTAACTCCGATTCTGTTCTAACATGACTCCTGTATGAAATCGGTTAAGCCGTCCATTTCCTCCTGCAGATTTGCTCGTAATCGTTTTCGCCAGGCCTCGTCCAGAATCTTTGATATACCTTTAATCAGCCGTTGGTTAAATTGTGAGGAAATCCTCACTCGTTCCCCCATCAGACCTGTATCAAAGGCATCCTACGACAGCTCCCACCCTAAGAGAAAAAACGTGTTGAAATGAAACTATTAGTGAGGAATATTTCAGGAAAGCAGGCATATCACAAAGATCAAAGAGGTGACTGCAAGAAAAAAAAAACACTTATGGAGCAAAATACAAGATCTTCTAAGCTCTGGGAACATGAAGTTCTCACACTTTTTGCTCTACACTGGCATCCCCTGTTTCAAGACGTTTCATGGTTAATTGATGTATTAACCTTGTGTCTGATCACAATAGAAATCTATAGATTTGATGAGAAATGTTCATTTTGTGATTCTATATGGGCTTAGTCAGAACTTTCTGCCATAACTGTCAATGGCTGGTGACTTATTAAGAACATTTACGGCCATAAATATTTTTTACCAGCCATGAAACAAAGAGCAATGAGTGATTGTTCTTTGTCTTTTGTTGTTTGATTAAAAACAGACTGCAGCAGGAATATTAGGCTGCTGTCACTTTAAAAGCTAATGCCCGGATCCAATATACTGTTACACATGCATTTTATTTCGCAACTGTTTACATTCAGTTAAGACATATCTGACTATGTTTACAAGAATACTTGCCAAGACAGGCAGTTTGACATAAATTTGTTTGAATATGTCTATTTAAGTGGAAGAAGGCTGCGCACAAAGTGCGCGAGCAACGCTGCATTCACACGGGGCGTCGGCATCAATGCTTATAGTGATAACAGCCAATCACATTACTTTCCAGTGTTGCATGAACGCAATTGGCTAGCGTCTGCGCTAGGGAATTTGCATAAGGCGATCTGATTTGCTGACACCTGCATTGGCACCTGAAAAGTTGAGAAATCTTCAACTTCTACCATGAGCAACGCGAGTGAAGCGACGCGACGGAACCCACAATTCAGATCGGCAACGCATGACGTCACCCATTCAAATTAAATGAGAAGCGTTAACATGGGTGTATTCACACGGGGCGTCGGTGTTAATGCTTCTCATTTACTTTGAATTGGTGACGCCATGCGTTGCCGCCTTAATTGTCACTTCGCAAGCATTGCTTACAGCAAAATTTCTCAACTTTTCAAGCGCCAAAGCAGGCATCAGCACAGACGCTAGCCATTTGCGTTCATGCAACACCGGAAAGTAATGTGATTGGCTGTTGTCATGACGGTCGTGTCAGCAAAAAGCTTCAGACACGCCCTCCGTCAAGCGTTGACGCCAATGCCCCATGTGAATGCAGTGTGACGAAGTTCCCTTTTGCGTCTTCTTATGAATTGAGTTCTTTTTCATGTCTTCTTGAGTTTGAATATTTCAATTGGCAAGGCTTAAACTATTGTTTGTTCACACGTTCATGTTCTCACAATTTTGCATGGTTAGAATTTATAAAAACGTCACTGGCCAAGTGGCAATTGTTTCATATAGCCTAAAGGCTAGTCAACACCGATTTTTACACGCATTTAGCCCTGTGCCTAGTATACTGACTAGCCTACTCAATATCGGCTTTAATATTTACTTTAATATTTAAAGTTGCAACATGTCACAAGTATTCCTGGTTCACAGGAGTATAGAAGCCTATCTTACATTATTTACTCTCAATGTCTTGCTTTCCCTCCGATATGCAGAGAGCGGTAAACCAACGCCATTAAAGGCGGTTTGCTCTTCTGTGTTGCCAATAAGTGCCTCTCTAATTCACTTCCTAAAGGGAACCCCTGACAAAATGTTTTAATTTAACACTACTCTAGTCTAAACCAACAAACAGTTTAGCAGTTATAGAGATTTCTGAGGCGTCAGTCTTTTTAAAGGAATTTTGTTGGTATTTTTTTGGCGCTCAATCTGTTGAGATTCACCTCACGAAAATGTCGTCCTAAAAAATGGTAAAGTTTGAGTTCGTGTTGAATTCTTAAAGAAAACATAACCAAATACTTGTAATATATGTAACTTTACGATGTGTAAATCTATAATAAACTGATAAATATTGACAGTACCTATATTCTGTCGATGTCCCGTCCTAACGGAAACCGCTCGAGATGTTGCTACACCTCACTAGGCGAACGCCTGATGTTGTAGCCTATACCTTTAATTAACTTTTTTTTTAAACTATGTTTAAATGTTCATAATATGTAGATTTACACTGTGTGTGTTATGAATGCATATTTATTTTATTTTTTCAATGAACCCAAAACCCACCCTGCCAACAAACACTCAATGAGATTTTTATGGGTCACCTAAATGATTTATTGGTAAAGATATCTATTGCAACCATGGTTTCATTATAAGAGGTCATATAGCCCTGTAATCCAGTCCAAATAGTTTCATGTCAAGAGGAATAAAGCTAAATTAAACATGATCAGCTGCTTTGATCTTTAATTCAGTCACAGGAGGGGAAATACCGCCACCTGCTGACCAACACGAGAACTCATTATTGACTATTTGTATATGTTTATGGTACAAACAACATTATATTACCATAGTAAAATGTCCTAAAAATATGGCATTTCTATGTCTAAATAACCATGGTAAAGAAATGCTGATAAACAGATCCAGCACTGCAGTAAACTGATGTAATAGTGTTAGTATTTGCTGACTGTGTTCTCGTTTATTTTATAAACTGCTGCATTGCCATCCACACATCCAAAATCCATATCAGTTAAATGAGTTTGTGTCTCTGGGGTTCACAATATATATTTGGAAGTTGTGGGAAAAAAACTGTCATGCTCGACTTGTAATTGCCTCTATTGACAATAGGCTTAATTGCTCTACACAAACTTTGATTAGTCTCACATAAGATAATGCTGTAGATCAGTATGTACTGTAATGTGTATGGATTATATTAATGAAATGAAAAAGAAATAGTAAACACAATACATATTACATACACCTGGTTATCTAAACCGGGGCTTCCCATTGACTTCTCTTGTTATAATATAATATAATATAAGATTGTACGCATATAATTTTACACTATTAAAAATAAAATGTTTGGTATTTTTAGAAGTGATTTTATGAACTATAATCTTGTGTGTAGCCTATATTTACACAGTCTATAATATATATATTTTTATATTTTTTTAAGTTAGAGCTCAAATTGATTTATTTTAAAATAATGTTACAATTATTAAGAATATAAAAATATATATATTTTAAATATTTTATTCGTAATATGTCCTAATATTACAACTTGCTGAGCTCTGACAATTTAGACGTGGCGCCGGGCAAAGATATTTTCACCTTGCGTCAGTACATCCACTCGACGTGAAGTTCCGGTTTCGTCACCAATGCTCGGCGGAGCTTCTGATTGGTTACTTGGGTTTGCTTTAGCTGCGAAGTTTGGTTTCCCAAAAGCGAACAACAGTATTAGAATAAATTAAAGGGTTAAATGCTGAAAACGATATACATTTTGGAGCTCAAAGTAAGTTTTGTATTTTGTAATATTAATTAGCTCTCTGTTTAATTGTATTTCCAATTTTAACTCAATGAGATTTGATGTGAAAACTTACTATTAGTTGCCCTCAGGAGAGAGTGGAGCGGCTAGTCGCTAACACAGGCACTTTCCCTCGACCAAGAAGGGTGACACAACTCAACTTCACCACATACACACTCGTGTCGTCTATCATCCGTCAGGTTAGTGATCTGTTCATCTGTTCAGACTGTCGAAGAGTGTTTCGATTATATCTGCTTAAAGATAAAGTGTTTTAATCTGGTTATTGCTGTGTAAACTGGTGGTTTATTTGCTATGTGGCTAGCTCATGTTAGCTCATTGATTTCACTTCAACATGTTACTTACTTATCATAAATGTCATTTTAACTAAAACATAATTTTAAACAACTTAAATGCTTGAGGTGGTCTCGGTCAGATGTGTGATTTATATGTCGTGTTAATTTAAAGCCCCATACATGAGCAGAATGGGCTGTTAGCACTAGCCAGCTACTGCTGTTATTGCACAATAATTATCAGCTTTCAATCCAATCAACCTGTCAAACAGTCTCTGAGATTATATGGAGAGAGATCTGTGCGCATGCACAGCTACTGCAGTGTTATAAATAGATATGCATTGGTTTCAGTAGTAAATCTTAATAGTAATTCTACTTCCTGTCCATGTTCACAGTGTCCAAGATAACATGGTATTACCATGGTACGTCAATTGATTTTCCTGAAAAACATGATAGTACCAAAGTATGTCCGAAAACATGCAACTATACTGGGACCATATCAAAAAGCCAAGTTTGACCATGCCACATCCCCAAAGTACCATGGTATTACCATAGTACATGTTCAAATCTCATGGTATTACCATGATACATGTCTGAAAACACAGTATTCATGGGATGTGTCATGGTATGTATTACAATGGTACGTGTCCAAAAAAACATGGTATTACCATGATACATGTCTGGAAATTTGGTATTACCATATTTGTGTCCAAAAAACAATGGTATTCATGGTATGTCTCTAAATTAACCATTGTATTAGATGTCCAAAAACATGGTATTGCCATGATACATGTCAGAAAATGTGGTATTATCATGTCCAAAAATCTTGGTATACGTCTAATTAAACCATGGTATCGTCATGGTAAATGTCCAAAAAACATGGTATTGCCATGATACGTGTCCGAAAATGTGGTATTTCTATGATATGTGTTCAAAAACCTTGGTATTTACCATGGTATTACCATGTCCAAAAACCTTGGTATGCATGGTGTGTGTCTAATTAAACCATGGTATTGCCATGGAACATGTCCTAAAACATGGTATTTACCATGATACATGTCCAAAACATGGTATTACCATGATAAATGTCCAAAAAACATGGTAATACCATGATATGTGTCCAAAAACCTTGGTATTTACCATGATGTGTCCAAAAACCTTGGTATTTACCATGGTATTACCATGTCCAAAAACATGGTATTACCATGTCCAAAAACCTTGGTATTTACCATGATGTGTCCAAAAACCTTGGTATTTACCATGGTATTACCATGTCCAAAAACATGGTATTACCATGTCCAAAAACCTTGGTATTTACCATGATGTGTCCAAAAACCTTGGTATTTACCATGATACATGTCCAAAACATGGTATTACTATGATATGTGTCCAAAAACCTTGGTATTTACCATGGTACATGTCCAAAAACCTTGGTATGCATGGTGTGTCTAATTAAACCATGGTATTGCCATGGAATATGTCCTAAAATATGATTTTTACCATGATACATGACCACAAAACATAGTATTACCATGATATGTGTCCAAAAACCTTGGTATTTACCATGATACATGTCCAAAACATAGTATTACCATGATATGTGTCCAAAAACCTTGGTATTTACCATGATACATGCCCAAAACATGGTATTTCCATGATATGTGTCCAAAAACCTTGGTATTTACCATGATACATGTCCAAAACATGGTATTACCATGATATGTGTCCAAAAACCTTGGTATTTACCATGGTACATGTCCAAAAACATGGTATTACCATGTCCAAAAACCTTGGTATGCATGGTGTGTCTAATTAAACCATGGTATTACCATGGAATATGTCCTAAAACATGATTTTTACCATGATACATGCCCACAAAACATAGTATTACCATGATATGTGTCCAAAAACCTTGGTATTTACCATGATACATGTCCAAAACATGGTATTACCATGATATGTGTCCAAAAACCTTGGTATTTACCATGATACATGTCCAAAACATGGTATTTCTATGATATGTGTCCAAAACCTTGGTATTTACCATGATACATGTCCAAACATGGTATTTCCATGATATGTGTCCAAAACCTTGGTATTTACCATGATACATGTCCAAAACATGGTATTACCATGATATGTGTCCAAAAACCTTGGTATTTACCATGATACATGTCCAAAACATGGTATTTCCATGATATGTGTCCAAAAACCTTGGAATTTACCATGATACATGTCCAAAACATGGTATTACCATGATATGTGTCCAAAAACCTTGGTATTTACCATGATACATGTCCAAAACTTGGTATTTCCATGATATGTGTTCAAAAACCTTGGTATTTACCATGATACATGTCCAAAACATGGTATTACCATGATATGTGTCCAAAAACCTTGGTATTTACCATGATACATGTCCAAAACATGGTATTACCATGATATGTGTCCAAAAACCTTGGTATTTACCATGATACATGTCCAAAACATGGTATTTCCATGATATGTGTCCAAAAACCTTGGTATTTACCATGATACATGTCCGAAACATGGTATTTACCATGATACATGTCCGAAACATGGTATTTCCATGATATGTGTCCAAAAACCTTGGTATTTACCATGATACATGTCCAAAACATGGTATTACCATGATATGTGTCCAAAAACCTTGGTATTTACCATGATACATGTCCAAAACATGGTATTTCCATGATATGTGTCCAAAAACTTTGGTATTTCCCATGGTACAAGTCCAAAAACATGGTATTACCATGTCCAAAAACCTTGGTATGCATTGTGTGTCTAATTAAACCATGGTATTACCATGGAATATGTCCTAAAACATGATTTTTACCATGATACATGCCCACAAAACATAGTATTACCATGATACATGTCCAAAAACCTTGGTATTTACCATGATACATGTCCAAAACATGGTATTACCATGATATGTGTCCAAAAACCTTGGTATTTACCCTGATACATGTCCAAAACATGGTATTTCCATGATATGTGTCCAAAAACCTTGGTATTTACCATGATACATGTCCGAAACATGGTATTTACCATGATACATGTCCGAAACATGCTATTTCCATGATACGTGTCCAAAAACCTTGGTATTTACCATGATACATGTCCAAAACATAGTATTACCATGATATGTGTCCAAAAACCTTGGTATTTACCATGATACATGTCCAAAACATGGTATTACCATGATATGTGTCCAAAAACCTTGGTGTTTACCATGGTACATTTCCAAAAAACATGGTACCTGATAAAAGGGCATTCAAATAAAGCCCCCAGGCAGAGGCCATGACTGAATAGAAACTCTGTGTGTGATTCACAGGTCATGTGGAGGATGGCTGTGCTGGTGGCCGTGTTGGCGTTGGGGATAGGCTATCTGTACCAGACTGACCCAGAGCTGCCGGCCCATGTGCTGAACTACGTCAGCGAATTCCTGCCGCAGATAGAGCCGAGTGGCGGCTCAGAGCTCCGCCCCCCGGCGCTGGAGGAGGCCATCTCACGCGCCTGGCAGACCCTAATCACAGCTCCGGCCCGACGCTGGGAGAGAGTGGCGGTGGGGTGAGGAACTCTGACTACAATCATTTATTCTTTCTTTTCATTCCTTTGTTTGTTTGTTCATTGTTTCTTTAATTCTTTTGGGGGGTTTTCTCTTCATTCTTCTGTTGTTTATGTCCATTTTTTGTTTTATGTCCTTTTATTTTTATTTTGTTCTGTCATTTGTTTCTTTACTTTTTTGTTCAAACAAACCTTTTTGATAAGTATAAAAGTGAATGCTTCGTCCACACTTGCACAATAGTTCGGGCCAGATTAGTTTTCACACGCAACAGGTCTGAACATGTGCATGTGTTCTAAAGCCCTTCCCATCATGCCTTTGTTTCCTCTGTCAGGGTGAATGCCTGTGTGGATGTGGTGGTGTCCGGGGTGGGGCTGCTGCAGGCGCTGGCTCTTGAACCAGGATCCGGCAGAGACCACGAGGTGCTGCGCAGCAAAGAAGACCTGAAAGAGGCCTTCATCCACTACATGGGGAAGGGCGCCGCCGCGGAGCGCTTCTTCTCAGATAAGGAGGTTTTTCAAAGGATCGCACGGGCGGCTGCAGAATATCCCGGCGCTCAGGTGCGCAATAAAGTGTTTTATGGCCCTTACAGCACAGTTTTTCCTCTGGGCGTGAGATTAGCTGGTCTCTAAGCACACTAAAAGTTGTCTGACAGGTTTGACTGCTCTGATTCAAGACTTGATGTGGTGAAATTCAAAGCGATCTGATTCTGCATATGTCCTATAATATTCGTTTTAATTTTGGCATCTGCTGTAAATGAATCTGGCCCTTGAGATCCGAAGGTTTAATTTGAATGCACGAGAGGGACCGGAGGGGAATTGAGTTTCTGTGTCAAATTTAATTTTGCATAATCAACAGTAATTAATAGGCACAGCATTCAGACTGAGGCTGGTCTATGAGTCTTATGCCAGGCTATTTTCATGACAAATTATATGCAATAATTCAACAATATTTTTCTTACAGCAAGATAAAATATCTTGCAATTATGTATGCATTTTCAATTTGATAGAAAATCAGAAATTATCCTAGGATATTTTCATGACAAATTATATGCATTATATTATACGCACATTTTTATGAAAATTATATGCAATAATTCAACAATATAAAATATCTGGCAATTATATAAGCATCCATAAATGATTCACATTACAGAATAATTTGCTCCAAAATACACTTGTAATTGAACTTGTACATTTTAATGAGACCAGATTTCTGAGATCTACTCAAAAATTGCTTTTTTCTTGTTTCTTGCAGCTTTATGTGGGCGGAAACGCTGCTCTGATTGGCCAGAAACTGGCTTCTAACCCACAACTCGTGGTGAGTATCTGTTGTACTACATTAAACTGTTCTGCTTGTGCTGAAATCATTGACGGCGTCACTGGACAGAGGTGTTCTGTCAAATTGCCCTGAATTTCCTTTCCATAATAACTTTTAATAGCAAAAGCAGCTCATTCATACCTGATGAGCACCTGACTATCGTTCTCTAAAGAGTGCTGTGTTCTCTCAGGTCCTCTTGTGTGGTCCAGTGGGGCCGAAGCTTCACGACATGCTGGATGAACAGATCGTGGTCCCGCCAGAATCTCTGCAGGAGACAGATGAGTTTCACCTTATCCTGGAGTACAAGTCAGGTGAGACTCGGTCGAAATGACATTGGCAAATCATTTGATTTCTGTGACGTATTGAAACATTGAATCACACTCACCGGCCACTTTATTAGGTACACCTCTCCAACTGCTCGTTAACGCAAATATCTAATCAGCCAATCACATGCATTTAGGCATGTAGACATGGTCAAAATGATCTGCTGAAGTTGAAACTGAGCATCAGAATGGGGAAGAAAGGTGATTTAAGTGACTTTGAACATGGCATGGTTGTTGGTCTGAGTATTTCAGAAACTGCTGATCTACTTGGTTTTCAATGGTTTGAATGGTCCAAAAAAGAGGAAATATCTAGTGAGTGGCAGTTCTGTGGGTGAAAATGCCTTGTCAGAGGAGAAAGACCAGACTGGATCAGCTGATAGAAAGGCAAACAACTCAAATAAACACTTGTTACAATCGAGGTTTGCAGAAGAGCATCTCTGAACATGTCCAACCTTGAATCAGATGGTCTGCAGCAGCAGAAGACACACCGGTGACACTCCTGTCAGCTGAGAACAGCAAACTGAGACTACAATTCACATGAGCTCACCAAAACTGGACAATAGAAGACTGGAAAAAACATTGCCTGGTCTGATGAGTCTCGATTTCTGCTGCGACGTTCAGATGGAGGGTCAGAAATTGGCGTAATCAACATGAAAGCATGGATCCGGCCTGCTTGTATCAGCGGTTCAGGCTGCTTCTGGTTTATTGTGTATTTTCTTGGCACACTTTGGGCCTTTTAGGACCTGTTTTCACCTGGTATTAAGATGCGTTTTGGTTGATTGGATCACAAATGGGGAAGGAAGACACATTCTCGTCTACACCTGGAGTTTTAATCCGTCTCTTTTGTCCACTTTCAACCACTTCTGTCCTGATTTTTTGAGGAGGGTCTATGGGAGGGTAAATGTATGGGTTTGTTCAGATCTTTCGATCTAATGTACAAAAATCTCTGAGGAATGTTTTTCAGCACCTTATTGAATCTGTGTCATGAAGAATTAAGGCAGTTCTGAAGGCAAAAGTGGGTCCACCCCGGTACTAGCAAGGTGTACCTAATAAAGCAGCCAGTGAGTGTATCTGGAGAAAGTCAAAAGTGTTTTCTCTCTGACGCCCCCTACAGGTGAACAGTGGGGTTCCTCGAAAGCTCCTCAGGCTAACCGCTTCATCCTGTCCCATGATGTGTCCAATGGGGAAATGAGCACGCTGGAGACGTTCGTGGCCAGTTTGGAGGAGTTCCAGCCGGATCTGGTGGTTCTGTCTGGACTGCATATGATGGAAGGAATGGGCCGAGATCTCTGGGAGGAACGACTGAAAGAGGTCTGAAACCAGATTCGCTCAATACCCATCTGATTTAAAAAGAGAATCACTGGTTACTGCATGTTTTTAAACCAATTCTAAAACCTGATTGGATGAGCAAAACTTTTGAGAGGAAGAATTTGCTGTTCTGACAGAGATATTTTGAGGTCATTTCACTGCTGCTGCTTCTTACTTATTAAATCACAAGCATTTTTTCTTGTCGTTTATGGTGACTGTGTTCTGACTTCCTGCAGGCGGTGGTTGCCATCTCAGACGTGAGGAACGAGGTGCCCATCCACCTTGAGCTGGCCAGCATGACAGACAGAGACTACATGAACCGGATCCTGCAGGAGGTAAATGTGTAGGTTTAATGGATGCTAATGCTCAGTAGAATCTTCATAGGAGTCATGTGCTTTTGTTGCACTGCACTTTTGCACAAAGTTTTTGTATTTGTCATTTAAAGGAAATCTGCATAAATGCTCCACATCTACATCATTCAGGTTTCTCTGCGCTCTTCTGTTAGCAGGTCATGCCCATCGTGAACTCCATTGGTCTGAACGAACAGGAGCTGCTGTTTTTGACTCAGTCCGGAGGAGGACCTCACGCTGACCTAACTTCCTGGAACGGCATACCAGACGTGGGCCGCGTCAGCGACATCCTGCTTTGGGTCTTAGAGCAGCACGGCCGGGCGGACCCAGAATCCGAGGCCGATCTGACCCGGATCCACTTCCACACACTGGCGTACCACATCCTGGCTACGGTGGACGGACACTGGGGGAACCAGGTGGCGGCGGTAGCTGCGGGCGCCCGTGTGGCCAGCAGTCAAGCCTGCGGCCTGCAAGCCGTGGATATTAATAAGGTGGTCCTCAAGGCGCCTTTGAACTTCTACAGCTCCTTCTCAGAACCGAGGGAGAGCCTATCGGTGGACCCGACGAGACCGGTCACCGTGTGGCGCAGAGGGAACGTGTCTTTCCATTTCACACCGGTGCTGGTGTGCAAACAGCCACTTAGGACAGTGGGATTGGGCGACGCCATATCAGCAGAGGGACTTCTGTTTTCAGAGGTCACACCTCCATCTGAGCTCTGAGAGACACGCCGCTCCCATCTTTCTGAAGAAACGTCCTCATCGTTAGATCCTCTTGATGAAAAAGACTCGCAGGGCATCAAAAGAGGATGTTTTTTTGTTGACATGCAGTTCGAGTGCACTGTCCTCTTTCCAGAGACTTTGTTGTTGCTACTTATGTCTGAAATCATATTGTGAAAGACCGCACTGAACGCAACAACGGCATTTTTTTTTTTTTAGGACGGTGGATTTAAAGGATTAGTTCAGTTCAGAATTAAAATTTTCCTGATAATTTACTCACCCTCATGTCATCCAAGATGTTCATGTCTTTGTTTCTTCAGTCAGAAAGAAATGAAGGTTTTTGAGGAAAACATTCCAGGATTTTTCTCCATATAGTGGACTTCAATGGGGACCAACAGTCTGAAGGTCCAAATGTCAGTTTCAGTGCAGCTTCAAAGAGCTCTACATGATCCCAGACGAGGAATAAGAGTCTTATCTAGAGAAACCATCGGTCATTTTCTAAAAAAAAAAAAAAAATTATATACCTTTTAACCACAAATGCTCGTCTTGCACTGCTCTGCGATGTGCCACGCATTACGTAATCATGTTGGAAAGCTCATGAGTGTCATAGGCGAAAATTTGTAGACACTGGATCGGTACTTCCGCCTACGTCACGCGTTATTTTTTTTTTTTTAGAAAATGACTAGTTTCTCTAGATAAGACTCTTATTCCTCGTCTGGGATCGTGTAGAGCTCTTGCACTGAAACTGACATTTGGACCTTCAAACTGTTGGTCCCCATTGAAGTCCACTATATGGAGAAAAACCTTAATTTCTTCTCGACTGAAGAAAGAAAGACATAAACATCAGGAAATTTTAATTCTGAACTGAACTAAACCTTCAACCCAAAATAAAGTTCGGTCATCATTCACTCACCCTCAAACCTAAATGACCTTCTTTATTTAGAAGAAATATCACATAAGTGAAAGTCAAATGGGTTTTGAGCAACATGAGGGTGAGTAAATGATGAAAGAACTTTAACTTTTACTTTTAACTTTTTTAACTATGAGCTCATACTCCGGTTAACAGCACCAGACGACCTGTGGTTATGGGACGGCTGAAAGGTGAACCAAAGGATGATTTTAGAGTCTTAAACATCTCAAATCTCTATTGTAACACTCCTTTATTTGGCATTTGAACCGTTAACAAGTATCATAACTTAAAGGCCGCCGATTCTCTTCATGTTAACCAGGTTTATGCAGTTGGTGATACATGTCAAGTTCTCTTATCCTAATGAAATTTAGTAGAAATAATTAAAGCAATGTTCCCTGGTTCAACCTAGAGTTTAAATAATTCCTAAATAATAGATTATAGTTAATAGTTTAAATCACCAGCTTACCTGACGATATTGTGACCATTATTATGTGCACATAATGTCATTTAAATATTAAGTACCATTCATTATTCTGGTCTTAAATGCATCTTATTGTTCTTAAGGGTGGGAATATAGCTGTAGGTTTTTGTACGTTGGTACCAGCATCATTTGTATATAATAAGAGAAATCAAAAATATTTTACATTTCAGTCTGGTTTGGTCAGCAGGTTCTGTTTATTTGCCATTGATTTCTGGTGAATCATGTACTGTTAATGACGACTGTTGTGATTTATGATGCTTCCTATCTGTACATACAAATTATTCTTATTAGTCTTAAAGCTGATATTTTCAGCCATGTTGTACCATCCACACACCTTTGACGTATAATTTTTAATGTTTTATTTGGGACGTACTAATTAATCTCAGTATGTGAATGATCGTTTGTCTTAAATCAGCCTTAATGTATGACAAAACTGAGGCTTTTTAACGAAGTCTTAACAGTTTTAGAAACATTCAGCAGTGTTTGTAAAGCAATTGTAAGTAAATGAACCATGATTGGTTTTAAGAACAGTTTACACACAAATCTATTTGTGTTTCATGAATAAGGCCTTGGTGAGAGCTTCAGATCAGCAGCTGGAAGAAAAGCCTCGGCTCATGAACATGATGGATTCCACCTTGTTTTGTACTGTATTTCTGTTACACTCCATGTTGACGCTGTTAGTTTCTCAAACCAGCAAAAGAACCTTGAATTTTACGCCTTTCTTCTGACAAAAAGTTTAGTTTTTTTTTAGTTTAATGGTTACTAATGGAGGAATTAAACTTTATCAGCATTACAGCAATACTTGGAAAAGGTTTTTTTTTTTTTTGGTTGAAACGCAGCAAATGTTGAGCCTTGGTGTGAGAAACTAACAGAAAGTTCATGCAACTTTTAGATATATAAAACATTTTAGGGTTCTAGTTTGCACATGTGATTATGCAACAAAGTCTTTTAAGAGTTACTGGGCAAAATGTCAGTCATAAATGTTAAGACTAGAAATATTAGCTCTGTTAACTTGAGTATGGAATATTTTTATATAAATAAAACACTTCTGTTCCAGTTATAAAATGTCTGTGGTTTTTTGTATTAAGGTGTGGTTCTGTCAAAGACCAAAATGATAATGAAATGCTTTTTGGTAACTATTTACAATAAGGTCCCATTAGTTAATGTAGAAAATGCATTAATGGTTTAGTTCAGTTCAGAATTAAAATTTCCTGATAATTTACTCACCCCATGTCATCCAAGATGTTCATGTCTTTCTTTCTTCAGTCGATGTGCCACACATGACGTAATCATGTTGGAAAGGTCATGAGTGACGTAGCCGGAATTACTGATCCAGTGTTTACAAAGTGAACTTGCAAAGACTAAGTCAAACACCCTTTACAAAAAAAAGGGTAAAACAACAATGTCGGCAGTACTTCAGTCTATGTCATGTGTGACCTTTCCAACATGATTACGTAATGCGTGGCGCTTCACAGAGCAGTGCAAGGCGAGCATTTGTGGTTAAAAAGTATTTATTTTTTTAGAAAATGGCCGATGGTTTCTCTAGATAAGACTCTTATTCCTCGTCTGGGATCGTGTAGAGCTCTTTGAAACTGCACTGAAACTGACATTTGGACCTTCAATCTGTTGGTCCCCATTAAAGTCCACTATATGGAGAAAAATCCTGGAATGTTTTCCTCAAAAACCTTCATTTCTTTTCGACTGAAGAAAGAAAGACATAAACATCTTGGATGACATGGAGGTGAGTAAATGATCAGGAAATTTTAATTCTCAAGTGAACTAATCCTTTAAATATCTAGTTCAGTCATGAACCTCTAGAGGGCGCAGGCTTATTAGTCCTTTACATGTAATCTGCAAGCAATCACATCATTACGGCATGGCACAAGCAGCCAATGAGATTGCTTGCTCAACATTTAAATAGTCTGGTTCAGCGTAAATCTAGTCCTGCGGAGTTCCTCCACCTCCCCAGCTCCACCTGCCTAGATCTGCTACAGGACTTATGTATGTCTAGTTATGCAGCAGCAGCATTTCTTCCATACTCACAGCAGCGTGTCTGGTGTATATTAGTAGCAAGTCCATTCTTGCTCCACAACAGTTGCATAGCAGATCACCAAGACCAAATACATTAACATTTTCATATTCAATAACATGCTAAAACTATTCTAAGAGTTGTCATGATTGAACTAAAATTAACTAACAATGAGCATTACATTTGTAAGAGTATTTATCAATCTTTGTTAACGTTAGTTCATATCAGTTAAGGTCCATTAAATACTGTTAACAGATACAACTTTATTATTAAACACTGAAATTAACATTAACTAAGAGTGAAAATGCTTTTCAATTATTTTTCATTGTTAGTTCATGTTAACAAATGGAACCTTACTGTAAAGTGTTACCTGCTTTTTATACAAAACTTTCGCAGAGGCGTTTCCTATGAGGAGGCAAGGGAGGCGGTGCCTCCTCAAAAAAACAGGATGAGAAAATAATTGATATTACAAAAAATAAAACAACGCAAAATATTACAAAATGTGACATTAAAAAATGTAAAAGTCACTCGTTTTTATAAAGTAACAGTGTCCAACAGCGACCCCCGCAGGTGAAGTTACAGCAGGAGGCTTGCTTCCTCTGTCCTCATTGCCTTAAAACAGACACCCTAATGCGGGTGGTGGGTTTAGCGGGGGGTAATTGAGAATGAATGGGGGAAAGTCACGTGAGAGGAGGCAATGCCTCCATCAAGCTTTGATTGGATATGATCAGTTATGATTGAATATGATTGGCTTGTGCGATAAATCCTGCCTCTTGTTTTCGTGCGTCTTCTCATTGGCCTGAATGAAGACAATTACGCCGTTAATGGGAAGACTAATTAAAAAGTAATTAAACAACTCAGCCATTTCACTGCTTTATGTCACGTCAAACTCAAACTTGAAATGGCAGAACACATGATGACTCCGGGGTTTTTTAGTTCGCAATCAGCTTTGTGAAACAAAAGTACATCCTCGTGTCTGTGACCAGAGAGTACAAGATGACCTCCGAAAATAAACTGACTTTTAAAAAGCTGAATATTAGTTCACA
Organism: Hypophthalmichthys nobilis; assembly: GCA_037950665.1. Lineage (NCBI taxonomy): Eukaryota > Metazoa > Chordata > Actinopteri > Cypriniformes > Xenocyprididae > Hypophthalmichthys > Hypophthalmichthys nobilis. The sequence continues at coordinate 23,812,936 of CM075486.1, forward strand.
AATAATATATATTATTTAAATTGTTACTGCCTTTAGTTATTATTTTGTAATAAATGTAAAAATGCGTAAAAACACCAACTTGATGAAATTCATACTTGGTTTTAATAAATACAACATTACATAGTTATTGCAAAAAAATACAAAACAGAATTATATTTGGTCTCTCTTCTTTATGTAGGCTAATGTTTATTTAACCAAGAAAATTAAGAATAACAGACATAAATGTACATTTGATATACTGTTTATAAAAAAATGTGAGGACTTTGCCTCCTCATTTTAAAACTCCAACGCACAAGACTGAATTTTCGTATGCAATTATTATATTTCTAAAGGTGGACAGACCTTTATTTAATGTAATGAATCATTTAAACATCTACAAATCTGTGATTGTAACCTGCACTTTAATGAAACTAAATATTATGCTGTACATTCATAAGTTATAATCCCCCTCAGTTTTGGAGAAAGATATAGTTTGAGCTCTATTCAGCCACTGCTTTGGGTTTACTCTTCTTCTCAGTGAGTTTGGCCGGTTCGGCCGCCTCCTCTACCTCATCCTCATCCTCGGGGTCTCCAGGAGTGACTGTAGGGGGCGACGGGGCGCTGCTCACATCCGCCTCGGGCTCTGGAGAGAGAGGACGAGCATTAGGGAGAACCGAGCAGCCATTATCAGTTTGTCTGTGTAAGTTGACGGGTTGTGCACCTGCGGTGATCTGCATGCTCTTGCTGTAGCCTGCGGCTGAAGACATGGCCTGACCCAGGGCCTGGTTGGTGCCCAGGGGCTGCTGGGAGCTGCTGGGTTTGCTGGAGGAGGACCGGTGGCTGGTTTTGCCGTCTTTGCCCGGTTTGCTCCAGTACAGGTTCTCACCCGCCTGTAGAGCGGCGCCCATTTTCTGAGCCATCTCAACCATCTGTGTGAGAAAGAGACGAGATCGCCTGTGATTCATGGCAGTGTGAGAAACATCATTTTCACTAATTACCAATGCAAAAATAATTAAATAAATAAAAGAAATTATTTTACATTAAAGAGGCTAAATTATGCCCTTTACAAAGTCTTGATGTTGTTTTTGGGCTCTACTAGAACAAGTTTTCATGTTTGAATGCTCATTATTTTCCTCATATTCTCCATTGTTCAGCTCCTCTCTTCCCAGTCTGTCAGTAACGCTCTGTTTAGTTCCTGTCTCTGTGAAGCCCCTCCTTCTGAAAGCACAATGTGCTCTGATTGGTCGGCTGGACCAGTGTGTTGTGATTGGTTAAGCGCTTCGTGTGTTTGAGGAAATGTCCCGCCCCTTACCATAACCGCGAGTTTTAACTAACTCAATCAGGCCCCACCCATTTATTTGCATTGGACGGGAATTATTTAAATGCAGGATAGTTATCATTCTTGGTTTGAACGGGTCTTAAGACTAGGCGTCAGTACCTCTGGGTCAAACTCGGTGTTGCTGTTGTTCTCAACCTGAGCGTTGACTTTTCTCTCCATCTCCTGGTACTGCTGCAGCGCGGCCTTCTTATCGCCCTGATTATACAGGAACACCGCAAAGTTCAGGTTCACCAGCGGGTTTGACCTGTCAGGCAAAATTCACTCACTTAAACTCAACTAGTTCTGCATTAGCTCATGTACACTGTAGATCAGGGTTTGAGAACATACTCATCCAGCTGAACCGCCTGCTCATAAGACCTGCGGGCGTTATCAGCATCATCCAGATTGGTCAGGGCAACTAAGTGTCAGAGCACAAATAATCATCACATCAAACTGGATTCTCACATTTACACTGTTCTTCAAGGAACATGACTAATAAAAGTGTGATGTATGTGATATATGTACCGGCCAGAAGCATGTAGAGATCGCTCATGCGTGGCCGCAGGTTGATGGCGGCGCTCAGGAAGTGGAAAGCTGATGCGTACTGCTGCATGGTGAGATGAACCAAACCCAGATTATACAGGATCTTCCAATCAAATGGAGACAGATAGTTTGCCCTCTTCAGACAGCTGATGGCCTGGAGGAGAGAAGCAGGAGGGACATGGACTCAACAAGGGATCAAACGTAGATGTTCTAGTGATCGTCTGTAACTCACAGCAACGTATTTCTTTTTGCCGAAGAAGCACATCCCGATGTTATTCCAGAGCGGCGGGCTCTCGGGGACGGCGTATGCCGCTACGCGATACTTGTTCATGGCCACGTCATAATCTCCATGAGTCTGCATCATACTGCCGGCGGCGAGGATGGCCTGAACACACACGGATGAGGAACAACAGATTGGGTGAATGCAAGAAAATTAAAAAAAAAAAAATTAATTAGAACCGATATTTAAAATAAGCATGTTTTCTTACAAATTCTCAAATATTATTTAAATTAAGGCTTCCAAACAAGGGGGCCTCAAATGACTTCAAGTTATTTAACCCTCTGGTCCTCTTCGTTTAGGGGTCACACTCGGCTCCTTCGCGGTCAAAAGTAATCGAAGCCTATGTAACTTTTTTTCCTCAGGAAAACCAATGAAATATATTTTTGTTCAATAATATTTTTTGATTATTATTTAAAATGTTGAGGGTATTTTATGATACTATGCAATATTTATACAATTTTTATTAGCTATTTTTCCCCATTTAAATTAATTAAATTAAATTAAATTAACACATTTTCTAATATATTTTTAAATTATTTTTCAATTAAAGCAGTATTCCATGTTAAAATCAATTTTTTTGAAGGTAGATTAGTGCCATCTGGTGGGAGTAAAAAAAGAAAAACTTTTGTAATGCCATGGTGTAACCACTAGATGCCTGTATAGTTTTTATAAATTATCTAGTGTTTTTAGACTTAAAAACAAATTTTTATTAAGTTGTGGATTTGGATTTATACTTAGACATTCTCAAAGACTACTTTTTGTCAAAGTTTATATATATAATTTTTGAAATGTTGATTTGAAGTGTCAGTTTTTGCATTAATTTTACTACAGTCAAACCTGAACATAGGAGGACATTTTGTTACACATAACATCAAAATTCAATAACAATTGTGTCTATTTTACACTCTTGACATTTTAGAGTGTCACCCCTTCATTGCTGTGCACTTTTTTTCTGCACAGTGGCTGAATTGTAGTTTGTACCACCAAAAGATTTTTTGTATTTTTTCGTATTGCCCATTCATTTCCATTTCCATCATTTTCATGTCCATGATTTTTTTATGTATTCACATAGCTAATGCGACAAAAGTCACCAAGTGTCATCCCATTTCAAACATAAAATTTTTCAGTCATTTTTGACCGAAGAGGAGCAAAACAAGCATTAAAATAAGCTAAAACAACTCAAGATATTTCTCAGTATTTGGTTCTTTTTTAAACGAATATACATCTTTCAAGTTATGCCAAGCTCTAAAACATGTTATTGGGAAGAAATTGTGAGTCAGCGGTTTCAAATAGTGGACTTGAAATCAAAAAGGTTGAGATTCACTGATTTAAATAAAGTATTTTTATAAATAATTGTAGTATTTATAAAACTAATTGTTTCCAGACATTGTTTCCATGATTTTTGTCACTGTATAATAAGAAACTGCAAACAAAATATACATGTTGGGACACATAATGGTAATGAGAACACACACACACACACACACACTGACACATGGGGTTGGTGAAACTGCATCCCACCTTGAAGTTATTGGGGTCGTACGTCAGAGCGTTCCCCAGGTGCTCAAAGGCTTTCTGGTATTTCCCAAGCTAATGAGAGAGAAGACAGAAGTAAACACTAATAGCAGATACATTTACTGTGTTTTTACATTAGACAGTACTGTAAAACTCATTTCTAAAGTCGGTGGTTTGCCCGTGGAAAACTGAAGCTAGAGTGTTATGAAGTTGCTAAGCTGTTCTCTGTGGTTTTTTATGTTGCATAAACATGCATAAAAATGTTGCATAAACTTAGCCAGTGAGTTAAGAACTAGTGTGACCAACTAGCAGTTAAAAAGAGGTAAAATCAACCATTTTGTGTAAAATGTTAGGACCAGTTTTGAAGAAAAAAATTAGATGAGTAAGCAGTTCATGCAACTGGCCACAGGGTGGTTTCTAACCAAGTCCACCTTAAAGTGTCCAGCCTTTAATATAAATCTGAGATTTTGCCATTTTATCATCCACCAGACAAACATTTTAAATCTGCTCACTCAAGAAAAAAATGTATCACATTTTCAGGGTTAGGAGTTTGTTCAAATCTGAATTTGATCATAAGAATGAGTATTAGTAGAAATACCTTGAAAATAAACTCCACTAATCTTCATGTTTTCTGTGTTTGAAATCGAAGGCATGGCTGATTTGTCGTCACTCACCTGCATGTACAGCAGTCCCAGCGTGGTCAACAGCTCTGTGTTCTCAGGAGAAAATCTGAGAGGAATCAGAAATCAAGAGAGGAGAAATTATATTTTGCTTAAAGAAAATTAAGCATGTTTTTAAGACCATTAAGAGTTTTTACACTGTGACATTAATTTCCTGAAAATTAAGCACATTTGGTTCTAACTGTCATTGAGTCCCAATCAGTTTTTTTGTCAGCCGAACCCTTTTTGACCTAAAATGTCTACTTGAAGCCCCCCTGAAATTTGAAGTTAATGTTTTAAAATAATAACAAATTCAAATTCAACAGTTTCCTGATGTTGATTAATAGTTACATGACGTTCAGGTAAAATAATAATAATATTTAATATTTAATTAATTTTTTTTAGTATGTGTTTAATTTTGATTGTTTTTATTTGATTTTTTTTTAATATATTTTTTAGTATGCATTTCATTTTTATTGTTTTTATTTTAAACTTGTGTTATTAATTAATTAAACTATTTATTTATTTTACATTTTCATGATTTTATTAATTGCCAGCTTTTTAATAGACTCACAAACCAGTTTGGGAAACCCTGCTGTGATGCAAATAAATAAATAAGATTTTATATATATATATATATATATATATATATATATAATCATTGTTTAAATAATATTTCATTACTATTACATACACACACACATACATATATTTATAAATATACATATAAATGAATATTGTCACTGTATGTTGATTAATGGTCACATGACATTCAGGTAAACAAATAAAATATTTTAATATTTAATATTTTATTTAATATTTTTTAGTATGTGGTCACATGTCATTCAGGTAAACAAATAAAATATTTTAATATTTATTTATTTTTTGTTTTAGTATGCATTTCATTTTGATTGTTTTTATTTGATTTTTTAAAAAATATTTTTAGTATGCATTTTATTTGTATTGTTTTTATTTAAAATTTATTTTAATTAATTAATTTAATATTTTTATGATATATATATATATATATATATATTACTTTTTAAATTATTGTTTAAACAATATATCATTACTATATATAATATATATATGTTTTTATTATTAAGGACATATAATATATATATATAAACCTTAATAATAAAATCAGATAAAACAAAATTAAAGGTTTAATAGGAAAATTCTTTCATAAATTACTCAACAAATAACACCTTATAATTCAATATTTTTCATTTATGATAACCATTCACTTTCATTGTATGGAAAAAGAGCAGCCTCAACATTGAGCTAAACACTTTTGTGTTTCACAAAACTAAAAAGCAAAGTATCACACTTCTGTCGACCAATCAGATTGAGTGGGTGGTTTGGGTCTCAGGTTACTGTAATCTGATTTAAATCTAGTTTATTAGCTGCTGTTCCAGGACTAAAGCATATTGATTCAGAAACATGTCCTGTTCGACTCCATCACATTGTGTCAGGTGACACAGAGATGCCACACTTGAGAATGATGAAAGCAAGTGTTTTCTCGTGTCTCAGACTCCTCCATCATGTGTGAGTTTGAGCGGCTCATGCCAGCAGAGGGCTGTTATTAATTCATGCTGGCTGTGAGGCACATCTTCCCGCTATGGTGAGGTGAAGCTGGTGGAAACGTGGCCGCTGAAAGCTCCTCTCATTACGGAGCGTCCCACTGCTGCACGTTACTAATTCATCAGCTCAGTGGGAGGGCTGCGATAATGAGGAGATCTCAAACACACACACGCTTACAGCTCCCCGCGGTTCTCTGATATCTGAGCCAGACGCACAGACAGAGAGTGTGTGGACAAGGGGAGGAGAATTTTTCACAGTCATCTCCGTTTCTGCTCTCCGGGAAGAGAGGAAAGTCAACAACAGTAATCAAGAGTCATCAAATCGTTGGATTCCCGCTGAGAAAAGCAGATTAGTGATTCCCTTTGCACTTTCATTTGTTGAACGCTAAAAAAAGTGTCTTTGTAGGAGTAGCTGACCCAAAAATAAAAACTCTGTCATTATTTATTCACCCTCAGGTCGTTCCAAACTCCAAAAACTTCCTAAAGGAGAACACGTTGTAGGTTTTCTATACAATCAATGTAAATGGAGCTCCAGAATATAAAGTATCATAAAACATAAGGACTAGTGTCATTTGCCATCACTGACGTCCCCAATCAAAAGAAAGAAATAAGAAATTATATTATGCTTTAAGATAAAGAAGGCTATTTTTACGAGCTTTTGCATTCTGACATTATTTTGATTGCAATAAAGCATTATTATTATTATTATTATTTTTTCCCAAATACTCATTATCATTCTCATTTTTTTTTATTACCATGATGCAAATAATTATTATTATTATTAATATATACTGTAAAAATATTTTAACTGTAACTATTTACACACATATATATATAAAACTACTACTATTATAAAAATATATTGTCAAAAATATATTTAAATCGAGAACTATTTACAATGTACACATTTTTGTAAAAAAAAAATCATATTAAATTAAAAATCATATTAAATTACACATTAAATATTACATTAAAAATAATAATTGTTATTATTTAAATATATTGTCAAATATAAATCACTTTAAAAAAATATATATATATAGTATATATAAAAATAAATATATTGTCAAATATAAATATATATAGTTTAAAATCACATATATATACAGTATATATATATATATATATATATAATTACTATATTGTCAAAAATATATTTAAATTGTAAACTATTTACACAATGTACACTTTTTGTAAAAAAAAAAATTTAAAAATAATATTAAATTACACATTAAATATTACATTAATAAAGAAAATCTAAATGAATATATTTTAACTACTATCATTAAAATAGATATTGTCATATAAATACAAATATATTTAAATTGTAAACTATTTACACAATGTACATGTTTTTGTAAAATTTAAATTACGCATTAAATATTACATTAATAAATAAATTATTATTTAAATATATTGTCAAATATAAATATAACTATATATTTTAGAATATAGTTTAAAATCACTTTAAAGTTTATATATATATATATATATATATATATATATGTTGCTAAGCTATCATTTAACTGCACAAGTAATTCAGACTACTGTTATTATAGATTTATGGTGCTTTTAAATCTCTTTGGAGCTTGACAGCCGTTGACTCTATTCGTTGTATGGAAAAGAGCAGCAGGAAGATTTAGCCTACTTTTGTTTTCCACTGAAGAAAGAACGTCATGCGGGTTTGGGCAACATGAGGGTGAGTAAATAATGACAGTTTTTTGGTGAACCGTCCCTTTAAGGAGAAAAGACAGACTACTTCAGCAAGACCTCAGGGTTTTCTGAGAAGACTTGAAAGACAAAGAGAAAGATAAAAACGAAGAGGTAGAGAGAGAAATAGAAAAGAGTGAGGTTAGAGCAGTCACAGTGAGACAGTAAATGTGATTAATTACAGCTATGAGCGTTTCACTGATCCCAGCATGCTTTGCTGCCTTGGGCGTCTTATCTGCGCCGTGGCAGAGCGACACGCTGAGAGCATCTCTAGGAGTCTGAAGTTCCTCTCTGGCAACAAAACTCTGCCTCGTACATCTTTACTCACGTTGTGCAAAACATGACCAAAAATCTGTTGAAATGCATTCTGGGTACGTCACTAAAAACACTCCAGACACTTCAAGAGGAAAATAAAGTGTGTTTGACTCTTTAAGTCAAATGTGACTGGTGACAAAGCATACAATAAAACATGTTTGGAGGTCTCAGCGCTCGAGTTTTGAGGCTTCAGATCCGAACGTTCACGACTCGTGCCAGACCTGCAACACGAGCTTCACGAACTCCACATGAAAATGCACACTGCATGATGTGCAAGTAAGAAACATAAAAAACATATTTGAGCGAAAACTTTGCTAAACTAGTGCAAGAACTACATGGATTTGTGGACTGTAGTGCAAAATGTTAAAAAAGTAAAAATAAATAATAATAATAATAATAATTTGTACACATTAAATATTAAAATATGAATTAATGCCAAAAATAATTATATTTAATACATTTTATATATATATATATATATATATATATATATATATAAATTATGATATTTTATTATATAATTATATATATAAAATACATAATAAATTATATATATAATTTATTATATATATATTAATTAAATTTAATAAATTATATATATAGATTATTATATATAATAATTTATACATATAATAATATATATTAATTTATATATATATATATATAAAATTTATTAAATTTAATTAATATATTATATATAATAAATATATATAATATATTAATGTGTATATATAAATATATATATATATATATAAATATATACACACAGTCAAACCAAAAATTATTCAGACATTTTTGATATTTTTTTACTAGTGGGTGCAGGACACTATAGTTCATTTATGTAAACACAAAAGTGAGGATGTGTATTGAGACGTACTCCACAGCACTCTTGTAGATGTCGATGGCTTTCTCCGTGTCCCCCTGCAATAAGTGGATTTTTCCCAGCATCATGTAGGTCAGATCGTGTTTATTCAGCTGTAATGCCAAGTTTAACTGCTCTTCTGCCTGCAGACACACAGAGAACATGTTTAACACAACATTACATAAATGAAGGCCATTTCATCACTGCTAAATCTGGAATCTTTCACATAATCAATAAAAGTAAAGGAAGACTGTTAAATAACATATGTACTACTACAATAATATGGCAAATATTCATAAAGATATGACTGAACGATCAGTATCTTACACTCCTGAAGTCTTTGGTGTAGATGTAGCAAACGCCGAGATTATGGCTGATCTCCTGCAAGGAAAAAAATAATAAAGTACAGGTGAATAAAGTGTAAGTTCACACAGATTTCATTATTTCCTGAGGAACAAAAACACTGAAATCTAAAGAATGTACTCTTTTCCGTCTAATTAAAGTGAATGGTAACTGGGGCTGTTAAGCTTCAAGAGGACTTTAAATAAATGAAGTAAATATTATAATAATAATAATAATAGTGAATAAAAATAACTAACTAAATACACAAAAATATAAATTAACTCCTGAATTAACAATTTAAATAAATACATACATAAAATACAGACCCTAACCACTAAATTAACACATTTAAATGAATAAATAAAAACTGAACTACATAAAATACACACAAATATACAGTATAAACCCAAACCCCCACCTTAACATTAATAAATAATTAAATAAAATATACAATATAAACCCTGACTCTGACTTAACCATTTAAATAAATAAGTAAATAAATGAATATTGTCACTGTATGGAAAAGATCTGAAATTTCTTGTGTGTTCTGTGGAGCAGAACAACAGCATATTGATCTGGAACAAGATAAGGGCGAGTAAATAATGATAGTATTTCATTTTTTAGTGAATTATCCATTATCCAGACACTGATGTGTACTTACCCAGTCTTTCTGATTGAGACGTGCTGCTTCATTATAAACCTCAATAGCAGCTTTGTGCTTCCCTAACAGGAAACTAAACACAGGAAAGTAAACCGTTCATGAAATAACACATTTCTATTCAGTTTACACAGATCCAAACCAGGTTAATGGACACACCAGTTTTAAATGTGATTGTGTGTTTGAAATGGTGCTTACAGCGATCGCGCCACTTGCTTGAGGTTGTCTGAGCTTTTGGGGTTGAGGATGGCACAACTCTGAAACAACTCCAGAGACTGCTGGATCTTCCCTTCTAACCGCATGATCAGAGCTGCACAGACACACACTGCAGTTATTCACCAGAACACTAGAGTACTGCTTACTGCACAGTAATCTGTGTACTGCATACTTCTGTTTAAAGCTAGTATGTGATATATACACTACCAGTCAAAAGTTTGGAATCAGTAAGATTTTTAATGTTTTTAAAAGAAGTTTCGTCTGCTCACCAAGGCTGCATTTATTTAATTAAAAATACAGTAAAAACAGTAATATTGTGAAATATTATTACAATTTAAAATAACTGTTTTCTGTTTGAATATATTTTATAAAGTAATTTATTCCTGTGATCAGGAATAACATTAAAAATCTTACCGATTCCAAACTTTTGACTGATAGTGTATATATATACACATGCATATATATACATAGACATCACACTGAGAATAAAAATTGAGCACACTACATTTTTCTGTGCATTGTTCTCTGATTGCATACTGCACATTTTGGCAAATGTAGCAGGTCATATGGGTATTTCATGCATACAGAAATTTTAAAACAATGTATAATAGTGTGCTAACAGTATGGTAGTATACCATTTTGAACATTTGAGACATGATCTGCAAGTAAAAATAATTAAACATTTATTCAATATTTCCCGAGCCTTAACTTAATTCAAATAAATCAATAAATTTGAAGCTTAAAGGGATAGTTCACCCAAAAATGTTGTCATTATTTACTGACCCTCATATTGTTATAAACCTGTATGAGTTTCTTTCTTGTTGAACACAAAAGAAGATATCTTAAAGGGGACCTAAAATTTTTACAAGATGTAATAAAGTCTCTGGTGTCCCCAGAATGTGTCTGGGTGTGAGCAAAAACACGCCGTTTTTGTGTGTGTCCCTTTAAATGCAAATGAGCTGCTGCTCCCTTTCCAGAAGAGGGCGGAGCTTTAACAGCTCGCCCTTCGGTTGCTCAACAACAACAAAGCTGGAGAATCTCACGCAGTCAAAATGAGGATTGTCAGTAACGGTGTTCAGCCTTACATTGTTCAAACCGGAGTCGACACTGATGGAGAGACTCAGGAAGAAGTTACAACTTTTAGGACGTTTCTGAATGGTTAGTGGATAAATTTATGTAGTTGCTGTGGAGTTGATTCAACTCATCCACTAGCATGTGCCGTCATGTTAATCTTTTGTGCAAATCCAGTGTTGAATTGACCCTCGTTTGTGAAGCAGTCCGGCGTAAAATGATGGCATGACAACAACACTCTACTACAACAGCTCTTCCTCTTCTCTAAAGGCTCAACATGGCTTTATGGGTTTATGTAAATTTTAGGGTTAGCAATGTCACCAACCAGGGAAGAAGCTCGTTGTAGTCTCTACCAGCCATTTGTAAACAGTGATTTCTTTAAAAGAAAATATCTCCCTTTGCATTGAACTTTGAGCGTCGTAACTTTGCAGATGTTGTTTATGCTCAAACAGCAACATTACACACTAACTAAAGTTAATTATTTCCTACTATGGAAGTCAATGGGTGCTGTCAACTGTCTGGTTACCAACATTCTTCAAAATATCTTCTTTTGTGTTCAACAGAAGAAAGAAATTCATACAGGTTTAGAACCACTTCAGGATGACACAATTTTCATTTTTGGGTGAACTATCCCTTTAAGAGTCATAGTCGAACTGCCTGTAACACTGAGTACATCATAGTAATTGAATGTGTTTACAGTGTATTTTTCACTGACCTTGTACATACACCGCATATTCACACATGCCTTGAGTTTCATGCAGTTGTTCTTTAATAATGGCCTGAAATTAGAAGCAACACAAATCAGTTAACATTAAGAGTAGTGTACAGTCTCAGTAGGATGTTCAGGTTTTACCTTGCAGGTCTCATAATCTTTGCGGATGTAATGCAGATGTATAAGCCAGTTTCTCCTCTCCAGAATGGGAAGCTCAGGAGCTGCAGGCAGAAGAAAACAAACTGTAGAGATCAATCTATATATATATGTATAGTGGTGCACAGAAGAGTCTAGACACTTAAAACTATCATTGCCAATTCTGCAGGATCTTAATATTCACTTTTCTTCATCATGTTTGAAGTCTCAGTGTGTTTGAAATTGTCTGTCTGTCAAATGTTTTGCTTGTAAAGTGTGTTTGCAAAGACATTCAGACATTTTTAAGAGCGACTTAACTGTTCAGAAACTTTTTTGGGCCAAAGATTAAAGAGATGAGCCTGATTCCACATAAAAAGCTGATTCATCTTGTGTAGAGCATTAACTGGTCTAATCTTGAAAATGCAAATATCAAAGGCGGCATTGAAAATCGGCTTCTATTTTGGATATAGAGGGCAGAGAGGCATGCTGTGCGCCGCAGCGGTCTCCTTTCGCAATGGGGGGCCACACAAGACTGCTCATCCCAAATCCAGCGGGCCCCAGAACAAAAGGAGCCCGTCCGCTGTGACATGCAGCGTCTGCATCTTCCTCCTCTTGCTTACAAGCCCCCTGGCAAAATCTGATCTCAATCCGTTCTATTCCTGGACAGACTTTTCCCTGTGAGCCATAATCCTCTTCACTGGAAAATGGGGCCGAAGGCGAGAATAAAGGCAAACAGCGCCACCCACAGGATGAATGGATTCAGTGGAACCTCAAAAATGCTTCTGTTTAGTGTTGCAGTACTTTATCATTTAAAACTGAATTTTATTATAAATTTATACAGATTCCTGACCTTTCTTCAGACGAGGTTTCTTGAGGTCTGTGGCCACAGGCAGCTGCACATCCTACACACACAAAAGTGTAAATATGTCAACACAATCAATCATATCCTGTGTGATAAAATTATATTAATTCACTGCTGCATGTCTTATTGTTGTGCACTTCATACACTTTGGCTGCTGATAAATATTGTGTATTTAATATTTAATTTAATGTCAGGAGAAGCCATGAGAATAATCATGTTCTACTTTCAGAATAAAGACAGCATAACAAATACGATGATACAGTTTACTTGCATTAAAATGTGCTTAACTGTCAAGAAAAACAGAATGCAATAAATCTTAACGGTCCTTAAATAGACTTGATTTTCTGTTCAAAATATAAGCTTATTTTGATTTTAAGGCAAGTCTGTGCTTTTCAATATTCAACGAAATTTAAATAAAATATAGGCTATTTCTGGTATTTAAAAAAAGTCAGTCTTTCAGATTGTTTTCTCTTTGCAGATATAATTAATCTGACGAACAAGTAAATAACGAAGAATAGCGGTTACAGACTAGCATAAACCACCATAAAGAAGATATTTGTTTATATTAAAGGCATTAAATACAAGCGTTTTTGTCTTTTAATGAAAATATCCATCATTTCTCACCGTTTTCATCCCGTCGTCCGCCATCACGCTCCTCTCCTCCTCACTTCCGGCGGACGCTTCTTTCTCTATGGCAACACCGCGACGTCCGTGACCACGTGATTTGACATATATAAACAACAGTCACTTCGGATTACAAACCATATATATTATCACTAGTGAGGGTTTGCACATGTTGGGGCATATGTAAATAAGACAAACTGTCAAAGTATAGATTATTAGTTTAATTCAGACAAAAGTGTGCAAAATACACAAAGGGGTTATTTTCATCCATTTCCCAGCAATTCATAAACGGAAAATAACGAAATACAGTCATGACATCTGACTAACACAGTTAATAAACTGGCACGTAAAATGTAACATTTAGCAAAATTTTGATTGTCAACTAAATGTTTTACAAATTGGATTGTTACAGACACATTTAATGGACCTAATTTTTTGACAATTTTAACCAATGTTATGTTAATTAAAGGGTTAGTTCACCCAAAAATGAACATTTCTGTCATTAATTACTCACCCTCATGTCGTTCCACACCCGTAAGACCTTCGTTCATCTTCAGAACACAAATTAAGATATTTTTGATGAAATCTGATGGCTCAGTGAGGCCACACTCTATTTTTCAATGCCAAAAAAGCTACTAAAAACATATTTAAAACAGTTCATGTGACTACAGTGGATCAACCTTAATGTTATGAAGCGATGAGAATATTTTTTGTGCACCAAAAATAACAAAATAGCGACTTTATTCCACAATATCTAGTGATGGGTGATTTCAAAACACTGCTTCATGAAGATTCAAAGCTTTAAGAATCATTTGTTTCAAATCACTAGTTCAGAGCGCCAAAATCACATGATTCCAGTAAACGAGGCTTCGTTACGTCATAAGCGTTTTGAAAATTCAATAGTTCACGTGACTTTTTGATTCACGCTCCGAACCACTGATTTGAATCAAAAGATTCGTAAAGCTTCGAAGCTTCATAAAGCAGTGTTTTGAAATCACCCATCACTATATATTGTTGAATAAAGTCGCTATTTTGTTATTTTTGGCGCACAAAAAGTATTCTCGTCGCTTTATAATATTAAGGTTGAACCACTGTAGTCACATGATCTGTTTTAAATATGTCTTTGAACATTTGAAAGTGTTAATTATCTTGCTGGCAATGAAGGCCTCACTGAGCCATCGAATTTTATCAAAAATATCTTAATTTGTGTTCCGAAGATGAACGAAGATCTTTCGGGTGTGGAATGACATGAGGGTGAGTAATTAATGACAGAATTTTCATTTTTTGGTGAACTAACCCTTCAAACATAAACAAACAAACAAAAAGACGGTGCCTGGCTGGATAAAATCTGGTTTCTTTATACATCTGCATAGATTGTAAGCACTAACTCTATAATCTAATTCAGATGACAGGTTTATCTGCTTGACAATATATGTAACTTTTCAGGGATTTTGTAAGCATGTTTGGGTCTAATGCAATTAAAAACATAGTTAAAGTGAAAGCAGCCTAACATGTGGATATATATAATATTTTACCTTACCTTAATCTGACATTGAATTTAACATCTTAAAGTCTATAAACTTCAGGATTGAATCAAAAAGACTGAATCTGGCCCCATAAGTACAACATCACAGCATATATTACTGATCCAGGAACAGCTTGAACCTTTCCTCATAACCCTGAACATGCACAAGACACATGTAAACTGATCCCAGATATGTAGCTTTTCCTCTGAGCGAGGTTAAATTCCCTGATCGACTCTCGTTGTTTGAGCAGCAGTCTGGAACAGTGAGGTACAGTAAATGTTGGCGATGTGATGGATGAGAATCAGAGGATTGAGGCGCAGTTTTTCAGCAGCAGGGGTTTGGCGATCTCCAGGATGTCCAGGTTGGGGTCCAGCGATCTGCCCAAACCCTCCAGGACCATGATGGCAAACACCATAGACGCGAAATTACTCTCCAACTTCACCTGCCACGAGCAGAGCAAAACACACGGCACTTAACACTTCATCGTAAAACTCACAATAGTATCAAAATACAACATGCTATCACTACAATTTTTGTCACATTAAATATTTGTGCATGCCAGATTTCAACACAAACATATTTGTGCGTTGTACATTAGTACTTATTTTGCATTCAGTTCCTGTTTATGCTTTATTTATTTGGCAACTTTAGTACTTAACATAAACCTAAATACTTCTAAAGCTTTTATTAACCTTAGTTTATATTAATTTCGACATTTAATAATACTTTATTAAAATCATAATTTGCATCTGTTCATATTATTTAATGGACCTGAGCTGACATGAACAGCTGTATTTTGATTAACTTATGTTAACAAAGATTAATAAATACCATTTTTCATGTTAATATTAGTTATTTAATAAAGTTATCTAATGGGACCTTATTGTAAAGTGTTATCTTTTCTTTAAATCGCATATTTAAAAGTGTTGTTTACTAGTTTATGATCTACTAACTTGTGCTAATAACAAATGATGCAGCCAGTTTAAAGGGTTAGTTCACCCAAAAATGAAAATAATGTCATTAATTACTCACCCTCATGTCGTTCCACACCCGTAAGA
The DNA here is from genome assembly GCA_037950665.1 of Hypophthalmichthys nobilis. Lineage (NCBI taxonomy): Eukaryota > Metazoa > Chordata > Actinopteri > Cypriniformes > Xenocyprididae > Hypophthalmichthys > Hypophthalmichthys nobilis. The sequence continues at coordinate 23,828,904 of CM075486.1, forward strand.
CCTTCGTTCGTCTTCAGAACACAAATTAAGATATTTTTGTTGAAATCCGGTGACTCAGTGAGGCCTGCATAGCCAGCAATGATATTTCTTCTCTCAAGATCCAATAATGTACTAAAAACATATTTAGATCAGTTCATGTGAGTACAGTGGTTCAATATTAATATTATAAAGCGACGAGAATATTTTTGGTGCGCCAAAAAAAAAACAAAATAACGACTTATATAGTGATGGCCGATTTCAAAACACTGCTTCATGAAGCTTCGGATAGTTATGAATCTTTTGTATCGAATCAGTGATTCGGATCGCGTGTCAAACTGCTGAAATCACGTGACTTTGGCGCTCCGAACCGCTGATTCGACACAAAAGATTCATTATGCTCCGAAGCTTCCTGAAGCAGTGTGTTGAAATCGGCCATCACTATATAAGTCGTTATTTATTTATTTTTTTTGGCGCACAAAAAATATTCTCGTCGCTTTACAATATTAATATTGAACCACTGTACTCACATGAACTGATTTAAATATGTTTTTAGTACATTAATGGATCTTGAGAGAGAAAATGTCATTGCTGGCTATGCAGGCCTCACTGAGCCATCGGATTTCATCAAAAATATCTTAATTTGTGTTCTGAAGACGAACGAAGGTCTTACGGGTGTGGAACGACATTAGGGTGAGTAATTAATGACATTATTTTCATTTTTGGGTGAACTAACCCTTTAAGTTGGGAGTAATTTAACATCAAGTAAAAGCAGCTGCTCTCACCTTGTGATGGATCAATAAACCGAAGACTCTCGACAGCAGCTCGGACACCTGAATCTACAAAACAACAGATACTGTGTGAAACATTTTAATCCCAGCAATACTGAAATCTCGTAGTAAGCACAGATATAATGAATAGTGGTCAGCTGAAATGAGTTTTAATGGCCGACATTAAATATACAGGTGCTGGTCATATAATTAGAATATCATCAAAAAGTTGATTTATTTCACTAATTCCATTCAAAAAGTGAAACTTGTATATTATATTCATTCATTACACACAGACTGATATATTTCAAATGTTTATTTCTTTTAATTTTGATGATTATAACTGACAACTAAGGAAAATCCCAAATTCAGTATCTCAGAAAATTAGAATATTGTGAAAAGGTTCAATATTGAAGACACCTGGTGCCACACTCTAATCAGCTAATTAACTCAAAACACCTGCAAAGGCCTTTAAATGGTCTCTCAGTCTAGTTCTGTAGGCTACACAATCATGGGAAGACTGCTGACTTGACAGTTGTCCAAAGCGACCATTGACACCTTGCACAAGGAGGGTGCAAGACACAAAGGTCATTACAAAGAGGCTGGCTGTTCACAGAGCTCTGTGTCCAAGCACATTAATAGAGAGCGAAGGAAGGAAAAGATGTAGTGAGAAAAGAGCAGTGTACAAGCAATAGGGATAACTGCACCCTGGAGAGGATTGTGAAACAAAACCCATTCAAAAATGTGGGGAAATTCACAAAGAGTGGACTGCAGCTGGAGTCAGTGCTTCAAGAACCACTCTACCTTTTACATCATTATGCAAGACATGGGGTTTCAGCTGTCACATTCCTTGTGTCAAGCCACTCTTGAACAACAGACAGCGTCAGAAGCGTCTTTCTCGCCTGGGCTAAAGACAAAAAGGACTGGACTGCTGCTACAAGGTGGTCCAAAGTTATATTCTCTGATGAAAGTAAATGTTGCATTTCCTTTGGAAATCAGGGTCCCAGAGTCTGGAGGAAGAGAGGAGGGCACACAATCCACGTTGCTTGAGGTCCAGTGTAAAGTTTCCACTGATCAGTGATGGTTTGGGGTGCCATGTCATCTGCTGGTGTTGGTCCACTGTGTTTTCTGAGGTCCAAGGTCCCAACACAACCGTATGCCAGGAAGTTTTAGAGCACATCTTGCTTCCTGCTGCTGACCAACTTTATGGAGATGCAGATTTCATTTTCCAACAGGACTTGGCACCTGCACACAGTGCCAAAGCTACCAGTACCTGGTTTAAGGACCATGGTATCCCTGTTCTTAATTGTGGCCAGCAAACTACTTCTGACCTTAACCCCATAGAAAATCTATGGGGTATTGTGAAGAGGAAGATGAGATATGCCAGATCCAACAATGCAGAAGAGCTGAAGGCCACTATCAGAGCAACCTGGGCTCTTATAACACCTGAGCAGTGCCACAGACTGATCGACTCCATGCCACGCCCGTATTGCTGCAGTAATTCAGGCAAAAGGAGCTAACTAAGTATTGAGTGCTGTACATGCTCATACTTTTCATGTTCATACTTTTCAGTTGGCCAAGATTTCTAAAAATCCTTTCTTTGTATTGGTCTTAAGTAATATTCTAATTTTCTGAGATACTGAATTTGGGATTTTCCTTAGTTGTCAGTTATAATCATCAAAATTAAAAGAAATAAACATTTGAAATATATCAGTCTGTGTGTAATGAATGAATATAATATACAAGTTTCACTTTTTGAATGGAATTAGTGAAATAAATCAACTTTTTGATGATATTCTAATTATATGACCAGCACCTGTATAATATAATGCTGCTGATGCAATTTAAAGCCAGAAACTTAGATGTACATGAACATGCTTAAACAAAAAAATATTTGAAGACAAAAAGGTACTTTATGTTTTGGTAAATTCTGGAACTGACACTATTTTGAAAGACAGATTCTGTTAAACAGCTGATCAAAATGGCCACATATCAGATTAAATAGATAAATACACAACTTGTCAAAAAAAGAACTGCATTTATTTGAAATAGAATCTTTTGCAACATTATAAATGTCTTCACTGTCACTTTTGATCAATTTAATGCATCCTTGCTGAATAAAAGTATTAATTTCTTTAAAGAAAATGTACTTATCCTAAAGTTTTGAATGGTAGAGTATCAGTTTCCATAAAAATATTAATCAGCACAACTGTTTTCAACACTGATTATAATCAGAAAGATAAATAAGAAAATCAGTATATTAGAGTGATTTCTGAAGGATCATGTGACACTGAAGACTGGAGTAATGATGCTGAAAATTCAGCTTTGATCACAGGATTAAATTACTTTATAAAATATATTCAAACAGAAAACAGTTATTTTAAATTGTAATAATATTTCACTGTTTTTTTTACTGTATTTTTTATCAAATAAATGCAGAAAAAAACAATCATAATTATTCCAAACTTTTGCCAACATAGATCTATAAGTAATTATGGAAGTGATGGAGGTGTGTGTAACTCCGTACCTTTCCCAGGGAGAGCGTGTCACTAAGCGCATGATCCACTAGTTCAGCCATTTCCTTCTTGAAACGCGTCACATCCTGGCACTCATTGGCGCGGGCGTGATGAAGAATTAGCTCTGCAACTCGCTCGCCCTGGCAACACAAGTACATGAAGTCAGTGTTGTTATCAAATAAAACTAAAGGCTGGAATACACTACCTATGAAAATGAAAACAAAATGTGCTCTAAAATCAGCTTAAAATATCAATCATGTTTGATCTCCTCCGACTAGATGGAATCAAAGTCTAAAGCTAAAAAATCTGAGTCTGTGCTCATCACACACTTTTTCTACTAAATCTGTCAGCTCAAATCTTCAGACTGGCTCTGACTTTAGGCAACTAGCCTTAACTTCTATAAACTGAAGAAATCTGTCCAAACGTCAGTGTATTCCAGTCTTAAAACTAAAGCTATTAAAAAGTGTTTTAGGTCATTGAAACAAAGCTGAAGTTAAATAAAATATTAGATGAAAAACTAAAAATGGGCAACTAACTAAACTAAATAAGTACTAAATTACTCAAACTAAGACGGAAATAAAAACATATTAAACATAATAAACATATTAAAAAAAGAACAAAAACTTTAAAAAAAATCACTAAATAAAAGTCTCTTCTGCTCATCAAGGCTGCATTTATTTGATTAAAAATACAGTAAAATCAGTAAAAATTGTGAAATATTATTACTATATAAAATAGCTGTTTTCTATGTGAATATATGTTCATATGTAATTTATTCCTGTGATCAAAGCTGAATTTTCAGCATCATTACTCCAGTCTTCAGTATCACATGATCCTTCAGAAATCATTCTAATATGATGATTTGTTGCTCAAGAAACATTTCTGATCATTATCAACGTTGAAAACAGCTGTGCTGTTTTATAATTTTGTGAAACCATGATACTCTACCATTCAAAACTTTGGGATAAGTAAATTTTCTTTAAAGAAATTAATTCTTTTATTCAGCAAGTATGCAATAAATTGATCAAAAGTGACAGTGAAGACATTTATAAAAATAAAAGATAATTCAAAATATTAATAAATACTGTTAATAATTTTTGAGCAGCAAATCATCATATTAGAATGATTTCTGAAGGATCATGTGACACTGAAGACTGGAGTAATGATGCTGAAAATTCAGCTTTGATCACAGGAATAAATTACTTTATAAAATATATTCAAACAGAAAACAGTTATTTTAAATTGAAATAATATTTCACAATATTACTGTTTTTACTGTATTTTTAATCAAATAAATGAAGCCTTGATGAGCAGAAGAGACTTATTTCGAAACATTAAAAAAATCATAAATACTACAAAAATAACTAATGCCAACTTCAACAAACACATCCTCAACATTTCAGGATGGAATCGCTTGAAATGTGGCTCTTAGTAGATTCACATTCAGTACTGTCAATGTAAGAAGCACAATCCACATCTGTCCTTTACCTGCTTGAGAACGACAGCGGTGAACACGGCTCTGAAGTTGCGTTGATCCGCCTCACTGAGCTGCGCCACGATGCCCGCGTCCAGTAGCACCAGCTGCAGGGCCGGAGGAGTCGGTCTCATGCTGACCACCACAGTGTCCCACAGGTCCGTCAGAGTGGCCCTGTCCTGGGGACCCTCTCCTCGCCCACCCTGCACCAGGATGTTTCCGGGATGGAGGTCCCCGTGGACGAAATTATCCACAAACACCTGCCAGAGATAACCACAAGTTAGACAGACTTCAGTGTAACAAACACACAAAATAAATCTGGTGATTGTTTAACAAACCATTTTCAAAAGAAGGTCGACGCCCATCCTTGCGATTCTCTGCTTGATTCCTGCTGGAACGTCGGAGCTCATGTACTTTGAGATGGGTTCACTCTCCTACAGGAGCACAAATCAAAGCGTTAGTTCTTCTCAGTTGAATTAAATTGGATATTTATGCAATATTAAAATGATCAGGAGCACTGCCATTGTTACCTCGTACGTTTCTACCAACACAGTCCTTGTGACGAACGGTCGGAGGGGTGTCGGAAACTTCACGTATTCCAGATCTTTGAAATTTTTTTGGAACTTTTCGATGTTCTGGGCCTCAAACCGAAGATCGATCTGCATCAAATAGGATGTTAAAGCACAAAATCACTTGGTCGCCATGAAGCAGTGTTATTTTAGTATCATTGACACACTATTACAGTCAGTGTTTGAGGTAACCGTTACAGTAACGCGAATTATGTAATCGATTACTTTTTCAAGTAACTAGTACAGTAACGCATTACTTCCAATTCAACCATACGAATAAGCAAAAATAACTTCAGATAAACATTACATTTGTTTAATTGTTTTGTTTTTATTGCTGAAGAGTGTTGAACTTTCTTCTCCTGCGGCACAGCTGAAAGGTTTATTGAGCTGCGCTCAACTGTACAGACGTGAATTTGCATTTCCTTTATCATTTGCACTTTTGGTGTGAAACTTTTTTGTTATAAAAACAAAAACAAGCCCAGCCCAGGTGAGATAAAGTAGCGCAAATGTAATGCATTACTTTCCATGAAAAGTAATGCAATTAGTTACTTTTTTAGAGAGTAACACAATATTGTAACGCATTACTTTTAAAAGTAACTTTCCCAACACTGATTATTTTTTTTTTTTTTAGCATTTTGAATTAGTATTTTTTAAATTAATTTTCATTTTTTTATTTTAGTTAAATTTAAAAAAAAGATTTTTAGTTTAGTTTTAATACTTTTGTTGTTTTATTTTTTATTTTTATTATTAATTTTTTTTTTTAAATGTCTATATTGTTTTTATTCATTTTATTTCAGTTATAGTTTTAAGTTAAATTACATGGAAATTTAAAATGTTGCTTTGGCAAATAGCTGAAAAAACAAAACAAAACAAAAAAACGTATTTTATTTAATTTAAAGTCGGCATGAAATCAAAATTGAGCCTGTTTACTTCATTAGCGTACATTATTAGTCTTGTGGTAAACAATTAATCCGTGCAAGTTAAAGGCACAATATGTAGGATTTTTGGATTAAAATAATGTTATATATTTTGACTTGTGTACTTAAATTATCCCAAATGTTTCCAAGAATGTTTAAATCCAGAGAAATAAGCAATTTTAACCAGGACACGGACCATGTTCGTGCGTCGCCTATCCATGACATCATACCTGCGTTACCCTCGATTTCCGGTTTTATTTTGTAGAAACCATGGAAACACCAAAGACGCTTTGATATATTATGTGTTTTATTAGACAGATGAGCAACTGTTTGGATACATTTATAGACAGAAAGCAAATCATGTTATATAGCTCAACACGTTTAGTCTTATTGTTTATATCTCGTTTTCTTGATTTACCGCGAGTAGCATGTTTTACCATGACTAATATGGATCTAACTTACTGCAGTGTGTAACAAGTGTCTCAGCAGCTGCCGAGTGAACGCAGAGTAGCATTATAACAACTTTCAACACTCAAATGTGTCTAATATGATAAACAGTGCTGTGCTACCTCACATACGCTTGACCGGAAAAAGCGGAAGCAGCGACTGCGGCATAATAAAAGTCCCTCTGCTCTCGAGACGTGTGTCGCGCTTGTCTCTCATTAGCAATCGCTTCAGCATTAACTCATCCATGAATATGATTTCTGCCCGAGTCCCATCGGATTCTTTTTCACCGGTTGTAGACGTAAAGACAACACCTCCCATGATTCCACGAAATCGAGGCGTCATCAAGCTACACCTTTGTTTTGAATAAGCGACCTCTAGCAGCGAAAAACTACATATTGTGCCTTTAATCCACAAAAAAAAAAAAAAATTGTCTAATGATATCAGTTTAACATCCCCTCCAACTGTCATTCTGCTGTGAGCTTTGATAACGAGCTGAATGGAACGCCTACTTTTCTAGATCCAATTAAAAAAAAAAAAAAAAACAAGCCACGCCCTCTATTTTTCTCTTTCTTCCGTTTCACACTGACTTTACTGTTTATTTTATTGGTAACACTTTACAATAAGGTTCATTAGTTAACATGAACTAATAATGAACTGCACATATACAGCATTTATTAATCTTTGTTTATGTTAATTTCAACATTTACACAATACATTATTAAAATTTTGTTAACATAATTTAATGCTCTGTGAACTAACATGAACAAACAATGAACAGCTGTATTTTCATTAACTAACGTTAATGAAGATTAGTAAATACAGTAACAAATGTATTGCTCATGGTTAGTTCATACATTAATGTTTAATTAATGAACCTTATTGTAAAGTCTTACCATTTTATTTCAAGTAACGAAAATGCTTCTTATGGTTTCAGAATAGGTTAACTGCCATGAAGGAACGTTCTTCATAAAGCATCAGTACCTGTTTGGTCATGAGCTTCTCAAATTCATCTACAATCTCAGGCAGGCTGAGCCACTTGACGCCGGGCAAACAGTTGAGGAATAAACTTCCAGCTTTCATTAGGATCAGATCGATCTGGACCTGCTGCCTGATTCCTGGATGAAGAACCTGATTGAAGAAAAAAGAATAATGATGATCATATTAAAAATCCTCATAACAACAGGAAAAAAAGACAAAAAACACTAACCAATAAAAAGACAATAAACCCATATATAAATATAAACAACACATTTTATTTCAGCACCCTGGTGGTTAACACGGATTTTGGAACATTATAGCTGTTTTTTTGCTTGTCTACCATCCCTAATCCTCTGTTCGGGTCATTTTTGACCCAAAACAAAGACACTGAAGACTGGAGTAATGGCTGATGAAAATTCAGCTTTGATCACAGAAATAAATTATATTTTCAAGTATATTCAAATATTGAACATACACTATTTTAAATTGTAATAATATTTCACAATATTACTGTTTTTTCCTGTATTTTTGATCAAATAAATGCAGCCTTGATGAGCATAAAAGACATTAAAAATAGTAATGTTTCCAAACTTTTGACCAGTACTGTATATATTTACCAACACCAAAATGCCAAAAGAAATGCACATGGTTTGATCTGGATTTTCCATCAGGGTAAGACAATAAATAAACATTAAATGTCATTTAAAAAACCCATTTTACCTTGACAATCTTGTATTTCTGTGCAAAAATATGGTATACACAAATAAATTTCACTGGGAATTGACTGGAACATGAAAAATATTCAAATTGAGCCAGATGATTGGACGGGTTTAAAAAGCAAGTAAATATGATCTTTACCTTAACAGCCACAGGTATCAGACGCTCTTCCTCAGGGTGTCCGTCTAGACCAGGTCTCTCTGTCTTGATATCCACCGTCTCCTCCTCATCTTTATTAATCTCCCAGATGTCGCTCAAAGCTCCTCCCAGACCAGGGATCTCCCAGGCTTCTAGGAGATTCTTCTTCTCCAGTTCCTCCACCAGCTGCTGGAACGCCGGATCTTCCACACTCGCCACCTTGGCTTTGGCGCGGTACACCTGTGCCACGCATCCCGACCCCACAGGCTCCTTACTGTCAAACACAAACATCTGCCTCCATCCTTCCCCAAACGCCCTCCTCAGACAGAGCTTGGTGTGAATCCAGGGATGGGGCTTCACTTGCACATGAAGCCTTGAGAAGCGGTCGCAGAAGTCCTGCGAGAAGAGGTCCCGCCTGGTGCTGGCCCACTGGCCCAGTTTGATAAAAGTAGGTCCAGATGTTTCCGTGACCCAAAGCAGGGCGTCCAACCAGTGGGACGCCCAACGTTGTGATAGTAGAGTCAGGGGATATAGAAGAAGAAGGGGGCTGAACTTTAGATAAAGCACCAAGGCACGGAGTCCCAGACGCAAGACGAATACTAACCTGTGGATCTGCACTCGGGCGATTGACTTCCTCTCTGTGGTTCTCTGCTGATGGACGGCTTCCTGGCCTGTGGCGTAAGTGATGCCACATGCAGTCCAACAGAAGAGTCCCACTTTGGGGGTTTGAGATAAAAGACGAGTACCTTTGACAAGAAACACTCTACGGGACGGTATTCGAATCGATACCCTGTGCACAATGCACCTGAAGTTCTGGAGCAGGTGCTTTGCGCGGAAAGCAGACATTATTGATACAGTTATTATTATTATTTACACATTCAGCAGTTGCTTTAGGATACATGTAGTTCTATTAAAATTTCTGTTTGAAATTTGAAATCAAACACATGAAGATCATGCATACAGTATTTAGAATGATTAATAAACATTTACTTTTACAAATGGGAAATTATTAAGTGCAAAAATCTACTTGTATTAAGTATGTACACATACACAGCAATGAAAAACCTTTATATCTACGATGTTAAGTTATAATATTATACACAGAAAGATTCAAATTACAGCTGCACATACAAACACGTAATCAAATTGTCATTTTTCACTGACAGAGCTCCAATACAGTGGTGTTTAGCGCTATTTTCTCATTGTACCTCCACATTTCAACGCGAATTCAGATGAATTCATTCAAACGTTGGTTATGAAATGTTGCTCCTCTCCTCGGGTCCGGCTGATAAATCCCTCCGTGTGATTCTCAACATCAGTTCCGCAGCTCAGTGGACATGGAAAAGATTTGTTGATTTATTGATTAATAAAGTACATGTTATATTTAAAACTCAAATCATCAGCTCAGCAGTAATAAACACAAGATAGTAAGAAATGTAAGTAGTCATTGAGTTGCATTTAGTCAGTTTAATTACAATTAAATTGAAAAACACGAATAATAAAATAAAGTAAATAAATAAACAAAACATAATGACTACATTTTCGTATTTTTAATATGAAATATTTTATTTTATTGCAGTTTTGTTTGTTATTGTCCCACTTTTTTGTATTTTTAACGTTTTTTTATATTATTATTATTATTATCATTATCATAGTTGTTTTTGTTTATGTTAGTAATTATGTATTACCCCTCTTGTACTATAAATTTTAAATATAATAATAAATGACACTTTATTTCTTAGTCTTATATGTCAATATGTTAATTAGTCATCTTTAAATATGCACTGCATGCATCAGACCATAAATATATTATGTTAAATAAATATATCATAAAATAGCTTTATAATATTAGTAATTAAAGGACGTACCGGAAATCCAAATGTATATTTCAAAATAGCAGTTATTTTCGTTCCACAACAGCGTCCAAAGAGAAGTGACACTCTCACGCTCTCATCAGTTCTCTCACCGTTTTGGCGCTCTTTCAGTTCAACTGACACGTCAATCGATCATCTCTTCCTCTTTACTAATAGTCATAGCACGAAATAAACATGAATGAACGTCAAAAGGTATGTTGGAAAAAATATATCATGTCTCAGATAATCGCTCGGTCGGTGTTTTAACCGCGGAAAGACGTCAAAACAGCATATGTAACGTACCGTTACATTTACCTCAGGAAAGCCATTCAAAGACCATAGCATAGTTAGTTAGAAAAATTAACTCTAGAGACCAGCATTTTGCTAAATATATGCACTATTTTACATATTCATTCTATTTTTACTCTTATATCATTAAAAAAAATAACATTATTATAAAAAACGCCTTATATTAATCGTAATGTACCAGCTGTCAGGGTTCCCTTAGTTTACAGCATTTGGCTACTTGAGAGAGATTTTTTGTCCTTGAGATAAATTAACATGTACTGTACCTGATATTTATCTAAATGAATCTATATTGAATCGAGATCGGAATCGAATCGCAAGCTTATGAATCAACCCTTCGATCCATAATTCTCACTCCAAGCTGAACTCAAAAGTTGGCAGCCCTGAATAAGTGAAACCCCTTTTAAAATTATTAAATGTAAAGTTTACCGGTATTTGTTTGTTTGTCTATGAATATTTCCTATTCATGTCATAGTATAATGTTTTAGTAAGTTATTCTAGTCAACTGTACTCAAAGATTCTCATTCAGTTGACTCGATTAACTCGACTCGAAGATCAGTCAGTCAGTCAATTGTTATTTTTTATAAGAACATTTTTAAAAAACAAGCACTCAATCCAAACACTAATTTTCTCTGTGTTTCCCTTCATTGTGCTGTAGGGGTCGCTGTGATGACTGTGTTTTGTCATTATGACTGTGCTGTGGGAAGAAGTCAACCACTCCTCCTCCTCCTTATCCTCCTCTTCCTCTCTCATACATCATAGAAACACGTTATAAAGCAGGTAAAACACAGACCTGAAAATCAGTGTCTTTGATTTTTATCCTTACGTTTCTGCTTCTCTGTTGTACCTTGACATGCTGATGTTTCTTTATTTAGGAAGGTCATATTTAAATACACATGTGCATTTCTCATTCAAATGTTGCAAAACTGTGAGATTCTTCAATTATTGCTTTCTGTTAACACTTTAGTGAACTAAATGACTTTTACAAATTCACTTTGCTTCAAGATTTGCTTTGAATTCAGCTTTGCAGCCCGAGTTAATCCAGCACAAAAGCTTTACAACAGCAACAAAAGACTCTGATTACATTAAGTCCGCAAACTCTCCAGTTAAATCTGTGCGTAACTCGATCTCTGGAGTCTATCTCCTCCTCCTCTCTTGAAGTCGAGCCAAGACTGTCCTTCACATCGGATCCTCAGAGACCCTCAGTCTCACGTTAAAACCGTCCCACTGCGGGCAGGAAAAACGCATCGCTCCAGGGGCCTCAACTTGAAACCATAGTGTAAACATGTGACGTAGAAACATGATTGTGCATGCCAATGTAAAGCAAAACAATCTGATTTTAATAAGCTCTTATAAAACTTACTTGAGATTAATCTAAAGTGAATCAGTTTACTCACCAAGGCTGCATTTATTTGTTAAAAAATACTGTAAAAATATGTGAAATATTATTAGAATTTAAAGTAGCTGTTTTCTATGTGAATATGTTAAATGTAATTTAATCCTGTGATCAAAGCTGAATTTTCAGCATCATTACTCCAGTCTTCAGTGTCACATGATCCTTCAGAAATCATTCTAATATGATGATTTGCTGCTCAAGAAACATTTCTGATCATTATCAATGTTGAAAACAGTTGTGCTGCTTCATATTTTAATGATAACCATGATACTTTTGCTTCTGGAGTCTTTGATAAAAGTTTAAAAGAACAGCATTTATCTTTTATAACATTATAAATGTCTTTACTGTCACTTTTGATCAATTTAATGCATCCATACTGAATATAAGTATTATCTCGACACCCAAGACACACATAAAAAATGTCTGAAAGTCATTTTGCATTCGATTTGTACAGTTTCATGTGATAAAACTGAAGTACTGTGTGACTTTGTGTTAAGAAAGTGTTAGAGGAACATGTTCATAGCTAATGTGATGAACTAAAAATCACCAAGACATTGTAAAGCAATAACACTCATACCAGGGGCATCACTAGGCCCATTTTAGGAGGGCTTTACCTCCCCTAAAAATTTGCGATTAACTCCGTGGTATGTACACTAATTCGTAATCGCCTCACTCCCCTTATATGAAACCGGCGACAGGCTCCGGCTCATCCCTGTATTTTAGTCTGCGTTATTCAGCATGTGTTTCAATCCGTAACAGCAATTTTAAACATTGTTATGATATCTGCATCTGTGTAGTTCTTTGTCATAAATGCAGTTTACATAATATGATGCGGGAGCAATTCAAGACGGTTTCCCAGCCACTGTAAAATCTGGGCTTATTTCTACTACTAAAGACGTATTTAAAACAGTTCATGTGACTACAGTGGTTCAATCTTAATGTTATGAAGCGACGAGAATACTTTTTGTGCGCCAAAAAAACTAAAAAACTCTAGCGATTTCAAAACACAGCTTCATGAAGCTGCGAAGCTTTACGAATCTTTTGTTTTGAATCAGTGGTTCGGAGCGTGTATCAAACTGTCACGCGATTTCAGTAAACGAGGCTTTGTTACTTCCTAAGTGTTTTGAAATTTCAGTGGTTCACCACTAGGGGGCGTGACTTTGGCAGTTTGATACGTGCTCCGAACCACTGATTCGAAACAAAAGTTTTGAAATCGCCCATCACTAGATATTGTTGAATAAAGTCGTTATTTTGTTTTTTTTGGCTCACAAAAAGTATTCTAGTCACTTCATAACATTAAGGTTGAACCACTGTAGTCACATGAACTGTTTTAAATATGTCTTTAGTACCTTTCCGGGCATTGAAAGTGTTAATTATCTTGCTGTCAATGGAGGCCTCACTGAGCCATCGGATTTTATCAAAAATATCTTAATTTGTGTTCTGAAGATGAACGAAGGTCTTACGGGTGTGGAACGACATGAGGGTGAGTAATTAATGACAGAATTTTCATTTTTTGATGAACTAACCCTTTAAAAGTGTTTTGTTTTCCACCAGGTGACAGAAATCCTCCACTAAAGCCCCAGGGCATGGTTGCCACCTTGTGGATAAACTAATTACTGCAACAACAAAAAATTTAAATGCGCTTGTACAAGTCAACGCAGTTACAAAAATCCGGCAGTGCGTGTACAGTATGTGCGTGCTCTTTTGATGACGAAATTCACGTCACGCGCACTGTAATCTGACCCTCGCATATGCGTAAAAAGTGAAGTATACTTTGGGCTTAAGCCATGGCACATTTTCCATGTTATCTCCATGAATGAAAATGATAAATGTAGATCTTCTTCAAAATTAATTCTACTGCAAAAATATAGTTAAATAATAATAGTGTTTAAACCCTTACATAATATATCCTTAACTCTAGAGGAGACGTGTGAGATTACTGGGTATTTTCTAAGGAAAAACAGAATATACTTTTCATTTGATTTCTATTTCATCTCATTTCTGTTATGGGAGAAACAGTTGAGAGATCTCATTTGTGATTATTCTTTGCTGCAGGTACATTTTTAAGAATGGCTGAAGTTCATGCGGATGGATCGAGTTTTTTTGTGCTCCAGTCAACTTTTAAAGCAGGACACTTCGTCTCCACAGTAACCAGGCATCCAATCACTCGCCCAGCTGCAGATTAGTTCAGCAGTGGGGGGTTTGGAGGAGGAGAAAGACTCCGATGGGAAAGAGGAGGGGAGGGAGGGGGGTCCTGGCTACAGGAGGGAGGGGTGGGAAAAGAGAATCAGAGAGAGAAGGAAGGCAGAAACACTGGAGAGAGATAAAGTTGCCTGCAGCTGGAGTTTGAGTCTGTAAGAGCGACTGTGCTGCTTTACTTCTGCTCACAGGCTGTTTGCAGGACACACGGGGACTGGCTGGGGAAAAAAGAGGATTTAATCAGCTGAAGTGTGTGCTTGAGAGGGAAAAGAGAGGAGAAGAAGGGAATAGCTGCTCAGATCATGAGAGTGGATGCCGTCTTTCCTGGGGTCAGATTTCACAAAATGAGAGACCACTGCACTACTGCAGGGCGCAAGCAACAGAGCAAGGTATGTGTGTGTGTGTGTGTGTGTGTGTGGGTTTACTTAGCTATACTTTAGGAACAAAATTGCCTCTGACAAAACCAAATTTGCATTTGACAAAACCTCCCTCCATGGTAAAAATGATTAAAAAATACAGGTAAATAATGTTTTTTTTATTTTAAAAATAAAAAGATAAAGAAAATAAATATATTAAAAAATAAGGAAAAATCTAGGAAGTCTGTAGTCATTATAATTAGTTTTAAACATATATTAAAACTTATGAAAAAAATTAACACATAGTCTGTAGTCATAATTAGTTTTAATCTTATATATATATAAAAGTCTATGGCATGTCCTCATTTAAATAGCTAACTGAACTTATGTGTGTTTGTAATGTGCATTGTTTGCATTTTTAATGTATGAAGTTTAACGTAGTACAACTAGAGCAAGTTAAACAAGCTGTTTTGTTTGTGAAGTGATTGTAGTTTGTTGGTCAAAGGCTGAAAGTTCAAAGTTAACTAGTAGTGGGAAATGTATGTTAATTGGTGCATTCCTGGCTAAAAAGCGAGAGCATGAATAGATAGATAGAGCGTAATTGAATAAGTGTTGCAAGTGATTTTAGCCAAGAGAACAATAGCTCTACTTCTCTGAACAGCTGAGAGGAGAGAGGGATATAAACAAAAGCATTTCGGCCAAGCTGTATAAGAAAAATACAAATATGCTTGACGGTTTAAAGGATTAGTTCACTCCAGAATGAAAATTTCCTGATAATTTACTCACCCTCATGTCATCCAAGATGTTCATGTCTTTCTTTTCTCAGCCAAAAGAAGGTTTTGTTTTCTGAGGAAAACATTCCAGGATTTTTCTCCATATAGTGGACTTCACTGGGGTTCAACGGGTTGAAGGTTCAAATGTCAGTTTCAGTGCAGCTTCAAAGAGCTCTACATGATCCCAGACGAGGAATAAGAGTCTTATCTAGAGAAACAATTCGTCATTTTCTAAAAAATATACAAATTATATACTTTTTAACCACAAATGCTCGTCTTTCACTGCTCTGCGATGCTCCACGCATTACGTAATCACGTTGGAAAGGTCACGTGTGACGTAGTATATTTTTTAGAAAATGACGAATCGTTTCTCTAGATAAGACTCTTATTCCTCGTCTGTAGAGCTCTTTGAAGCTGCACTGAAACTGACATTTGGACCTTCAACCCGTTGAACCCCAGTGAAGTCCACTATATGGAGAAAAATCCTGGAATGTTTTCCTCAAAAACATTCATTTCTTTTCAACTGAAGAAAGAAAGACATAAACATCTTGGATGACATGAGGGTGAGTAAATTATCTGGAAAATTTTAATTCTGAAGTGAACTAATCCTTTAAAAACAGTCTGAGTGAGAGTTTTGGTGTCGTCTCAAAGCATGACTTCATAATTCATAAATTATGTCAATGCCAAAAGAACCGAGAGTGTTGGACTTTTTTGAAACTGTTTTTTGGTGTTTCTTAGCAGAGAACATATTCTGAGTGGGATATTCCCATTCCTGTTGACTCATCCTCATGCTTTTATTTGTAACTGCTATTTAGGACTAAAATGTTTTTGTTTTTCACAACAAGGGACAAGAAATACCCAGAATCCCATAGTCTTTCCAATATGACACATCAGTAGCAAACTTCTGTTCCAGTTGTTTTCAGATTGCAGACACACAGAGACAGTGATCAATGGGCCCAAACAGAAAAATGTAGGCCTCATTCATGAAAAAAAGTACAGTATGTATGTAAAATTAATTGAGTGTGGCTATCAGTTCTGAGTGTGTGTGTGTGTGTGTGTGTGTGTGTGTGTGTGTAGCAAAGGTTTCTGGGAAGAGTTTCTTGAATGCAGGCCTGTTTGATAGGGTGAGTTGTTTGTCTCTGGTCTGTGACTAATGGCTCCCTCTAAATGACTCTAATAAATAGTCACGAGGTCAAAGGATGAGTTGAGGAAGAAAGAGCAGAAATGAGTGAGCCAACAGGAGGACATTTTTCCATCTGGTTTGTTTATTGGAAACCTTTGGAAATGAACGCAGGACTAGAATTTATAGTAGTTCTTACCTGTAGAAGTTTTTTTTTAGCTTGTTGCTATATGGTTGCTAGGCTGTTCTGGATGGTTGCTAGGGTGTTGCTATGGGGTTGCTAGCATGTTGCTAGGTGGATGCTAAGGTGTGATAGGTGTTCTAGGTGATTGCATGGATGTTGCTAGGTGGTCTGAATGATTGTTAGGGGTGTTGCTATGGGGTTGCTAGGTTGACGCTGGGGTGTGCTAGGTGATTGTTAGGATGTTGTTAGTTGGATGCTAGGTTGTCTGAATGATTGTTAGGGTGTTGCTTGGTGGTAGCTAGGGTGTTCTGGAGGGTTGCTAGGGCTGTTGCTAGCATGTTGCTAGGTGGATGCTAGGGTGTGCTAAGTGTTCTAGGTGATTGCTAGGATGTTGCTAGGCTGTCTGAAAGATTGTTAGGGGTGTTGCTAGGTGGTCACCAGGGTGTTCTGGAGGGTTGCTAGTGGATGCTAGGATGTGCTAAATGTTCTAGGTGCTAGGATGTTGCTAGGTGCTAGGGTGTTTTGAGGGTTGCTAGGGGTGTTGCTATGGGGTTGCTAACATGTTGCTAGGTGGATGCTAGGGCGTGCTAGGTGTTCTATGTGATTGCTATAGGATGTTTCTAGTTGGTTGCTAGGTGTTCTGAAGGATTGTTATGGGTGTTGCTATGTGGTTGCTAGGGTGTTCTGGAGGGTTGCTAGCGTGTTGCTAGGTGATTGCTAAGATGTTGCTAGGATGTTGCTGGGTGGTCTGAATGATTGTTAGGGGTGTTGCTAGATGGTTGCTAGGGTGTTCTGGAGGGTTGCTAGGGGTGTTGGTATGGGGTTGCTAGCGTGTTGTTAGGGGTGTTTCTAGGTAGTTGCTAGGGTGTTCTGGAGGGTTGCTAGGGCTGTTGCTAGGTGGTTGCTAGGTGTTACTATGTGGTTGGTAATGTGTTCTGTGTTGTATAAAGTCAAAAGCGTCCACCTTCAAGTCTCTGTGATCTTCTGGTCTGTAGATATGGCTTGAGCCCCTCTTTCAATGTATGTATTTTCACCTGTTTTGTTGGCGTAAGTCTGATCACTTCTCCTCAACAAGACACATGCTTTTGGGAATAACTTGTGTCTGGAGCACAAACTCTGCAAGATGAGTTTAATACTTTTGTTCATATACTGTAAGAATGAGTGATGCTTGACTTAGTGTGTATGTTGGTGTGTATTTGAGTTTCACGTTTTTCAAGCTGACAGTCTTTGTGGTAGTACGTGTGGTAACAGACATCTGTCTCTATTGTACTGCGTTTGCAGAAGTGTCATACACATGTAAATGTGACAGACCAGATGCCTCATGTTTTTCTGTCAGCGAAACCCTACTGGTTTACAGTGCAACATTTAGGAACTTTTCCTTACTGCCATTCTGACCCGAGTTCTGCCGAGCCGCCGCTGGCTGTCGCCACGGCAACAGCTGTAGAATGTGCCCTGCGGTGCGTGTGAGGGAATTCTGGCTGCTCAGGATTCCGTGAGCTCCGGGGCTTTGTGTTGAAGTGGAAGGGAACGGACCACAGATGCTGTGATTGCTGACCTCCACCCCTTCTCCTCCTTCCCGTCTTTCTCCTCTGTCACCCTCCTCCTTTTATAACTCTTTGAGTTTCCAGCCCCCACTCCTTAAGGAGCTGTGCCTGCAAGCTGTCGCGCCGATGCCGTCTCCGTCAAGGTTCAGTGGTTTTTGTAGCACTCAAGAAGATAGAGAAAGGGGCAGAGGCAACTTCAATGTTTAATTGTGCCACTGTTTACTCATCCTCATGTAATTTCAAGTTTTTTAAAAATATTACAGTGACCACAGTCTGTCAAGCTCCTAAAATGACAAAAGTTGCATGCTATATTCCAAGTCTTCTGAAATCATACGCTAACTTTGTGTGTGGAACAGACCAAAATTTCAAAAGTCATTATCCATCAGAGCTCTCAAACCTCACTTGTGCTTCCATATTAGAGCTGCACGATTAATCATTAAAATATCGCGATCTCGATTTAAACACCTGTGTCTATTAAACCTTTGACAAAATCATACCAGAACATTCAGATCTGTGTTGGCACTGCTGCTGTTCCAGAGAGAGCTGTTGTCATGTTTAGGTATGAAACAGCTTCACAAACAGTCTTTTAAACAACACAGTATCGTTTTTTCTGTCTTACAATAATTCAGATTATCATAGAAGTACTGGGTTAAAAAGTTTATAGTTTGGATATAAACACTGATGTCTATGGAAGCGATCAATATAAAGTAAATCACCTTTTAAAAGTAACTTGACGCTTAAAATAACGTTTGTATCGTTACATTGTTATGAGTGGTATCAAGTGACTGTTAAAAATGTATTTGTCATTGAATCATTAATTCAAGAGATTTGTTCAAAAATGCTGATTCATTCAGTAATGAAACAAGTGAAGTATTAATGAGTGAGTCATTGAATAATTAATTCAAGGGATTTGTTCAAAAACGCTGATTCATCCAATAATGACACAAGTGAAAGGCTTGTTTGATATGCATCGGCGCTGCACAGACCGATCGGCGTATGATATCAAAGTAGCGCGAGAGCTTATGACTCCTTATGCTTTTGAATCGCTTTCGTGGTACTTTGATGTCATACGCTGATCAATCTGCGCAGCGCTGATGCATCTTGAACAAGCCTTTAATGAGTGAGTCATTGCATCATTCATTCAAGAGATTCATTCAAAAACGCTGATTCATCTAGTAATGAAACAAATGAAGTCTTTATGAGTGAGTCATTGCATCATTCATTCAAGAGATTCATTCAAAAACGCTGATTCATTCAGTAATGAAACAAGTCAAGTATTTATGAGTGAGTCATTGAATCATTTGTTCAAGAGATTCGTTCAAAAACGTTGATTCATTCAGTAAGGAAACAAGTGAAGTATTTATGAATGAGTCACTGAATCATTCGTTCAAGAGATTTGTTCAAAAATGCTGATTCATCCAATAATGAAAGAAGTGAAGTATTTATGAGAGAGTCATTGAATCATTCATTCAATAGATTCCTTCAAAAACACTGATTTATCCAGTAATGAAACAAGTCTTTATGAATGAGTCATTGAATCATTCATTCAAACCATTTCTTTAAATATTCATTCTAATTAATTAAACATTTTTAAATAAACTGCAACAATTAATATTTTGTCAGAATCTCTGGTAATTGTTTAGATATCTGTTCAGAATTGTGGGAGAATCTTGATCTCTATTTGAAACACAAAAATCATGATTCTCAATTTATCCAGAATCGTGCAGCTCAATTCCACATGTTTAAACTTACCTTGTCGTAATGCCATGTGACACGTCACACGCAACATGCAACGCCTTTGGGCATCATTGACATCAAACCAGATGTGACACATCATGCAACACATTTAAATGTAAGTTAGATATGCAAACTACAGTCTGTTCCTCACTGAAAGTTAGGATCTGACTTCAAAAGACTTGGAAATATAGTGCACAAGTTGAGTGGACTACTTTTATTTATTTTGCTTTTACAGCATTTTTATACAACACCCTAGTAAACATTAGTAAACACAGAAAGAAATGGGTTTGGAATGACATGAGGGTGAGTAAATAGTGACAGAGTTTAAATTTTGTGTGAACTAAGCCTTTAACATTGTTCAAAAGACAGTCACATCTCTGTATCTCTGCATTATGTGTGCGGTAAAAAGAGGAACTGACTTTATTTCATCAATCAATCATTAGAAAGATCAATTGGCAGTCCTCAAAGAGAAAATAGGATGAACTGCAACGCTCCTCTTCAAGGGCAGCCTAGAGATTAGGACATGTGATTTGTGCAAAGACGAGGGACGTGACGTGGAAGTGTCATAGAGTTAGTGAAGACGACAGGAAGGAAGGAACAAGAAGGAAATAAAAAGGGGAATGTGGGTGAGGCTGAGTAAAACAATCCATTCTTCCCCATCTGGAACGTGGGATGTTTCTTCTTCCTCTCCTAGCGTGGGTTGTTTGAAATACCTCTTTACCTTCTAAAAGACTTTAATACTGCCTTCTTTTCTTCTCTCGCTCTTTTGCTGCCTGCACACATCCAATCTGCAACCAATTACAGCGCTTTGGAACCAGCAATCCATCTAAGATGTGCAGCCTAAAGGCCTTTTCACATGACTCGTGTCAACGTTCTCCAATTCATTGAACTCTCTGAGGGAAGCGTCAAGTTTTTTCTTGTCGCTGCATTTCTTACTGGTCAAGCACTGTCATGCAACACTCAAGACTTTCAACTTTGCACCCTGTTTGCTTATCAACTTTTAAAAGGAAGGAGAAAGCCCTCCCATATCTGCTGTTGTTGACTCTACAGTAGCCTGGTGCTAATTTGTTGATCATTTGGTAGAATCTAGTCAAATTAGACAGATGCCAACATGGTCAAGTTATGTAACATGCCTTCGTCCTAGAATACCGTGAACAAATTACAAGAAAATACAATCAAGACTATTAAAGGGGTCATTGATTATGATTTCACTTTTTTAACTTTAGTTAGTGTGTAATGCTGATGTTTGAGCATAAACAACATCTGCAAAGTTACGACGCTCAAAGTTCAATGCAAGGGGAGATATTTTCTTTTACAGAGATCACTTTTTAAGGACTACAACAGATGGCTGGTAGGGACTACAACAAGCTTCTTCCCGGGTTGGTGACATCACAAACCCCAAAATTAACATAAACCCCGCCCCCGAGAACACACGACAAAGGGGGTGAGGCCATGTTGGGCTGCTTTAGAGAAGAGGAAGAGTTGTTGTAGTAGAGTGTTGTTGACATGCCGTCATTTTACACCGGACTGCTTCACAAATGAGGGTCAATTCAACACTGGATTTGCACAAAAGATTAACATGACGGCACATGCTAGTCGATGAGTTGAAACAACTCCGCAGCAACTACATAAATTTATCCACTAACCATTCAGAAACGTCCAGTTTCATTCTAAAAGTTGTAACTTCTTCCTGAGTCTCTCCATCAGTGTCGACTCCGGTTTGAACAATGTAAGGCTGAACACCGTTACTGACAATCCTCATTTTGTCTGCGTGAGATTCTCCAGCTTTGTTGTTGTTGAGCAACTGAAGCGTGAGCTGTTAAAGCTCCGCCCTCTTCTGGAAAGGGGGCCGGGAGCAGCAACTCATTTGCATTTAAAGAGACACACACAAAAACGGCGTGTTTTTGCTCACACCCAAATGGGGCAAATTTGACAAGCTATAAAATGTGGGTCCTAAAGAAAAACCAGGTGAGATATGCTTCCGTTGAGGGACAAAGATGAAATTAATGACTTGTAATTACTTGTAAGACCTCAATCCGATTTGTTTGGCACACCAAACCTGCAATGCTCACTCTTAAATTGGAAGGGTATCATTAAGTCATTAGTGTTACATTCAGCTCACGACTGACAAGTTCATGTTGTTCCTTCAACTCTTTTTCGCTGTCAGAGGTGTTTCAGGTAATGTGAGTTACACAGTTTGTCCTCCTGTGCAGGTGGAGACACACCTGGCCGAGATTTCGCACAATGCTTTAGTTGTTACAATCGCACTCAAACATACTGCCTGGTATGAACACCTTGATAACTAATCCTGTATCAGATTCTGACTTCAGAAGAATACCGCGCTTTTTTGAGGGAAAACATCTTGCTTAAGTCCTGCAGTAACCCTAACCCTATAGCCATAAACGTTGTAGCAGCAAATGTGAATCGTGAAAAGGTTAACCTTCTAGGCACGTTTAATTTCAGGACCTTGAAGAGGATAAGATGTTTGTGTTGGGAATGTTGCAGCGGAACATTAGCAAATTGTAACTGGAGGCAAAGTTGCGGGATAAAATTGGCAGAAGTGGTTTGGATAACTGATCTAAAACTAACCAACTTGGCTCTCAAAGAACATTCTATAAAATGTGCACAAGCCCTTTTTGAATATTAACGCCTGTTTTCCATGCCAGGGCACAATCCTACACTGAAAATCATGGAAATATCTGTTCTCTAACACCCGGTGATGCATTAAAGCTTATGTTTGCAGAGGAACATGCAGTTTCCCAGTTTCTGGATCTTCTGGAGTTGTATTACAAGGGAAAACCACTGAATTTCCAAAGACTATTCTTTTCTGGGAGTCATGTGGCCAAGCTTCTGTTTTAGTCCCTGTTTGTATCCTTAAACTTGGAAATTTTCAAGGGACAGACAGGGTGATGAGAGGTCATCTTGTGTACACGTTTGAAAAATGCATTTTATTGGAATGACTTTCTCTCCCAGAGCTGTGAAGTATCCTGAGGATGCAGAATGAAGAAAAAGATGATTTTTGGTGGCCGTGGTTTTTCGAGGATTCAAATCTTTACCCAGAATCCACTTGAAACGGATATCCATAGCAATAGAAGTGTCCCATTTCTGGCTGATCTGAGTGCAGTTGTCTCAGTCTCATATAGGAATCACAGTGCTAATATTGGATGTAGGTGGTGGTCCTTGATCAGCAAAATTCACGGTGGCCCCTATGCTCGCATACCGCAACTTTTTCTCCGCTCTTGGCTTGACTCAAAGCCAGATCTCCAGTTACACTTCCTGTTTTCCCTCACGCTTCTGTGGTTCCGCCTGACCATTCCCACCGGCCCTATGCGCCTCAGCGCAGACAGATTCCTACAATTCCCTCCGCTATTCCCATCGGAGCCCTGCGTGGCGAGAGCTTGGGAAAGTCCTCTTCCGGAGTCAACGATCCACCAAGCAACTGAGCCTCTTGTTTCTCTCTCCTCCTCTCTTCTCTTTTTCCCTTCTTCTTTTTTTTTTTTGCCCTCAGCTCACTCTCAAAATCAACATTTCCAGAGTGAATGTAAACCAAAGCGCCAGAGTGAAGGTCTGAAAGTTTTCACGACCTTCAGTTACATTTGGAATCCAAGGAAACACATAGATTTGGTTTTCCTCTTCAGCTCAAAATCATATGGGCCCCTCCATAATTTGTGACTTTATTTAAAGTATAGTTATTGACCTTTTTAATGTTTGTTTTTTTCTTCTAGAAACATATGAGATGGAATGGAGAACCAATAATTTGTGCTAATGTCTCGTGGTCTGATTTTTGCCTTCTCTGGTTTTTAGAGTCTCAAACTGTTCACAGATTTGCCAAGATACTTAAATCTGTAACTTAAACACTAAAACATAGTATAAAGGCCCGTTCACACCAAGAACAATAACTATAAAGATAACTTTAATGATAGCTATATTTGCATCCACACCAATGAACGATAATGCGCTGCAGTTTCAAAGTGTGTACAACATGTTTTTGCTGTTCTTGTTGCATTTACACGGCTTTAACCAGCAGATGTCCTCAGCATGCTATGTTTTGAGTGAATCTAGCTAGTGTAACTAATCTAATCTAACAGTGAATTTAGCTGACAAAGTCAATATAGTGGAATAAAAACAACGCCTAGGGCCCTATCATACACCCTGCGCAATGCAACGCCAGACGCGACACAAGTATTTTTTGCTAGTTTCAGCCCGACGCTGTTATCATTTTCACGTCCAGCGCCACATTGTTTAAATAGCAAATGAACTCACACCCATCTGTTCGCCCATGGGCGTGTTGGTCTGAAAACGAGGTGTGTTCAGGTGCATTGTTGGTGTGTTGCTATTTTTGAGACTAATTATTTGACCAAACGTGGCAATTTAAACTGACTCGTCAGGTTGAGGGTGTCTATATTCCGCCATGTAAATGGCAATCCGCCATGGTGCAAGCGCACTTGGCTTTTAAAGGGAATGGGAGATCACACTCTGATTGGTTTAATGCACATTACGCCCAAAACACACCCATGACTCAGGTCATGACTAGGTACAACCCTTTTAGACCATGCGCCTGGCGCTGACCATTTTGTCGTCGTTAAACTAGCAAACGTGGTTTCGCACTATTCCTAGGGGAACATGATTAAACCAACTCACTTAAATTAGATTAACATTTGATTGCAGAATATAATATCCTGGCAAATCTGAGCACATTATGAAACATTGTTGAGATCTCTTATAAAAAACCCCAGAGGAGACATGAGAGATTACCGGGGTCTTGTAATTCCACATCCTGTTATCTCCCTTCCTGTGTGACTAACTGTCCGTGATGTCGCCCCTAGCTAACGCTTGCGTAAACAAGAAAATAAGAGTTTGTCATGCTGTTTTCTCCCTTGAGGTCTCCTAGGCCTAAAGTGTCGTGCGGTTGGTCATGTGGTTCTGTCTGAAAACCATAATTACAACTTCTACGGTTTCACTTTGCTCATTTGACCTGAGCAAATGTAAACAGCCATCATCATCCTCCATGTCCCGGAAGAGTATCATTAACAATAAATTATGTAAATGTTATTGTAATGTTTTACAATCCAGACACCGCAACAACAGGGAACATAGCTGCGATTCAAATGCACAACAATTCACAGTGGGATTATATTTGGAAGGCACTGATAGGGGGCCACCAACACACATAAATGAATTGTTTGCCGTATCCTCTCTACTTCCTGTCTCATTCTGTGGCCGACCTAGAATTGTTCCTGTCTAAAGCTTGTCCTCTCCCACAGAGGATAACAATGGCAGAGCAGTAAATTTATGTAGCGTGTGTGTGTGTGTGTGATTGGGAAGAGAAGTATATAGAAATAGATTTGTAGAGATTGAGGAAAGGGTGGTGATTTAAACGCCACTGCTATGATGCAGAAGTGTAACGGGATGGTTGATGGTTTTCATTGCAATGCTATGTGGATGCTAGAGTGTTTTGAGTGGTCGCTTTGCTATTTCTGCAGAACTGAAACGTTTTCATATATAACAGGTTTGCAAATATTTTGGTTAATTTGCTATCTTTAAGAGTTAGTACTCTCAGCTTTAACACATAATACCATACTTAAAGGGATAGTTCACCCAAAAATGAAAATTATCCCATGATTTACTCACCCTCAAACCATTCTAGGTGTATATGACTATCTACTTTCAAACAAACACAATCAGAGTTATATTAAAAATATTCTGGCTCTTCCAAGCTTTATAATGGTAGTGAATGGGGTTCATAAGTTTGAAAAAAGTGCATCCATCCATCATAAAAATAATCCATTCGACTCCAGGGGGTTAATAAAGGCCTTCTGAAGCGAAGCGATGGGTTTTTGTAAGAAAAATATCCATATTTACAACTTTATAAACTAAAATAACTAGCTAGGCAGACGGCTTTCGCAAAACTACTTGCGCCAAAAGAGTAACCCCTGACGCGATGTATGATGTAGGAGTATTGTAAGTTTAGACGCCTCTCTCGGTTCAAACAAATAGGGCTGTGTAACAAACTCAAGCTCATCTTCTTTTTCTTTAAAAATGATCGGTGTTTTGTTTTGCTCTATCCTCTGCACTTCTGCGTTCATCATTACGTCATGCGTCAGGTCAGAGATTTCTCTTTGGCATAAGGGTAGGAACACACCAAACCAATGCCAAAGAACTAGCACTGATAAAAGCCGACTGTGTTGTCGTCTTGTGTCACCTGCGTCTGGGCAAAAAAACTACACGTGAACACACCGAGAGAACTGTTAGCCAGCACGCGTTCTGCGCCTGCGTGTAGGAGACCGCTGTGTCTATTTCTTTCGTATATATATTTGTAATTCAGAAAGGGAGATACACAATCAGTAAATAAAGCAGCGCGTTCTTACCGATTTGAATATCATGCATGCCCACGTTAATATTAAACATTCACCCAGGAACACTCAGGTACGTGACGTAAAACTAGAAGAGCCTTCGGTCTGTACCGCCTTGACTTGTTTGCTCACTGTTTTGCTATTATTTTCACGCTTCGACTCGTTCACTGAACTGAACAACCAATCCTGAACAGAGAGAGTCCTCTCTCTCGCCTGACGCCGATTCTACATGTTGAATCGGTCCCAAAAAATCAGATGGCGTCCGACTAGAACTAACGGTGCAGAACACACAGGGAAAATTTAGTTGGCTGACCCTTAAAAATGGGTTAAATGTTTGCCCAACCTGCTGGGTAGTTTTATTTAACTCAACTATTGTTTAAAAATGACTGTATTGCTCACTTAAAACAACCCAAAATATGTTGGAAATTAACATTTATTAATATGTTCAATAAATGAGCATTTATTAATAAGTTTAATGAATAATAATTAAACAGTAAACAGTTTTTAAATTGCTTTTAATAAATGTTCACCTTTTGATTATTATTTTTGCCTCTTCCAACCTATTTTGGGTTCATTTTAAGCAAGCAATACAGTCATTTTTAAACAATAGTAGGGCCCTATGAAATCCGTTTTATTTTTTCCCAAATTCCGTTTTATTTTTCCCCAAATTCTGTTTTTTCCGTTTTAATTTTTCTGGATTCCGTTTTTTTTTTTCAGTTTTTCAGTTTTTTTTTTTTTGACTCCATTTTAATGGTTAATTTAAATTTTAGTAATCAAAAAGCATGTCTAATTCATTGAAATAATAACTTGTCCAATTTACCAACAATTTATTAAAAGTTTAACAAAAAATTAAAAAAAATTTTTAGGGCCCTATGATATACGTTTTATTCTTTCCCCTCATATTTTATTTTTACCAAATTCTGTTTTCTGTTTTAACTTTTCTGGATTCCATTTTAATGGTTTAATTACATTTTAATAATCAAAAAGCATGTCTAATTAATTGAATTCTTAAAAACAACAACATTTATTAATTAAAAAATTTATTTTTATGAAATGTTTTGTTTGTTCAGAAATTCTGTTGTGTATTTTAATTTTTCCGGCAATCAAATGAACGCATACCATTTAATTTATCTTCTAATCATGAAATTAAACTTTTTTGTCAAACAATGTGCTGCACAACAGAGCTTTACTGTTAAAATTAAAACATGGAAGAAAAACCCTTAAAAATATAGTTTTAATCATTTATTATTAAATTAATTTATCTAAATTCTACTGTACAACACTAATATGTTTCTGTCAAGATAAATTGAACTTTTATTTTGACGGGTTGCTTAGAGCTTTGAGTTTCTCTGTGTTTATGACGATAGTTTTCTCAAATGAAGCGGTTAAATGCTGATGAAGTGACTTTCAGAGCAGCTCTGGAGATGAATTTCGTGCGTTCATTTCCTCATATAGTGAGGCGACAGAGAACGAAAACACCGCGAGCGTCGCATGTGGTTCAGTGTGCGTGCGTGCGTGTGAGGTAAATGAAACTGCGCTTCCGTATCATTCATTTCAGAGGCACACAGGCATGCGGGATTCATATTTAAATAGTCTTTTTGGGTTTGGGTTGTTTTTTTACCCAGCATTTTTTTAATGTAGTTATTTTAGTTTATAAAAGTTCTAAATATGGATATTTTTCCTACAAAAACCGCTTCACTTCAGAAGGCCTTTATTAACCCCCTGGAGTCGAATGGATTACTTTTATGATGGATGGATGCGCTTTTTTTGGGCTTCAAAATCTCGCCCCATTCACTCCCATTATAAAGCTTGGAAGAGGATATTATTTAATATAACTCCAACTGTGTTTGTCTGAAAGAAGATACACCTAGGATGGCTTGAGGGTGAGTAAATCATGGGATAATTTTCATTTTTGGGTGAACTATCCCTTTAAAGACCCCAGGAAATGGCTTCTTTGCTGTGTTGATGTATTTCCTTTTGAAACAGGAATTTTAAGTGGGACTTTTTTTTTAAAGCCACAAAACGTTTGAAATTCTTTGAAATTCACTCCGCATAATTCTGCACATTCCAGAATATGTGGAAAAAGTTTGCAGATTCCACTTTGGTCTGATGAGAATAGTTCCTAAATTGGATCCTTTAATTAGCAAGTATTTGAGTTATTTGGCGGATTTGCTGAGCGTGTTCCCGTGTCAGCAGGATCGAAACCTACAAACAGGAAAGACGGAGAACAAAGAGTAAATGCAGATTCTCAATATCAGTGACGGCCAAGCGGTCCTCTCTCTGTGGAAATCACACATCTATCTCTCTGTTTTGGAGAAGTGCAGAGAGCATGATGTCATCGTTTTGAGGGCCCTCAGGGCCACAGCCGAGTGAAGGCTTTATGAGAACCAGCTGTGAGGAGGAGGAGAAACAGAGTTAAAGCTCTCGGTCACTTGTTCAGCGCAGATACGTGACACATCTCGGACTGAAAAACATTCCATTAGGAGAGATTTCATCACTGCGCTACATTCGAAACATAAAATTCTGTCATCATGTATTCACCCTCATGTTCTTTTTCTTCTGTGGAACACAAAAGCATACATCTTTTGCAATTACAAGGTGGACTGAAGTCATATGCAATACATTTATTAGTCTTTTTTAGCTTTATAAATCACCATCCACTCTTGTTGCATGAAAAACTGCTGCTTGAACATTCAGCCTAACATCTCCTTTTGTGTTCTTCTGATGGAAGCAAGTCATATGGATTTTGGAACAACATGAGAATGAGTAAATGATGACAAAAGTGCTATTTTTGAGTGCTCTCTCTGTATTTGAGCACTATGACCTGCGTTTTGTATTGTTAAAGCACATGAACACGGTCTGTAATGCAAGATTCTGGAACGTTCGTGCTGATGTCATGCGGATTTGACCTCCCCTTTGTGAATCTGACCCTTTGTTTGCATGTGTGTGTTCGTGAATGCTTGCTGCACGTCCCTAATGAAACCCTCCTACAGTCCGGCTCTGCAGCGGGGTTTATCCGAGTGAGAGAGAATGACAGAGAAAAAATGAAAAGATTTATAGCTAAACGCAGATGGCCTTCCATTTCCATTAGGGCTCCTCACATCGCCTGATACGCTGACATTTTTACACGTCGTTCCACTCATATAACGCTGTTATGTACAGTAAACGTGACAAATCTACATTCTTTTGCTGAATCCGAGGAAATTTGCCAAGTTAAGTAACTGCTCCACACACAAAACTTTTTGCTTGTGCTTGTGTCGACCTCCCATTAGCTTCTGTTGTTCTTCATTTAAACTAAATAGTAGTGTTTGCAAAATACATTGCATGCATTTCTTTTTGCAATTAACAAATTTTACAGGTTAGCCTTTTGCAGAATATACTATATGTATCATCTCTATGCTGACAGATTTAAAAAAAAAAAAATAAATGTGTATCAAGAAGGGTTTTTGTGCTACAAATCTGTAAAAACACTTCAGCTCTTACAGACACTTTTTGGTATTTTGAGATTTTAATTAGGCCATGATTTGTGTATTTATAAAAGTAATTTAAAATAACCTGTAACTGTCATGCATTATCTGATACCATGGTACCAACACAGTAATTGTTTTGCAAGGTGAAAGATTTATTTAAGACTCATCCTAAATTAAATCAGGTTTTGTTTTTAATATTTAATAATAATAATAATAATAATTTATTTAATAAAATTTAATTATATATATATATATATATTGGGTTTTTATTTATTTATTTTGTTTTTTTTTTATTAATTTATTTAGGTTTTTTAATTTATTTTTAGTTATTTAGGGTAATTTATTTATTTTTCACATTACAGCTCTTACAGACAATTTTAGGCATTTTGAGATTAATTTGTGTATTTATAAAAGTTTGTTTTTTGGGGTTTTTTGTAATAATAGTAATAAATAATAATTTTAATTCTTTATTTAATACAATTTAATTTAATTTTTTTAATTTAGTTTTTTATTTATTTTGGTTTTATTGATTTATTTAGGGATTTTATTTATTTATTTATTTATTTTAGGTTTTTATTTATTTATTTTGTTTTTTATTAATTTATTTAGGATTTATTTATTTAGATTTATTTATTTTTCAAATTATTTATAGCTTTTACAGACACTTTTTGGCATTTTGAGATTTTATTTTGAGATTAATTTATGTATTTATAAAAGGTTATTTGTAATAATAATAATAATAATAATAATTTTAATAACAATTTAATTAAAATTATTTATAGGGTTTTTATATATTTATTTTGTTTTATTTATTTATTTTGTTTTTTATTTATTTATTTGGATTTATTTATTTTGGGGGTTTATTTATTTTGGGTTTTTTATTTATTTATTTAGATTTATTTATTTTTCAAATTATTTATAGCTTTTACAGACACTTTTTGGC
The DNA here is from genome assembly GCA_037950665.1 of Hypophthalmichthys nobilis. Classification (NCBI taxonomy): domain Eukaryota; kingdom Metazoa; phylum Chordata; class Actinopteri; order Cypriniformes; family Xenocyprididae; genus Hypophthalmichthys; species Hypophthalmichthys nobilis. The sequence goes on from CM075486.1 coordinate 23,859,640, forward strand.
ATTTTGAGATTTTATTTTGAGATTAATTCATGTATTTATAAAAGTTTTTTTTTTTCTGTTTTTTTGTAATAATAATAATAATAATTTTAATTATTTATTTAATACAATTTTTATATATTTATTTTGGGTTTTTTATTTAATTATTTAGGGATTTTATTTATTTATTTGGGTTTATTTATTTTTCACATTATTTACAGCTCTTACAGACACTTTTTGGCATTTTGAGATTTTAACCAGGACATTATTTGTGTATTTATAAAGGTCTTATTTGGTTTAAAAGTTCGTAACTATAACAAAACAAGCACACAAACCATCTGTAACTGACATGTTTACTCTGCAGCCGTTATCACACACACTAAAAGCTTTTCTGGTCTGCCGGAAAAAAACTTTTCCTGCGCTCTTTAACTTGATAAGCACGGATTGTGTCCTCTCTTCCCTCTGTATCTGCGCCGTGTGTCTCAGGAATGATAAAGATCTACTGTTTGAGGCTGTTAGTCGCTTGCATAACATTACTGATGGCTTCTGATGGCCGTAACCCGACCCTCACGGTCATTCACTCATGTCATCTCATAATAGCTTTCTATACTAATCTAAGTATATTAAGTATCTGACAGATATATAGGCTAGTATATATCACCCTATGCAAGTATACTTTATGTATGTGAATAAAGTTGCATTAAACGCATTTATTTGCAATTATTTTTAGGAAATATAGTACATGCATCTGAGACAAAGCCGATACTTCAGAGAAACATTACGGGAAGCTCCATTAAATCTCCTGAGCTATGAAAGAGAAATAAAACTGAGCATTACTGAGCTGCACGACTCGAGGTCTCCTCACAGATCCGTCCTGTCATCCAATCAGCTGATGGCCATCGGGTCAGGGGGCGGAACAAGTAAAGGTCCCTCAGGTCATAGAGTTTTTTATTGGCTGGAACAGATGGCTCACTTTCTCCACATCAGTTTGGAAGTCGCCTTATCTCGCAGGGGTCACATTTAACAATAGTGAAGAGAACAAAGACACTGAAAAGACCCTAACATTAAGGTTATAAACTCGACTACTGTCAGATTTACTGTTTGTGGCTATCAGGATTTGATTTTGAGTGGTGTTACTATTGCTCATTTGAACAAACCCCCAACACTAAGTGTGCATGGTGATGTTAAACGAATTACAAGTTATATTATACATATTTACAAAATATATATTACACCTATAACTTGAACCTAGAATGGATTGTTACACTTCAGCTCAGCTGTACACGGCATGCTCAAACTTTGGCTCTTTCCTTTTTCATTTCTCTCTCTCCCTTCTTTGCATTTTCAGAAAAAGAGAGAGAGAGGGGAACGCTGATGTTTCTTCACAAACATGTGACTCGACACACACACACACACACACACAGCTGAAAATCATTTAGGGCTGTAGGTCGACTTAGAGCGAGAGAGAAGATAGAAAGAATAAGAGAAAGACAGCAAACTAAAGAAAGATAGAATCTATCTATCAATCCATCCATCCATCCATCCATCCATCCATTTGTTTTAGTTCATTTTATTTTTATTATTTTTCATTTACAATTTTATTAAATTATTATATTATTTTTAAAATAATTATCAGTTTTAAATTTTGTACACATATTTTTGAATTAAATTAATTTTATTTGTATTATATTTTTAATTTTTTAATTTTATCTTTTTATTTCTTTTATTTTTTCTTTTATTTTATTTTAATGATTCATTTTAATTTACAATTTAATTAAATGATTTTGTCCTATGTGGGAAATTAAGACTTTACACATAGAAGTATCTATCAGAGTACCATTGTTAATTAATTAATTATTTAATAAATAAATGTATTAATATTAAATATGATTTCATTTAAATGATTTTGTTTTATATAATTTATTTTGTTTTTCATATTTATTTTTATTTTATTTTTAAATTTTATCTTTTTTTATTTTGTCTATCTTTTTTTATTTATTTACTTTTGTATTATTTTATATTATTTTTTAATTTTATCTTTTTATTTATTCATTTTGTATTTTATTTATTTATTTATTTTTTAATTATTAATTTTAATTTACAGTTTAATTAAATTATTTTGTCCTATGTGGGAAATTTAGACTTGTAGCATGTCAATACTTTTTTTTTTTTACAGAAAGAAGTATCTATCAGAGTACCACTGTTAATTAATTTGATTAATTAGTTAATAAATAAATGTACGATTTCATTTAAATGATTTTGTTTTATATAATTTCTTTTGTTTTTTTAAATATTTTTTAATAATTATTTTATTTTATTCTTCTGCAGTTTACTACCAGAAGTTTTGGACGGTTTACATTAATTGCTTATCAAAATAAGAGGTCTCACCACACCAAAGTGTGAAACTCCACAGCACAACAACGCTCTCATTATTGCTCTTGGCCGACACTCAGAAAAACAACCAATGATGCCAAGGAATACTCGCCCACAGATACATTAACACATTGAGCCCAACGACACACCAGAGGCCTAATCGCCGACGCAAAGCAACGTGGTAGTCTCGAAATAGCACAGTTTGGTAACCTTTACGTCATCTGCGCTAAAGAGGAAGGTTTTTACGGTCGGCTCCAGTGGTGGCAGAATGCTGGGAATGTGGGTTAATCGTTGAGCTCTTGCACATGTGGAATGGCGCTCGCCGAACGTGGAAACAGATGGGGTTCGTTTATGTTGCACCCCTGCTTGTGTCCCATGTACATTGTCATACTTCCGTTTGGCAGAACAAAAAGAACAGACGCACACGTACACACTCTCCAAATATGTTGGTTAAGTGATATCACCTGTGGCGCGGGTGCGGATCGCTCGAAAACAGACCGGACTGCTTAGCAAGTTCTTTATTGGCTGGTTGATAATTACTGGCTCCTTTAAAACACAGAGCAGAGGGAAGTAAGAGGTCGTAGGTCATGTTGAGTCAAGTTTGGTCTCCTCGATATTTTGAACTTGGACACGTCATTTTAAGGGGTCTTTTTTGTCTTACTCTGTTAGCCATTTGTTCAGATCACTAACTGACAGTAATAGTGATTTCCTAAATGAAGCAAAATTGGAATGTTTGTTTCAGATGTTTGTCTTTCTGTAACTCTAGTAACCAGTCTGGTGTAAACTCTCTGACAACAGTCTTTTGTGTTTGGGTTGTGAGTCATTCGGCCTCCACTCCTGTGTCATGAGGATTTTTGTGCTTTGATTAATGGATGACTGTTGTAAATGTCCAATATTTCTTAACCACTTGGAATGTGAAAAGTACTGCATCTTTACAATGGTGCAGTGATGGTATCAGATGGTAATACCATGCTGTTTGGATGTTTACTATGGTATTTAATGAATGCCATATTCATATAGAATGGTATATTTCAATCATATTACCATTGTACTGTATGTTAATTGTCCAGAAATACTTATATTTCTGTCTGTTTGTGTGTGTAGGATGCCGTCTGCTAGCACCATGACTGGCGGGAGAGCACTGCTGCTCTGTACAAACACGGAGGACTGCATCTACCAATCAGCAAACGGGTATGTACAACTAAGTCCGTTAATTTCCTGCTAATTTGTTGCTGTTGTTGTTTTAAAGGATTAGTTCACTTCAGGATTAAAATTTTCCAGATAATTTACTCACCCTCATGTCATCCAAGATGTTTATGTCTTTGTTTCTTCAGTCGAAAAGAAATGAAGGTTTTTGAGGAAAACATTCCAGGATTTTTCTCCATATAGTGGACTTCACTGGGGTTCAACGGGTTGAAGGTTCAAATGTCAGTTTCAGTGCAGCTTCAAAGAGCTCTACATGATCCCAGACGAGGAATAAGAGTCTTATCTAGAGAAACCATCTGTCATTTTCTAAAAAAAAATAAAAAATGATATACTTTTTAACCACAAATGCTCGTCTTGCACTGCTCTGTGATGCTCCACGCATTACGTAATCACGTTGGAAAGGTCACGCGTGATTACGTAATGCGTGGCGCATCACAGAGCAGTGCAAGACAAGCATTTGTGGTTAAAAAATATATACATTTTAATTTTTTTTAGAAAATGACCGATCGTTTCACTAGATAAGACTCTTATTCCTCGTCTGGGATCGTGTAGAGCTCTTTGAAGCTGCACTGAAACTGACATTTGGACCTTCAACCCGTTGGTCCACGTTGAAGTCCATTGATGTACAGTGTCCTTCTAGATGTAACTCTAAGCTAGCTTGTTCTTTTCTAAGGAATTATGGGACTTTGTATTACGGAAATTTCCTTAGGATGATAAAGTAATAGCCTAAATGCTAAGTTCATAAGATCTTTCAGTCTATGCTTAAGTTTCCCGGCAAACAGGCTGTGCCACATCCCTCATTCCCTGCGGTATTAAAACTAAACATGTCCAGTAAGGTAAGCACTGATTAACTTCATAAACATCCCCAGGTGGAATATTGAGGGTGATTTTGGGACAAGCCTAACTGTGAAAGTTATTTTTTACTGAAAGCTAATTAAACCCCTTTGGTACTGCCAACCCATGGTGGTTTGGAATGCCATAGTGTGTTAGTAAAAGATTTAAAACCTGCAGAAGAATGGGCGAAATGACTGAGCTCATTTTAATGAAGCCTTTTTTGGTACACAGAGTATCTTCAGCCAGATCCTGAGCAAACAAGGTCAAAATTAAGAGAACTCTACTATCATCAAATGCTATTTCCTCAGCTTACTGTACAATCATGTTAACTCAGCCAGGAAGAGGAGACTTTGGTTTCTATCCTGGCTGATGATGGATGATGTACAATGCAAGAGTTTGAGCAAGCCTATTCCTGAAGGCGTCAAGAAAGAGACAATCACATATTTTGTCCTACACAATCCTCATTTTCCTCTTCCCTAACTCCTCTCACCCCCTGTCTCTGCCTCGTTCCCTCTTTCTCTCGCTTCTCTTCTTTGGGGTTTTGGAGCTTGACCTACTTTTTCCTCTTGGCTGCCTTGAGCTTCATGAAATGAGATACATTAGCCAGAAAGAAAGAAAAAAAACAACATGCCAAAAGAAAGTTGTTGAAAGTTTATTTGAATTTTCTGAGAGCCAACAGTTTGTATTTGAAAAGAGGTATCACTATTTGGTGAAGATATTCTCCTCTAGAATTCTGTGGCGTTAGCACACACAAAAAGTTTCTAGGTTCACATTTCCTGTTTGTTTGTTGGCTCGATGTCATTGGATAGAATCCAAGGCTGTGTTTATTGACTAAGCCAATTAAAGAAAGAGAAAGATGCACGCCTGTCCCTTGAACTTTGGCCCATTGATGCAAGCTCATTTGGTCAAACATTCACAGAGGAGTTGTGCTTTCAGAAGGACTTGATGCTGATTCATAACCTCCAATTTGATGCGCTGATGGTGACTCACTTGTGCAGTGAAATGCTTGTGTTTTATGTCCACAGAGGAAATAAGATTGTCCATCTGCATCTCATTTGATCTTTTAAAATTTACATTTAAAAAGTCATTTTAATTTGTTGTACCTTTGAAAGTCCAGACAACGCAATTAATACCAATACCAAAGGAGAAACTCTGAACACTTTTGGTGTATGCTGAATAGTGTGTACTGCTTTGTTTGCAATTTTGTGGTTGTGAGATTTTGGTAATTGGTCATTTTGAAAATGTAATTTTGGTGAATGATGTTTTTGAAATGTGACCTTCAAATGCACAGACTCTATAATTGCTCTATAATCACGTAATGACTGTCAGACACTCTTGATGACTTTAACATCTTTCCTGTGGTCTCTTCAGGCTCCACTGCTGCGGATTGAAGCTTGACCAGGCCCGATCTGTGGTGCTTCAGCGGCCAGACCTGTGTGGGGTTGGGGACAGTCTCTCATCTCTGAGCAACCTCAACCGAAGCCCAGGAGACAACATCATGCTTGCCCACAAGAGTCCCCCCAATTCTCGGGCCATTGAGAACGGCTTGGGCGGTTGCAGCAAGTCCCCCAAGACTCCCTCAGGACTTAAAAGCACTGCCAGCATTCGTGACAAGATCTCTCAATGGGAAGGTAAAACGGAGACCACTGGGGCAAACACCCAGATGACAGGACTGAAAGAGACTGAAGGTGGGAAGAAGAAGGTACAGCCGGAAGTACAAAGGAAAGACAGCAAGAGACTTTTCAACTGGGAGAGACAGAACGGTGGCAAAGAAAATGGTAGCAAGTTTGGAGAACCTCTGCACACTTCTGAGGGACCTGTGAAAGAAAAAGAATGGATTTTGGACAAATCCCCATTGGGGAAAATGACAGAAACTTGTCAGGACAAAAAATCTGTGCTGACGCACATTAAAAAACTTGAGCAAGCAATGAAGGAGACTCCTTCCAAATCATCCTTGTCTATGCCAGGCAATTATTTCTGCCCAGCTTCCAAAGAGGAGCAGGAAGAGGCAGAGAAGAGGGCTGCAGAACCGATCTTTGGGACACTAGATGTGGTGAGATCTGGCAGCCGTCGAAATCGGGACCCCGAGAACGTCTACAGCGAACCTGGAGCTCCTTCCATTAACCCTTTACCAAAACCCCAAAGAACCTTTCAGCACCACACAAAGACAAACAACCCTGCGGACAACCATGGTTTTGTTAAGGGTAAACGAAATCTTCCCCCTTTACCTTCCATACCTCCCCCACCCCTTCCATCCTGTCCTCCACCACCAGGGATCTGTAGAAGACCATCCGGACGAGCTCGGGACACTAATAACAGGTAAGAAGACTAATATTTGATGAATTTCAGCCAATGTGACCTGTTTACACCTGGTATTAAGATGCATTTTGGTCAATAGGATCACAAATGGACGATTCAAAATACAGGTGTAAACGGGGTCTAAAATGTTTTAAACTTGTCCACTTTCGACCACTTCTAGAGGTAGTTGAAAACGCATTAGACCGGATTGCTTTCATTGTGTAGACGCTCATGTGGTCCAATGTGTTTGAACAGCCGCAAAGACAGCCTACTCTCCACCTACTGACCTAACGTGTAAACATGGGAAGCGCGCTAGCCAGATTGGATTTAAACTACCAATCTGAAGACCCAAGTTTGGTTTAAAGACGAAAAATGTACCAAGCACAATATTCTCTAACCATTCTTGATTTCTAACACACACTCGCCACGTTCGGCCAGTCTTGCAGCTATCAGATCATATGAACGTGACCGTCATCTCCGGTCGCATTCATATGTAAATTGTGTGAGCTCATTTCGTCCATTAGATCGAAAGATCTGAAAAAGCCCATACATTTACCCGCCCATAGACCCTCCCCTCTCAGAAATCAGGACAGAAGTGGTCAAAAGTGGACAAAAGAGACGGATTAAAACTCCAGGTGTAAACGGGTATGTGTCTCCCTCGTCTGCTTGTGATCTGATTGACCAAAACACTTCTTAATACCAGGTGGAAACAGGGCCTAAGAATAAGTTCAGGGTTTGGACTGCATCTGGAAAATTTGTACCTCATTTGGTTATCTAACCAATCTAAAAAAGTCCTTTTTGTAAGCAAGTCAGTCTACTTGGTGGCCATTCCTGGGCACCTACTTCCAGTCTTGCACAACTCATACAACTTCAATCTACTTGAAATCAGGACTGAAATCTCCAAAACCGTTTGCCAAGTCACCAAAACAATCCGACCGAAATTGTATCATAAATTTAGCTTCTTTAGTTCAAGTCAATCTAAATCAATCATGTGCGTTAAGATCAGGCAATACCTTTGACAATAAGGCAAGTTTTCAACAAGTAGCTTATCTGCTCATACTATCTCTGCCTAATGTCAGAGCTAATTTTAAGACTGTTCAATGAATCATCAGTAGCGTCTTGCCTCAATTCACCTTCTTTAGCATTTGATATATATTACTTTGGAAGCTTAATAAATCCATACAGTGAATTTGTCAGGATTTAAAAACCCGTAATTCCTCGTCTCATATTGCTCACAGTGGTACGTACCATTCGATACGTAGACATGCTCACTGGAGAAATGACACGTGGACTGAAAGAACCTCACAAATTTAGTAGCCTACCAACTGATTTTTATGTCACACTAATGTGATAATAAATCTTTTGAAACCAAGACTCCCCTAAAGGATTACCGTCCTCAGTCTTTATGGAGATGCTGTTTTAATGGCAGCATTTATCAGTCTAGCCCATCTATGAAAATACATTTTAACTTTTGACATTGTGGTGCAATCTTAATCTTGTGTCCTCTCTGTGGAAAGGGGGTCTGTTTTTAATCTAATCTGTGCAAACTCCAACCTTGTGCAGGACCTATAAGTTCTTCAATTTCCTGTGGACTTAATTGGTCTCTTCTTGTTCTTTCTATTAATGACGAATTTCATTTGTATTTGTTGAACCTGCAGGAAGTCCTACGAGTTTGAAGATCTTCTACAGTCGTCAGCAGAAGGTTGTCGAGCAGATCTCTACGATCTATCTAAGCTAGGCCTCACTCGCACTTTATCGGAGGAGAACGTCTACGAGGATATCCTAGGTATGACACTGCATCACAATGGAACTGGGTAAAACTTAGCTGACTCTTTGACTGTGCACCTGACAGAGCAATTTCCCAGGAGCTTGAAACTTTAATAAGTACCAAATTGAGACAAAGCCATCACAAACATTGGTGTTTCTTTGCTCAATCTCACCAGTGGTCCTCTATGTTTAGGTTACCCCACATCAGTCTTCTCAACAGCATGATGTGAGGTCTTATCCGTGGATTGGAAAAATAGTGTTCAATTGGATGCAGGGCTGTGATGTCAACGACTAAAGATATGGGAGGACTTTTACCTGACTTTTAAACATTGATAAGCCAATTTATAAGCCAACTATGTATGTTTATGTTGTTAGTTTAATAGCATTCTATTGTCATTTTCTGTGAGTGAGCACATTAATAATCACAGCTGAAAACCAAAGAGTGCCTCTTCATCTTAAAATGTTGTGTAATTGTTGTCAGTACTGAAATTTTAAAAATGTGACGATGCCAGCATTTGAGAAGATTCTTAAACACTTCTGATTGGCCATTGTCTTCACGCGCTCAACAGATATGTCTGATTCAGACTGTCCTCCAAAAAAAAAAAAAACCCTTAGTGATTTATAGTGCATATACACTTTAAGAGCACATGCGTTCCCTGGGATCAAACCCACGATCACATGATCACATGATTGCATATTGTTATATATTGCAATGCTCTGCCAACTGACCTACGCGAAACCTGAAATATGACGCAGATAAAAGGGAACAATGCATTAAAATGAAAGTGTTCTGTTGTCGATAGGAGCACAACTTTAGTAGACGCTCCTATGGGTTGTATTTCAGGGAAGTGACAAATGACCTATATAGGCGTATTGGTTGGAGAACATGTTGGTCTGATTGGCTACAATGATCAACACTTCAAAAACATGTTGTAAATAGACATCTTTGACACCAATCACAGATGTATCTGTTGAGCTTGTGAAGACAGTAGCCAATCACAGACATATCTGTTGAGCGCGTGAACACAATGGCCAATCACAGACATATCTGTTGAGCGCGTGAACACAATGGCCAATCACAGATGTATCTGTTGAGGGCGTGAACACAATGGCCAATCAAAGACGTATCTGTTGAGTGCATGAACACAATAGCCAATCACAGACGTATCTGTTGAGCGTGTGAACACAATAGCCAATCACAGACATATCTGTTGAGCATGTGAACACGATGGCCAATCACAGACGTATCTGTTGAGCGTGTGAACACAATAGCCAATCACAGACATATCTGTTGAGCATGTGAACACAATAGCCAATCACAGACGTATCTGTTGAGCGTGTGAACACAATAGCCAATCACAGACATATCTGTTGAGCATGTGAACACGATGGCCAATCACAGACGTATCTGTTGAGCGTGTGAACACAATAGCCAATCACAGACATATCTGTTGAGCATGTGAACACGATGGCCAATCACAGACGTATCTGTTGAGTGCGTGAACACAATAGCCAATCACAGACATATCTGTTGAGCATGTGAACACGATGGCCAATCACAGACGTATCTGTTGAGCGTGTGAACACAATAGCCAATCACAGACATATCTGTTGAGCGTGTGAACACAATAGCCAATCACAGACATATCTGTTGAGCATGTGAACACAATAGCCAATCACAGACGTATCTGTTGAGCGTGTGAACACAATAGCCAATCACAGACATATATGTTGAGCGTGTGAACACAATGGCCAATCACAGACGTATCTGTTGAGCGTGTGAACACAATAGCCAATCACAGATGTATCTGTTGAGCGCATGAACACAATAGCCAATCACAGACGTATCTGTTGAGCGCGTGAACACAATAGCCAATCACAGACGTATCTGTTGAGCATGTGAACACGATGGCCAATCACAGACGTATCTGTTGAGTGCGTGAAGACAATAGCCAATCACAGACGTATCTGTTGAGCTTGTGAACACAATGGCCAATCACAGACACATCTGTTGAACTCGTGAACACAATGGCCAATCAGACGTGTTTTAGAATCCACTCAACAGCGTTCAAAATGCTTTTATCATCACATTTTTAAAATTTCAGTACCGATTTGGCACTGACGTTGGTACTTTTGACAACCCTAATAAAAGGACAGTTTTACTCACATGTGACATTTTGGTACGCTTTGAAATGTTGCCTTGTGAAAGCGAACCGAACTAAGAAGAAAATGCCACATTGTAACAAATTAAGTCCATGTTTCGGAACAAAGCAAACGATCTACAGGTCTGAAAAATGCCCTTAGTTAGCATAGCTTCAGATCTGCAACCCATTTTTGGGTCATAACCACATACTGGAACGCAAAGCTTTCCATTAAACTTTGATCATCTGTGATTATGATAAATCTGTAGTCTACTAGCCAGACCAAGCTAAATTTGATTGCGCAATCCTCCTACTTCCTTGTTACTTCCTACTTCCTATGTTGTGTCTAATTATATAATAGCACTTTCCAATAATGGAAGATTTACTGGTGGTCTTGCGTTTCTCTATCTGCTCTGGCATGTAGAAGCCCTTTTAATGGTTTCGAACGTGGAGCATTGCGTACGTTCTCTTGTGTTCTAGAACTGGATGTCCCAACATCATAAACTCTCTTCCCACCAGGCGCATCTGGTGGATGAATTGACGTGACAGAGGCTTTCTGCATCTGAAAAAAACACCTTTCTTCCACTCAAACATTTTCCTTACCCCCTCTCTTTCTCTCTGGCTCATTCGTTCTTCACTCAAACCAAGACAGATTTTGCTAGGAGTTTTATCTTCTTGTTAGCACCACTGGTGATGCCACACGCAGCTAATGAGGTTTGTGTGGATTCCCTGGCAAAGTTTCAAACATCTGGAGAGCAACCAAACACATGACGTCTGTTCGAAATCGTTTCGCTGAAAAGCGGGACTAAACCAGGCAGTGTTGACAAGGGGAAATTAGCAAAAAAATGCCCACATTAGCTGTCAGAAAACTTGATTTATGACTTGCCATTTCAAATTTGTTTGTAATTGAAATCGAAACGGAAAGTTTGTAAGTGTATTTTTTTACGTTTTGAAATGTAAAAAAAGTGGTGGTTATCTTTGCTAAGGTTACTGTATTGATGCTAGGGTGTTGTGAGTGGTTGCCAGGGTGTTGCTATGATGTTGCTCAGGAGTTCAAAGTGGTTGCTAGGGTGTTCCGAGTAGTTGCTAGGTGGTTTCTTATTGTTTTTTGGTGGGTTAAGTCAGTTTTGGTGTGTGAGTCCCTTCTTAAATGTAAATCTGGGATTTTTGTTACTTTAGGCTTACTTTAGGTTACTTTAAGTCACATAGGCTTGATTCCAATACAGTATCTTTGTTGTTTTCTAGTACAAAGATCTAAACATTGTTAAATCAAGATGCATTTAATTGAGATGCAATTTTACTTCTCAAGAAAATGTATCTTAATTTAAGAATATTTAGATATTTTACTGAAAAACAAGTCAAAAATACTGAGTATGAACATGTTTTTGCAGTGTAAAATGCTAATCAATATCTATAGCATTAGGGTTTTGCACCACTAATAATCTTGTTGTACATTTTGTTTCAAAGACCCTCCATCGAAGGAGAACCCATATGAAGACATAGAGTTGGAAAGCCGCTGTCTTGGGAGCAAGTATCCCGTTCCTTCTTCCCCTTCCTCTCCCATTCCTGACACTCCATCCAAGGTATTCGTACAGCATTCCTGATTAATTGTTTCCACTCTTCCACTCTTATTCAAGAGATTCGTTCAAAAACGCTTATTCATCCAGTAATGAAACAAGTGAAGTATTTATAAGTGAGTCATTGAATCATTCATTCAAGAGATTCGTTCAAAAACGCTGATTCATCCAGTCATGAAACAAGTGAAGTCTTTATGAGTGAGTCATTGAATCATTCATTCAAGAGATTTGTTCAAAAACACTGATTCATCTAGTAATGAAACAAGTGAAGTCTTTGACTCATTGAATCATTCATTCAAACCAATTTTTTTAATACTCATTCTAATTAATTAAACATTTTTAAATAGACTGCAGAAATTAATATCTTATCAGAACCTCTGCTAATTTACATGTTATTTTATTTAGTTGTCTGTTTAGAATCGTGGGAGAATCATGATCTCCATTTGAAACAAAAAAAATCGTGATTCTCAATTTATCCAGAATCGTGCAGCTCTAGTATCAGCATTCAGTACTAACATTTAGATGAGTGATGTGAATTCACCTCAGTTTTTAAAGTCATTTTCATGTTCTTATACATAAGATGCAAAATCAGTCATATGGACTACTTTTCTGAAAAAATCTTCAACCTCATTCACTTTTATTATATTGAAAAGAGCAGCTAGTACATTCCACAAAACATCCGTGTCCTATGGAAGATTCAAAGTCATACAAGTTTGGAATGACTTGATGATGAAATCTGATAAATCAAATTGATTTACAATTTCTCAACGACAGCTCTCCTCCAAGCCTGGTTTCTTCAGGCAGAATTCAGAGCGACGCAGTTTCAAGCTTTTGGAACTTCGTAAGACCGGCAGAGACGGCGGCATCGCGTCCCCGTCCCGAGTCAGCCCTCCATCAACACCCAGCAGCCCGGATGACACCCCGTGCCTGTCAGGGGACCCCTACAACCGGCGGCGGAGAAAAATTCCAAAGGTACCGTCAAAAAGGGGCCCAGTCTGTGTAATCCTTGACTTATCAGTGATTTATGGTTTTGGTCCGCCGCTGACTGAGACACTGGCCTGTCGGCATGCTTCCACTGCTAATAAAAATACAAGACAAATGTGACAGGCAGATGAGACACCTAAGAATAATCTGAAAAATGGAGGAAAAAGTCATTTCCTTTCAAAACTCCTTTGCGAGGGACTTGGAATGGTTGTCTCTGATAAAGCAAGGGCCGGGACTGTTTTCTTTTTCAACAGATGGTGCAGAAAATCAACGGCATCTTTGAGGCCCGTAGGGGGAAGAAGAGGATGAAAAAGGTCTCGCAGTCAACCGAGTCCAGTTCAGGAAGAGGTTTGTGAGGGCAACATTATATGCTAGCTAAATTTAGACCCACCTTTTCCTGTTAAAGCTATGCTTAAAGAAATAGTACATTCAATTTGCTCACGCTTATGTGAATTGAGTATATATATTATTTTATAGATATATATTAAATATTTTATTTAATTTAATTTTTTTCATTCATATATATATATATATATATATATATATATATATATATATATTTTTTTTTTTTTTTGCTTTTTATTTTTACTTTATTTGTTTTATACACACACACACATATATAGATATATATGTTTTATATATTACATTTATATATAACAATATATATATATATATATATATTACTTTATTATTACTATATATATATGTTGCTTTTTATTTTATTTTTACTTTATTAATTTGTTATATATTTTATTTTTTATTTATTTGTTATTTATATAGATAGATAGATAGATAGATAGATAAAACAAAAATAAAAAGTAAAACAACATGCATATATATGTAAATATATGTATGTTTTTATTTTTGCTTTTATTTATTTTATTTTTACTTTATTTGTTTTATACACACACACACACACGTTTTATATATATTACATTTATATATATAACAATTATATATATATATATATATATATATATATATATATATATTTTTTTTTACTTATATATATATATATATATACACTTTTTATTTATTTGTTATTCATTTTTTAAGAAAGATTATACATGGTTTATATTAAATTGCAAGAGTTATGGTCTGACCCTTGCATGACCCTTGGATGACCATATTTGTTGCACCCATATTCACTTAGAAAGTTCTAGCCCATTTAACATGCGCTGCATTGTGGGACAGTCCGGGCCTCAGCCACATGTGCGTCCACTTAGCTTTATGGACACGTTTACAGTTTTGGGTCAGTTGCGTTTGACCCATTTTTCCAAGGATGATAGAATTATGTTACGTTATAGGATACACATGTGCACCCAAGCATGAAATATGTCTCAGCGAGTACCTGCATACCGATTCTATGTTGACCTTTGACCTCTAACTCTCTCTCTCTCTCTTCTCCGGCACAGTGACGGACGACAACAGCGAGTCTGAAAGTGACACAGAGGAGAAACTAAAGGGTAAGAGGCCTTACTTGCGTTAATGCACTTATAATAAACTTCTATGGGGAAAGACATCATATTTTTCTGTTTATCCTTCCTCATCATTTATTCTAGCTCACAGTCAGAGATTAGTGTCGGTCCAGTCTATGCTGAGGCAGACCGGTCGATATCGCACTTTGGAGCGAGACTTGATGGAACTGCAGGAGAGAAAGTTGTTTGAGTACTTCCTGGTTGTGGCTCTTCATAAGACCAAAGCCGGTGTGCCGTATTTACCAGAAGTCACACAGCAGTTCCCTCTCAAGGTACAAACATTTTTCCTCCAAAAACAGAACAAATCTGATCTCTCTGGACTTGAAGATGTTCACGTCACCCTTAAAAGATCAGTAAATGTCTCCTAAGGTTCTCTAAACTCACGCATCTGTGTTCCTGATTCTTTTTCCTCATTAGTTGGAACGAAGCTTTAAGTTTATGCGAGAGGCTGAAGACCAGCTGAAAGTCATTCCGCAATTCTGTTTCCCTGATGCTAAAGACTGGGCACCTGTGGACAATTTCCCCAGGTATCGAATCCACATGGTTTACTGCCATTATTATGCTATTAGAAGCACATTTCCTTATTTGTGCTGTTTGGGAATCAATTGCTCATTGTTACACAGTTTTGAACCAAATCAAATCTGTTCTTTTTAGTGAGACTTTCTCGTTCGTCTTAACCGGAGAAGATGGGAGCCGAAGATTTGGCTATTGTCGACGCTTACTGGTGAGCCACTTCATCGCTGCTCTCTTTATTTGTCATTTTGCAGGAAACATTTATTCAGAGTACACTGACTGCAGGCTAGAGATTTAAGATGAAACATGAATAAGATGTGAATAGCTTCTCTTAGACTTTGTTCAAAATGAAATAACTTTTTACTCAATACAAAAAGTTCTTTATAGTGGAAAACATTCTTCAGTTTTTAAAAATGTTCTTTACACTAAGAAAAAAAATGGTTCTTTTAAGAATGTTCCAAATGGAACCTTTATTTTTAAGAGTGTAGAATGTTTAAAAATGCAACAATGTTTCAAACTGTAGCATTTTACATTATTGTCACATGAGGTGTCTCATGAGGTGTCTCATTAGGTTGCATTTGAGTGACTTCTAGTCAACAATTAGAAGCAAATGTTATGTATTTTAAAATATTTTTTTGGCATTCTCATGAGTCGTTTGTGTTTTTGTGTGTTTTCAGCCCAGCGGTAAAGGGAGGCGTCTACCTGAAGTCTACTGCATTGTGAGCAGATTGGGCTGTTTTGATCTGTTCTCTAAGGTATTTCATCTGCCCTTTAGGCATTTCAGCAATCTCAGTCTGCATTTATTTTCTTGAGCTTCTCTGTGTTGGCGCTTTTGTCAGTGTGCAAATATAGATCCCTAATATCTAAGGTGAAATTCAAAATTTGGCTGCAAAGAATGTAGATGTAGAATGTAGAATTCCCTCTCATGGTTACTGAGGACTTTGAATTTTTCATATGTTAATCCAGGACCAACAGTAGATTCATGAAGTAGGAAGACATTTTATTTTATTTTATTTACATTTGTATTTTTTACATTTATTTTTTATTTTCATTTGATTTTTATATAATTTATTTTATTTTAATTTATTTATTATTATAGTGATAAACTGATAATAATGTTTGTTGTTGTTATTGGTGGTATTATTTATTTATTTATTTTGAATGATGTTGAATAATATTTGGGTGGTGGGCAAAAACAAATAAAAAATATTTGGTATTATTTATTTATTTAGAACTGTATTGAATAATATTTGGGTGGGCAAAAACTAATATAAAATATTTGGTATTATTTATTTATTTATAATGGTGTTGAATAATGTATGGGTAGTGGGCAAAAACTAATAAAAATATTTAATTTTATTTATTTATAATGGTGTTGAATAATGTATGGGTGGTGGGCAAAAACTAATAAAAATATTTAATATTATTGATTTATTTAGAACGGTGTTGAATAATGTATGGGTGGTGGGCAAAAGCTAATATAACATATTTAATATTATTTATTTATTTATAATGGTGTTGAATAATGTATCGGTGGTGGGCAAAAACTAATATAAAATATTTGGTATTATTTATTTATTTAGAACGGTGTTGAATAATGTATCGGTGGTGGGCAAAAACTAATAAAAATATTTAATATTATTTATTTATTTATTTAGAACGGTGTTGAATAATGTACGGGAGGTGGGCAAAAACTAATAAAAATATTTAATATTATTTATTTATTTAGAACGGTGTTGAATAATGTATGGGTGGTGGGCAAAAGCTAATATAACATATTTAATATTATTTATTTATTTATAATGGTGTTGAATAATGTATCGGTGGTGGGCAAAAACTAATATAAAATATTTGGTATTATTTATTTATTTAGAACGGTGTTGAATAATGTATCGGTGGTGGGCAAAAACTACTAAAAATATTTAATATTATTTATTTATTTATTTAGAACTGTGTTGAATAATGTACGGGAGGTGGGCAAAAATTAAAATAAAGAAGTGAGGGAAAATGGTGATCTAAAACAGATGACACGTGACGTTTATATTTATTTCCGTCTGATGTAGATCCTGGATGAGGTAGAAAAGAGACGAGCAATCTCTCCTGCGCTGGTCCAGCCTTTTATGAGAGGAATTATGGAGGCTCCGTTCCCAGCGCCGGGCAGAACCATCAGCATTAAGAACTTTCTGCCGGGTTCAGGAACAGAGGTCAGTTTAAAAGCGGGAATATGAACAAGGCAGCGGTGTAGAAATATGCTGTTTCTTTTCATAGTGGTGTCTGTTGAATGTTTCATCTTGAGAATGTCTCAAAGTTAATCGGATTTCTCTCTCTCTCTTTCTGTAGGTGATAGAATTATGTCGGCCGTCAGATTCCCGTCTGGAACATGTGGATTTCGAGTGTTTGTTTTCCTCTCTGAGCTTGCGTCTGCTTCTGCGGGTGTTTGCTTCTCTTCTTCTGGAGCGAAGGGTCATCTTCACCGCAGATAAACTCAGGTACGACACTTTTACACCTGATATCACCTCTGATACGGTTTGCATCTGGAATTAACAAGTATCTCAAACAGCAATGTAAGCAGAACAGTTCAAATCCCTGGGTTTAGCACAATGCTTGATTGACAGGTGAGGAGGCGGTCCTTGTTCTGGAGTTCAAATAAACATTCAGATTCAAAGGATACAAGATAAACCTGTGGATCACCGACGGTGGCGTGTCAATCTGAGGTTCTTTCCTGAAGAACCACACATGTGTGTTTGTGCGTCAACCCAAAAGAGGACAAGAATGAAATGATATGACACAGCAAGAGGGGAAAAGTGCAGCCTGTGGAACTGTTTTTCACAGCTCAAGACTGATATGGAAAAATGCTGTTGTGTTATATAGTCGCCTTGGGAACAAAAGTCAACCCCAATGTTTTTTTTCTCTGGAAAAAGCTGCGAGACTAGAGCTCACATGAAGTTCTGGGTCTGTAACGAGAGCTGGGTCCCTTTGTAGGGATCATCAAATCAGCATCTTCCCTAAAAAGATCATTTTGATGGTTTTGAGAAAGATGAACTGATGAAATAAATCTCAGAAAGAGATCACTGACAAAATACAAGAATCGTCCTGTAATTCAGAGGAAAAAAATCTGCATCCTAATGAGTAAAATTCACAGACTGAAGACCAGGTCATAAATCAAAAATCAAAAATATATATTTTCTTGCTAATATTGCCAGTATTTTGCAAATTAAGCATATTCTCCCATCAAATTCCCATTAAATAATGTATTTAAATTAAACGAATTATTTATAAATAATTTATTATGATGATAAACTCAAAGACAAAAATAAGAAATTATATTTTCCTGCTAATTTTGCCAGTATTTTGCAAATTAAGCATATTCTCCCATCAAATTCCCATTAAATAATATATTTAAGTTAAGGAAATTATTTATAAATAATTTATAATACTGATAAACTCAGACAAAAATAAGAAATTATATTTTCCTGCTAATTTTGCCAGTATTTTGCAAATTAAGCATATTCTCCCATCAAATTCCCATTAAATAATATATTTAAGTTAAGGAAATTATTTATAAATAATTTATAATACTGATAAACTCAGACAAAAATAAGAAATTATATTTTCATGCTAATATTGCCAGTATTTTGCAAATTAAGCATTTCTGCCCATCAATTTCCCATTAAATAATGTATTTAAATCAAAAAAATTTTTTAGAAATAATTTGTCTTGCTGATAAACTCAAAAACAAAACAAAAAATATTATAAATTCTTTCTAATTTTGCCAGTATTGATGATGATAATTTTTTTTTTTTTGTTAAATTATTAAAACAATATTTTTTGCATTACAGTAAAAAAGTGTGGCAGGGAAAATGTGTGTAATAAAATGTCACAATGCAAAAATCATAATGGTCCTAAAATAGCTTTTTTATACACAGTATAATTTAATGTATTACTTAATTTATGCACCACTTAAAGGGTATTCAAAGAATGAGCAATAGTAATGCTGAGGCTTGCTTTAGCACTGATTGATTCTTCTGTGCTGCCATCTTCTGGTGTAAATGTGTAAGCACAGAAATTCTATCATAATGTTGATATGATTAACAAACATTGTGAATAAATATCCCTGTCTCTTTCTCTTTAGCACCCTCTCTAAATGCTGCCATGCCGTAGTGGCTTTGCTGTACCCGTTCACCTGGCAGCACACTTACATCCCAGTCCTGCCACCTTCCATGATGGACATCGTCTGTACGCCAACCCCCTTCATTGTTGGGCTGCTGTCGAGCTCTCTGGTCCGTCTCAAAGAGCTCCCGCTAGAGGAGGTGAGACTCTATGGATGCGTCTCTCTGCAGTGTGATTAATGAACAGACAGTAATATCAGCCATATGACATAGCTAGTTCTTATTCAGTCTGGTCAATCGGCCTCTGTGTTACCGCCCTCTAGTGACATCTTCATGTTACTGTAATGGCAGGTTTAACCCCTTAACCACTTTTTGAGCATAGACATGAAAATGCACTATCCAAACCTAAAGGGTTGTAATTCAAGAATGCTTTGGAATATAGACATATAGTTGGTCTCGTTTTAAAGAAGACACTCAGCAGATTATTCCTGAAGTGAAAGCACTTCAAGAAAATAAAAGTATGAAAAAGTTATAGAAGTTTGTATTTACTGTACTGGACTAACATTTTTTATTTTGTATAAAATATATATTTTATCAAATCTTTTTTTTTTGCGCTAAAATTTCTATCAAATCAAAACAAGATGTGTTCCAAATTTGAAGTTGATATCACAAAAATTAAAGTTCCCATGAGATTTTATTTAGGCGTTGTACCAAAATTATCCACCAGGTGTCACCCACATTCCATTGAAATTTTTTTTGATGCACTCTCCTGTAACAAATTTATAAATTTCTATCCAAATATCACTTCTATCACAAAACAGTCACCAAATATGGAACCTTGAGACTCAGACCTTTCTGTTGATATGTGTTTTGTCAAGAATAGAAAAAGTTTTAAATATAAAGTGAAACCTGACACCGCCCACTAGGGGAGGAGCCCACTAAAAGAATTTAGAGTACCGTTTCCATGGTAACACAACATCCAATTTCAAAACAGTTTTCACAGGATGAATTTTGAGTTCATAAGCTTTCAAATGATACCAAACGTCACGACAATGTATTTTATTTTAGTTTAAGTCTTTTCAATATTTTTTTTTCCAAAAAACTGGGAGTTGGGAGAGTGCATTGCATTATGGGATACAGTATTCCATGCAGTTCTATGGTTTTATACTGCGCATTTAGGCTGATACACAGGATGCATACAACTAAAGTAGTACAGTTAATATCTCCAAAGCTATTTTCAGTTGTTTGACCTTTGACCTCTTGAATGTTACACCTCATTATGACTAATGTGGGAAGGAAACGAGGCCAATAAAGTCTAGGATGTGGTGTGAATATTCTATATATACAATTTGAATGAACAAAAGAACAGGATTGGGCTCTTTTACAGAGAAGATCAGAGGCCGGACACTTTCCTAATATTTCTCTCGAGCACTTCCTGTTCAGGTGGGCGGCCCTGACCTCTGACCTCTTCACAATAGCTGCGATAGGGGAAAAGGCTGAGATCGCCGCTGCAGGCGGAAAATGACATCACTGTCTCCTCTGCTCTCTTTCAGGTCCTGGTGGTTGACCTTGGCAACAGTCGTTTCCTGCGACAGGTATGGTGCTCTACTGAATGTGTCTTTTATTTGGGCTGGTTATGCTTTTTTAATTATGAAACAATCTAATCTATGTTCATGATGTTTCAGATGGATGATGAGGATTCAATCCTGCCTCATAAACTCCAGGCTGCTCTAGAACACGTTCTAGAACGGAGGAAGGAACTGGCCTGTGACGTGGCAGATAATCCAAGCGGTGAGTTACTGTCCGATCTGTATGGAAGCTTGCTTCCACCACTGAATAAAAAAATTAAAAAGGTAATTGTGACTTTTTATCTCAAAAAAAGTTTTTAATTTTTTTATTTTCAGTTTATATCTATCAATTCTAACTTTTTTCTTGTAGTTCTGAGTTTGTATCTATCAATTCTGACTTTCTTTCCTTAATTCTGAGTTGTAACTTGGAATTCTGACTTTTTTCTCGCAATTATGTTTTTTTTTCCCCGTAATTCCGAGTTTATACAGTATCTATCAATTCTGACTTTCTTTTCTCAATTCCGAGTTTATATCTTGCAATTCTGACTTTTTTCCCGCAATTCCGAGTTTATATCTATCAATTCTGACTTTTTCAAAATTCTGAGTTTATATCTACCAATTCTGACTTTCTTTTCTCAATTCTGAGTTTATATCTATCAATTCTGACTTTTTTCTTGCAATTCTGAGTTTGTATCTATCAATTCTGACTTTCTTTTCTTAATTCTGAGTTTATATCTATCAATTCCGACTTTCTTTTCTCAATTCCGAGTTTATATCTATCAATTCCGACTCTCTTTTCTCAATTCCGAGTTTATATCTATCAATTCCGACTTTCTTTTCTCAATTCCGAGTTTATATCTATCAATTCCGACTTTCTTTTCTCAATTCCGAGTTTATATCTATCAATTCTGACTTTCTTTTCTCAATTCTGAATTTATATCTCGCAATTATGACTTTTTCCTCGCAATTCTGACATTTCTTTCCCGCAATTCCGAGTTTATATCTATCAATTCCGACTTTCTTTTCTCAATTCCGAGTTTATATCTATCAATTCTGACTTTCTTTTCTCAATTCTGAGTTTATATCTCGCAATTATGACTTTTTCCTCGCAAATATGACTTTTTTCTCAGAATTCTGAGTTTACATCTATCATTTCTGACTTTCTTTTCTCGCAATTCTGAGTTTATATCTCGCAATTATGACTTTTTCTCGCAATTCTGAGTTTATAACTCACAATTCTGAGGAAAAAACTTCAGAATTGGGAGACAAAAAGTTGCTTTTTTTATTTTTTACTCTGTGGCAGAAATAAGCTTCCAAAGATCCGTTATATTCAGGGTTTAGAAAGCACAATTGTTTTCAGTATTTATTTTAACGGACTAGTCAGTTCTTGGACAACTAGCCAACAATCCTGACTCATTGTTCTCATTTCTCTTGGTAGAGCCCACTTCTCTGAGCAGCGTGGTGTCGGAGGCGTTCGTGCGCTTCTTCGTGGAGATCGTGGGTCATTACTCACTCTTTATGGGTGGCAACGACCGTGATGAAGAATCCTCCGCCTCGTCTTCCTCCTCTCCAACTCCTTCGTCCTTCCAGCGTGAGGCTTTCCGTAAGGCCGTGTCCTCCAAGAGCCTGCGGAGATTCCTGGAGGTCTTCATGGAGACGCAGATGTTTGCGGGATTCGTGCAGGAAAGAGAGATCCGGAGGCAGGGCCTGAAAGGTTTGAACGCTTTTTTGGAGCTATAAATAAATGATAATTTGTAAATGTTTTGTCTCTAAAGTAAAGCATTTATCCACCATATTCTGTTTTAAACAGGTTTGTTTGAGATGAGGGCTCAGGATTACCTTGATTCTCTGCCAGGCAGTGAGAACAGAGGCGTCAACAAGTTCCTCAAAGGTTTAGGTAACGTCTCACTTTCAAATCTAACCAAAATCTTGTAAAATTAAAGGGCATGTTTGGAGTGACAAACTACTTCTGCATTATGTATAAAGTGCAAAACATGCAGCTCTTTTGTATATGTGGAATAACCTGATGAATAGAGCTGGAAATCGAATCACAAATACTATATCCCACAATGCAATCTGCTGAATTTGACTTTTTAAAAATATCTAAAGAACTGTAAGCAATATCAACCATGATCTCAAATGGACAAAATGGATGTGAATAATGATAACCGGATGTGTTTGGGTGGGATTTTGAGCCTTTGTCTTTCCCCTCTCTTTCTCTTAGGACACAAGATGAAATTCCTGTCCAAAAAGTGAAAAGTGTGAAAAATATTAGACTCACTCTCACCAGATCATCTGACCAGCAGGACAGGCTACGGAGACCAGCAGACCCCGAGGACCAAAGTCATGTAAAGAACACTGTACAGAAACAAACCCAGTCCCTTCTTGTTCCCCAAACCACAAGGACCTTAAAGGACTTTATTGAAAGCACATAACAGAAGCGGTCAGGCCCTGTCGGTGATTATCTGTGTACAGTTCTCTCTCTCGTTTTATACATTACAAACATTTTTAAGAGATAGTGTACAACTTCTTCTGAAACAGGAGGCTATAATTTAATTTATATTCTTTCTAGAAATAATAAGACCTTTATGACTTCCTCTGTAAAACTTTATATGTTTTCCTTAAAATTAAATAAAATTGAAAATGATGTTGTTAGTCTATTTATCATAGTATGTTGCAGACTCAAGACCATCGACCGCTTTGGGTTTCCGAGAAACACGCCACTGTGACTGAATGAAGTTATCTAGAATCTTGGAACTGCAGGATCGGAACTGTTCTAGAATTATCACGGAAAAGGTTCAGAACAAAGTTGCAGTTTGGAGATGTCCGTCTTAAGTACATTTCAGGAACACTACTAGAGTTGATTTGAACTTGATTTTGTTTAAGTGTGCTTAATAAACAGTTTTCTGTATGATTTTATCTGCCTACAGAATTGTTTTTAACCACAGATCTTGTGTCTAGACTTTACCAGCTCACCTGCAATAGAGCTCACTTACTTCATGTTTACAGGCACGGGATGATCCATGAGCACTGGATTCAGATTGTCTTGATGCCTTCTAACCTTTGGATCTTTTAGGTTGTGGACACAGGTGCAGTTTTGTTGGCGTCCTGTGGAGGGCTCCAGAACCTGTTGGACACATAACAACATGTCTGATCTTTTGCATTGAAAACTTTTTGTGTGAATAACATTTTTTAAAAACAGAGGAAAAGTATGGAACGTATGTTTGAAAGCACCATCTGACACTATTATTGTACCAGGTTACCGTCACTGTACAATACTTTTGTGCAATTCTACACATAATTTTTTACCCTTAAAAAAGCAGACAGTGTTAATACTGTAGTAAAGCATTATGCATGTACCACGGTATTTACATGGTACTCCAAGGTAAAACATGGTAGTACCACGGTATTTTCTGGTACTTTTTGTAAGTGACGTTAGGGACCTTCGGTCAAAGACGAAAAGGTTTTTCAAGAATCAAACCAATAAGTGTAATACAGCTTTGAATTATTGTTGTTGTTTTTTAATACATCAGAATGGGTCCTGTTTAATTTGTTTGTTTGTTTTCTGAGCAAAAATTAAATATCATACATTTTTACCATGATTTACAGAAGACACCCACTAAAATGTAATTCGGTGTAACAATCTTGTCAGGGATATTTACAACAAAAAATCTATTAATGCCGTAATAAAGACTAATTACTTGTAATTTTACATTTTTAAACTTTGCCACTATCCTAGGTTTTGCCCATTTGTCCAATTTTACTCATTTAAAATGCAGTAAAAGTTAGTATGCTCACTTATTCTTTTATATATTTTACTACGTACAGGTCAGAATAAGTATGTTTAAATTTTTACATAAATATAAGTGTTACACTGAATGATAATAGGACATTATTTCACCCACATTTTGACATTTTATTCTCCCAAAACTTATTTGAAACATTAAAAGTAGACGTTTTACTTGAATTTAATGTGCTTTCTATGTATATAAAATCACTTTTGTAAATTTCTATTGATGAGGACATCTAAATGTATTTGACCCATATATATATATATATATATATATATATATATATATATATATATATTTGATCCAATAAATGCAATACATACATATATATATATATATATTTGATCCAATAAATGCAATATATATATATATATAGGATCAAAAATACAGTAAAAACAGTAATATTGTGAAATATTATTACAATTTAAAATAGCTGTTTTCTGTGTGAATATATAGTAAAATGTAATTTATTCCTGTGATCAAAGCTGAATTTTCAGCATCATTACTCCAGTCTTCAGTGTCACGTGATCCTTCAGAAATCATTCTGATTTGCTGCTCAAGAAACATGTATTATTATCTTATATTTCTTAAACAGCTGTGCTGCTTATATTGTTTTTGGTTAATACTATCTTTTAATACTTAACATAAAGAAAGTGTGAAGGTTTTTCAAAGACTCTGCGTCAGTATTATTTTCTCTGATATTTCGGACACTGCAGTCTCTCATACTGACCAGAACAATGTGAATCCCTCTGGATCCAGGCTTATTTCCTTTTCTCTCCACACCAAGACTGCTCCTTTTTCCTTTTCAAACCCGGGACCTCCCCTCACACCTCCCTCCCTCCCTCCCTCTCCCCTCCTGTCCGCTCCTCACGTTATACTGCAGCCAATTCCTGAAATTCCAGCCTTCCTCGCGCGCTTCCAGTCACTCAGGCAGGTTTTACCCCCAAAACACTTCATTTACCCTACTGTTGCCGCAGACAGGTAAGAGTTTTATTTATTTACACAATTCATAGAGACGTTTGTTTGTACTAATATTTAAAAAAACAAATCTTTATGTGGAGTAACAGAACTCAGTACAGATCTTCCCTCACATAACGATATTTCAGAAACGCCGCGAAACGAGCTCACTCAAGTGGTTCTTCTGACACATGATGACGAAATGTGATGTAACAATGGAATGTTTGGAATTGTTGGAATTTTTTACCGAATTCCCGCGTTCTTTTTTCCTGCTCCACCGCAGCGACTTCCTACGTAGCGGCCGGAAACTTTCTGAGGAACTTTAATCGCGTCACAGGCGCGCGGGTTCTCAGCGGGAGCGCGTGCGGCGGGTATCAGTTCGTTAATTATTGCGCGCATTATCGCGATTAACGTAATATTGTTTTGTTTGCTTTTTTAAATACTAACAAATGTCTGCAGATGTTTTTTCTTCATATGAACCAGTGTGGAAAATGTATATGTTTAATAATTATGGAAAGGTTATTAGCCTAGTATCGATTGTCTTGTTTTAAGCTAACAATAACAATCAAATAATAGCCTAATATTAAGTATATTTTGTAATTACTGTAATCCAATGTTTATTTATTGATTTTTCAGCAAGTAATAAGCCTATTCTCCTAAAATATTACTATTATATAATTTACTTCAACCCTACAAATTATTATTTTAATTTACTAAACAGTCCTTTGAGTTTAAAAAGCTTTTGTAGAATAACAGAAAAGTGATGAAAACTCTGAAATAACATATATGGAATAATGTTGTGATCATCAAAACATCACTAAATTAGTCATTTGTCAACCATATTAATGTTCAAGCACAGTTCTAAGACCACATATTTTTATGTTTTAGTAGATCAATGTTTGAGTCTTTTGTATTTTTATGTTATTAGTTGACAAATGAATGATCCTAAGACAATCTCAGCGAATCAGAATGACTGATCTGATTGTTTGTGTTAATGCTCCACCGACAGCGGCATCTTAAAGAGCACATGACCGCACCGGTCCTCTCTGGCAGCTGGCCTCATGGGTAAATATTTCGAGTGTTGGGGTGAGGAGTCAGTGCCCTGCGTGTTCTGCGCCCCGGGGGACATAATATTGTCCCGGCGCAACAGGTGGAATGAGGCCGGTGCCCACCTGCTCGCGGCTCTGGAGGGAGGGTGAAGGAATTATTGTGTTATTTTAATAAAAAGCATCATGAAAACACAGGGAAACATTATTAAATGCAGCATCAGGCCTCGTTAGAGCTCATAAAGCTGCGTTTGGTTGAAGGATCCTCACACTCGGGGTCCAGCTGGGTCTCTTCCGTAGAGGTCAGGGTGCCACTTTCACCCTTTTCCATTCTGTTTTTACCGTGATTATTGAATAAGTTCCTAAAGATGTGAGTGAAAACAAACAATCATGTGCTGTTTAAATGTTTCATTGTGACTCGTGATCAATATTTGCGCTCTAGAATCGTTCTGCAGTTACGTCATGTGTGGTCGACTTTTAAAAAAAATGCACGCAACAGGCCAAATGTGCACGTTTATGGAAGTGTGTGTGAATATCTGCCTTTAAGTGTGTGAGTCAGTGTGTGTATTGTGCTGTTAGGATCAGGAATTGTCTGACATAAACACAAACACACACAGCAGCAGCTTTTCAAAGTTAATCCTGGATTTTAACAGTTCATATAGAACACAAACATACATTCTAAAACATACTGGGTTAAAAAAACAACCCAAGTTGGGTTGAAAATGGACAAACCCAGCATTTGGGTTAAATGTTTGCCAAACGTGCTGGGCGGTTTTATTTAACCCAACTGTTGTTTAAAAATTACTATGGCTGGCTTAAAAAACCCAAAATAGGTTGGAAATTAAAAATAAGACGCATAATTACAGGAGGCAACAATAATAACAACGTCCCTTTAAGACAAGTCATTTCACTCGGCGGCCATCTTTGAAACGCCTCTTGAGCAGGCAAGTGCAGCTCCTATCTCTTTGAATGGGGAAACATCAAATTCTACAAAACTGTTCGCCAAGCTTTCGATTAAATTTAATATTTGAAATCACCAATGAAATCTGACAACAACTGTCTCATAAATTTTGTTTCTAAACGCTCGATTCATGACAAAAAAACGGCATTTTTCAGGCTGGATCAAGCCTGAGTGCGCGTCTGGCTGTTTCTATAGGAACCGGAGCTTCTAAGGGCCGCTGCAGTGACGCGATGACTTTACCAATCAGCGATTGGCTCTTTTACTTAGAATGCGGGACGTATTCCGCCATTTTGCGCGTTGCACTTTCTCCCATTCATAATAATACGAGTGCACCGCCTTTCCATATATAACTATAAAGTCCTTGATAATAATCAAATGGTGAACATTTATTAATAAGAAACGTAATGTTTATTGTTTAATTATTATTCGTTCAACTTATCAATAAATGTTCATTTATTAAACATATTAATTTCCAACATATTTTGGGTTCATTTTAAGTAAGCAATATAGTAATTTTTAAACAATAGTTGAGTTAAATAAAATTACCCAGCAGGTTTCACCCAACCGCTGGGTTAAAACAACCCAATTGCTGTATTTGTCCATTTCCAACCCAACTTGGGTTGTTTTTAACCCAGCATTTTGTGTAGGATTACACTATTTAGGGCATCACTTTCAGAAAAGTGCTGTGATGGTACAGCAATGGTAATAATTTGATATTTGCTATGGTACTTCCAAAAATATCATGGTACTACCGAGGTACATGTCTGAAAAAACATGGTAGCACCATGGTAAATTTGTTTAGTGCAGTAATTCTGTAACAAATCTGCATTTGCAGCGTTAAAATAATGTTGTGTTTGCGTTGCTGCAGCCATAGCCACATTTAACCTTAAAGGCAGTTGTGTTGTTTTAGTGCTATTATCACATTAACACTGTTATAAGAGACGCTCTTAACGAGACACTCGCGGTGTGTCAGGAACTCTTGATCAGAGTCGACCGGCTCCTCCGGCTACGCTGTTATTGGTCAAACAATATGAGCTTTAAATTAATGTACAGCCCATAGCTAATATCCTGTGTGTGTGTGTGTGTGTGTGTGTGTAGGTTCACAGCGACTCACAGCTTCACATTCCAGCCCTGATTAAAGTGGATTTTGTTGTGTGTTTCTGTTTGTTTTATGCTCTGTGAGTTGTGCTGGTGCAGTGTGTGTTTGTTTGTTTTGTATGTTTGTTACACACACATGTGAATGTACTGTGTGTGTGAACTGGAAAGGTTTTATGTCTTTTACTTAACTTTCGTTTTCAACCCCATGTCAATCCAATCCTCTATGACTTTCTTTCTTCTGTGGAACACAAAAGAAGATATTGTGAAGAACACTGGGAACCAAACAACATTGGACCCCATTGACTTTCAAAAAGTGGACAAAAAAAAAAAAAATCTTTTTTTTTCATAAAAGAAAAATAATCATACTAGTTTGGAACAACATACGTAATGATGAGTAAATGATGTTAGAATTTTCAGGATTTTTGGGTGAACTTTATCACTTTAATTCTTCCCAAAACCATTTACTTGTGTGTATAAATACATAGAAACTCATTATAAACTAAAGCAATGACCCACCAATTTTTTTGTGATTTTGCTACAGTTAAGGGGTTTTCTGAGCCATGCACAATACAAAGTGGAGTGGTTTAAAACCATTTTAACCATGGTAAATAGTGTATACATTTTGTTTTGTTTGTTGGTTTTATTTGTTTTGTTTTTGTAGTAGTAGAAAGTGTGTAAATGTTTAAAATGTTGCTATATTTTGTTTTTGAAATCAGTTCTGCATCAAGCATTAGTTTAAATTCAAGGGTTTTTGCTCCGATCTGTGAGTGAGAGCGAGTTTTGTACAGGAAGTCGAGCTCAGAGTAAAACGGGGTGATTGAGTCAGAGGCGAATGACGTACCTTTGCTCAGCAGCTCTCATCTTCCTGTACACACACTCACAAATTCCCAGAATTGCCCTCAAATGTTTGAGAAAAACATATATTTGCATTTAATACTAATCATCAGGGGTGCAAAAGAAAAAAAGTTCATAGAAGGCAACAGTCCTGTAGAGTTTAGCTTCAACTCTAATTTAACACACTTAAACCACACTTGAAAACTAGGTATGTGTGTTGGAACTAAACTCTGCACCCCTTGTTTACATGAATCTTTCTGTGTATTGCATGCTGTTAAACTCATAAAGTGGAAATGACACTAAAGCAAAGTGTGTGTATTTGTTTTGAGGAACCCCCGATCAGCTCTCTTAAAATAGCCCAGTCTGGCTGCATTCGTGGTGTCACTCTGCGTCCCTTACTAATGTGATTTGGGAACCAAGGCGCTTTTTCCAAGTAGGATTATGGAGTCTGGGGAGCTTTCTGATGACTGGGGGTCGTCTCATTCACGTCATAATGACACCCGACTGGAACCCTGCCGATAACATTTCGTGCTACAACTTAATCTGCAATAGCATTGGCTAATCTGGATGATGTAATAGCAAATTGTGTGGGGTTTTTTTATAATTGAATCTTCCGGGATAATCTTAAAGGCACAATATGTAAGATTTTTGGATTAAAATATCCAAATGCTCTCCCGCCACCCTTTTTTATGCTACTACTCCCACAAAAGTTTGTCCAATCTTGAATCTTCAGACCAAGTTTCACAAAACTGAATGTTTTGTGTTGCTATCACAACAATTCCTTGATATTCTCGTGGCCATACGTACAAAGTTTCATATTAATACACAAAAGCAGTAGCAAGATAATTCATGACTTCCTGTTTGGCATCTTCACAAGCAACTTCACTATGGTTTATTGGGAAAATAGTGAATTTTTATACCAAGTCTCACAAAAGTCACTTAATGAATGTCTGGCGTTCAGCACCATTTTTTCTGATAAATTATGCTTGTGAAGACAAACAGGAAGTCAGGAATTATCCCACCAATGCTTTCGCATATTACCACAAAACTTTCTGTGCAACATTGCTACATAGCCACAAGAATATTATGCAAATTTGGTGACAGCACCACCTACTGTTATAAAACTATAGATTTGTATTCATTTTAGCTACTTTTCTTAAATTTACCAATGTGAGTGCAATGACCAAATCAATCTGCTCAGCCGTCTAATGCGCGTAATTGCTGCTTGCGGCTATATTTTAATTGTATTTACATACTGTATCTACATCTTTTTTTAGATTTGAGCTGTAATGTAACTCTAATTAAACGTGTTCTTCTCTTTGTAGGATTGAGCTTCTGCCCGGCTCCAGATCTGGGAAAGCCCGTCATTTACACGCCACGGCCGTTTCCAGAACCTCAGCCGCCCCGTCAGTATCCACTAGGGTGTTTTGCTCTCTCCCACCACCATCCTGTCGTCCGAGTGGGTATCAGCGTCCTCTCCGGGGGGCGCTAGCGAGGAGCTGAGTGAGGGATTGGATAAGCCTCTGGAGAATGATGCGGAGGGTGTGTGGAGTCCGGATATTGAGCAGAGCTTTCAAGAGGCGCTGGCGATCTATCCGCCCTGTGGCCGACGCAAGATCATTCTCTCCGATGAGGGCAAGATGTACGGTATGCCCCTCCCCTTTTGCCTCTCTGCATTTACTTTTGCAGCCAATCGGGGATTTTGATGAGATTTCTGCACCAATACTGGCACCACAGGGAAATATTAATGCGGTTTCCCAAACATCTGAGAACATATGGCATTTAGTTTTTTCCCAAATATTTATTCCTTAAAAGTAGCTCAGAAGTACTTAAAAGTATCTTTTAAGTTTCTTAAAAGTATCATTAGTATTAAAAGTCATCATTTACCTCACTGGTTCCTGCGGAAGCTCAAACGTGCTGCGTAACACGAGAATGAACCTCATTGGTTCTTGCGGAAGTTCAAACTTGCTGCGTAACACGACAATGAACCTCATTGGTTCTTGCTGAAACTCAAACGTGCTGCGTAACACGAGAATGAACCTCATTGGTTCTTGCGGAAGTTCAAACGTCCTGCGTAACACGACAATGAACCTCATTGGTTCTTGCGGAAGTTCAAACGTCCTGCGTAACACGAGAATGAACCTCATTGGTTCTTGCTGAAACTCAAACGTGCTGCGTAACACGAGAATGAACCTCATTGGTTCTTGCTGAAGCTCAAACGTGCTGCGTAACACAAGAATGAACCTCATTGGTTCTTGCTGAAGCTCAAACGTGCTGCGTAACACAAGAATGAACCTCATTGGTTCTTGCTGAAACTCAAACGTGCTGCGTAACACGAGAATGAACCTCATTGGTTCTTGCTGAAGTTCAAACGTGCTGCGTAACACGAGAATGAACCTCATTGGTTCTTGCTGAAGCTCAAACGTGCTGCGTAACACAAGAATGAACCTCATTGGTTCTTGCTGAAGCTCAAACGTGCTGCGTAACACGAGAATGAACCTCATTGGTTCTTGCGGAAATTTTCAAATATTTAAAATGTTCATTTTTGGGTGAACTATCCCTTTAACTTATCTAGGACATGTTTGAATTAATTTGTTTCATCAAGAATCATCATTAATTCACGTTTCTGGTGATTTGTGTGGATTTTCAGATATCTACAAGGACAGTCAAAATCTGAAGAAATTTTTTGAATTGTTTAATAGTTTCGCGAACAGAAAACAAGCTGCCCAAACATAACATGAGCCTGTAATGCACAATCATTTTTCCAAATGCATAGAATATCAGCAGCAGCACTCGATGCAAACGTTGCTTTTTGTTGTGATGCATCGAAATGTCTGAATATGACTTATTTCTATTAGTTGTGCAGCTCTAGTCTGAATATGCATCGCTATAAATAGCCTATGGCCAATGTGTGTTTTTCCTATAAATGTCTGTCTGTCAGATCCAGACCTGTTGATAGCAAGAAATAACCCGATGATGGGTTGGTGCAGCTTGATTTGGACCGAACGCAGGATGAGAAGGAAAGCGAGAGGATGTGTGTGTCTGTCATTTTCCGATCAGCTGTGAAACTTTATAAAGCTTAAAGCCGTGTCAATATCGCTGCAGAGGTGGTGAGGGAGGGTCGTAGGGGGCAAAACGGGGCATCTGGGGTGGATCTATCGGCCCCTAGGGTTGGGGCCGGTAGTTTGGGAGCGGCAAAGCGCGTCCGGAATGGCACGCCATGGGCATCCAGAGCCCCGAGTTCAAGGCAGAGAGGGTGTAACCCGACACGAGAATGGACGTTTACCCTTTGAGCATGTGCGACAGAGAGGGACAAATAAACATAAAGGTGGGGGGGGCCGCAGAGTGCTGCGGTTTGCACCTGTTTCTGTGGCCCCCTCTCGCGACCGCGTTGAGTGAGTTTGTGTGTGTGTTGCCTTTCAGTTCACCTCCAGCTGCCTTTCCTCAAGCACACAGACACGACTGGATTTACAGCACACGAGGAGAGACAGACAGACAGACAGACAGAGAGAGAGAGAGAGAGAGAGAGAGAGACAGGCCTCTCCTCCTGATGGTGTTAACACTGGGATTACACTGAGCTCAGTATCAGCCACTATCAGCTCAAACAAATCACTCATCGTGCTCATCCATCAATACTCATCACCTCTCTCAACCAGTCAAGCTGAGAACGGGATAGTTCACACAAAATTGAAAATTAGCATTATTTACTCTGGCTCATGTCATTCAAAACATTCAAATTTGGGAATGTTCCTCACACAAAGCTATCGTATGATTGTTAGTTTTAAATTTTGAATTTTAATGAATTTAAAATATATATTACTATATATATTGATGTATTATATACTATATAAATGTTATTTTATTATTATTAATAACTTTATTTCACACACCCACACACACACACACACATATATATAACTTAAAAAATAATACAATTAAATTCTAAAATAAATAATTGTATTATTATTGAAATATATAATTTTAACTTTTCACTGTTTTTTATTTTTAAATATATATATTTATAAAATATATTTATCTAATTATAATAATAAAAATATTTTAAAATATTTTTAATAAACCAAGCTTAACAAATATAAGTATAAATATATGTATAAATATATATATGTATGTGTGTGTATAATTTTTATAATTAAATATATTTTATAAGTAAATAATTTTATATTAATTATATTTAAAATATAAAAATGTATAAAATATAATAAATAAAAATATAAATAAAATATAATAAAATATGAATATATAAATATTATATATATTTTAAAATAGATATTAAAATATATTTATATATTTTTCTAATTAAATATATTTTATAATTATATTTAAATATATTTTACAATGAAATAATTTTACATTAAATATATTTAAAATATAAAATATATATATATATTTAACATAAAAATAAATAAATCTATATTAAATTAATCTATAAAATAAATGAATCAATCATTTTTTTAATTGAAAAATAAATTTACAATTTAAACCATTTATTTCATTCATGTTTTAAAATGTATTTGTATGGAGATTCTTAAAAAAATTCAATTTTTTTTTCCATGAGAGAAAAAGTCATACAGGTTTGTAATGACTGAATTTTAAATTATTAATAAACTATTTATTTAACCGATAAAAGCTGACCCTGAATTTGTCATCTTCCCATTCCAGATTTGAAAGCAGCTTTACAAACACATGAATATTTAATGAGATGAGCACTGATGCAGTTTTTGATTGGTTTTGTCTGTTGCTAAACAATAACAAGTGTAAAACGTTGCTTTATCCAGGGTTAAGAACAGTGCAAGAAGATTTTACATTCAAAGAAGGCTGTAAAAAGTTAGTACTTTTCGACACTATATAAAAATGTACATTTCTGTACTTCTATCTGTTTTAGTTAGGAAACCGCCTGCTCCCAGTGTTCCTGAGGTCAGGAAGCAGATCGAAAGTTTTATAATGTCTTGAGCTTTAAGAGAAACCTCAACCCAACAGTGTTTGGGCGAAAATCAGATAGAGCTTCATTCATGGCTGCAATTTCAGATAATCACGCAAATAGCGACAATCTACAGTGCTGAGCGGTTAAAGAATGATGAGAATTCCCACAATGCACTCGTGACCCTTTTCCAGAGGTTTTATAAAATTCCTCCACTGCCATCCCTTCTTCTTCTGGTGTCTGTAGCATATTTGCATGGAAACTCACTGGCTATTACGTGTGTCACACAACAGAGTTATTATCCAGCTGAGCGTACCAGCGCACTTAGATTGTTTGGTTTTTGGTGTGCTGGGCGAAAGCTCAACAGGCTTGCCAAAGAAAACAGTTCTTGGCTTTCGTCGTCACTGTACCGTAATGCATTCACTCTCCCGACCCATAAAATTACACACAGCCGCTGAAAGGAAATACATTCGCCATGGTTTAATGGCTCCCAAGCATCCTGTCGCAAGATAAGTACCCACATAATGGAGCACTTCTCCACCTGTTCAGAAGTTGTTGAAGAAAATCAGGACTTGTCGTTTAATGGACATTTTTCCAGGGTTGTGGAGGAATATGGGATGGGTGCTGGAGAATGAGAAATCCCAGCTGTGTGAGTCTCAGAAATCACAGTCCAGACTGTACAACAGACACAATTTTTGCACTTGGACTTACAAGTCGTTAAGTATTTTAAGATTTTAATATTGTCGTGACATTATTTTCAAGACAAGTAAGCACTATTTCCTCACAAAAGAGTATTATTGTAATGAGAAAAAAAAACTTTCTCATTACTGTTATGTAAAAAAAATAAAAAAAATAGTGTAAAATAAAATAATAATAAAATGATATTAAAACTAAAGTATTTACACTATAGTTCAAAAGTTTGTGGTTGTTAATATTTTTTAATATCTTTGAAAGAAGTTTCATCTGCTCACCAAGGCTGCATTTATTTGATTAAAAATACAGTAAAAACAGTAATATTGTGAAATATTATTACAATTTAAAATAACTGTTTTCTGTTTGATTATATTGTAAAATGTAATTTATTCCTGTGATCAAAGCTGAATTTTCAGCATCATTACTCCAGTCTTCAGTGTCACATGATCCTTCAGAAATCATTCTATGATGATTTGATGCTCAAGAAACATTTCTAATTATTATCAATGTTGAAAACAGTTTTGCTGCTTCATATTTTTGTCGAAAACGCCATGCATTTTTTTTACAGGATTCTTTGATGAATAGAAAGTTCAAAAGAACAGCATTTATTTGAAATAGAAATAATTTGTAACATCTTTACTGTCACTTTTGATAAATTTAATGCATCCTTGCTGAATAAAAGTATTAATTTGTTTTAAAAAAATCTTACCGACCACAAGCTTTTGAACATTATTGTATGTTATACTAGTATTTCTTAAGGCATTAAATTTTTACTGATTTAAATAAAAAGTTGTTGAATTACATTGTGTCCAAACCAGATGTGATAAAAGGTAGGCTATCTTTTTCATGCTAATCAGAGTTTTTGTCCTATGGTAAAATCGCGTTCGGGGTAAAACTGCTTTATGGCGGGGTTCCTTGGTAAAATAGCAGGGGCTAAATATCATGTTATTTGGGGTCGCTTCAACCCACTGCAACAGTGTAAAAGTAGCCCAACACTGTTGCCGAGAGAGTCCGCCCACGCGCTCTTCTGATTGGGTGTGATTATTGAAATCGTTAGTTTTCTTCTTCTTCTTCTGCTCATGAGTCTATAGAAGCCAACAAAACCGTATGATAAAAAGTTATGAAATTTGGCACACAGATAGAGGACAGTCTGACATGTTACTGTAGCAAATTTGGAGTCTCTATCTCAAACCCTGTAGCGCCACCAATAGTTCAAAGAATCACTCATGTTTATGCTCACAACTTTTGATGCGTAAGTCAACTTTTTTTTTTTTTGCCATTTTGAATTTTCCCTTCCTTTTCGAACTCCCCCTAGAGCGTTTGCATGAAATTTGGTATGTAGCATCTACTCACACTCCAGGCAAAAAGTTATTAAAAGATTTTTGATCGGCCAATCTGTTCTCGTATAGCGCGTCAACGAATTTGACGGCGAGCACGCAAAAATGGATTTGATGCTGTATCTTCGCAATGATTTGGTGTATTGACACCAAACTTGGTACATGTCATTACAGTTATGACTTAAGGGTACATGCACAGTATTGTCACAGCGCCACCTACTGGTGCTGAGATAGGAAAAATGGCTATTTTTGCTTATAACTTGAATGCCTAGTCCTAAAATCATGAGGATGGGCTCCATAGATTCCTTGAGGTATGCCGAGTTGAACGATATCCAGTTTTCTTTGGTCGGTCATTTTGGGCGTCTGCCCTTTTGAATTTTGTCATAAAATGCTGTGTTTTATGAACGCATGAACGTATCGTTACGATAACGCTTGCAGCGTTTCGTCATAGCGCCACCTACTGTTCAGAAGTTAAAAACCATGTTATTATGTTGTAAGTGCTTTAACTGATGCAATTTAAACAGCTTTATCCTAACCTCATGATCACAGATGTCCACAAACATTTCCGTTCCTGCCCTTATTCGGCTTGACCCCGTAATTGCTGCTTGCAGCTATATTTTTTTATTGACTTTATTGTGTCTTATAATCGTGTCGCGTCTGGTGTGGACAGACAAATTGTTTGTCTGTATCGCATCACGTCTGGTTAAAAATCTAATGAAAACAGAAATTACAAAAAAAAAAAAACTAATATGGTAATGAGATTTGTTCATCTTACATGAAAATAATGTCAATTTTAAAACTCAATGAACATTTTTATTTATTATTTCTTTTTAAAATATGACCTGGACATGTGTTTGTAATTTCTCAGAAATTAACAGTATGAGTAGTACAGTAGTATGCTATTCCACTCACTCGGGAGTCAATGGGTGTATTGACGTTCATTAGCTGCCTCATGTCAAACAGATGGAAAAAGCCACCCCTCCCTCACATAGGCTTGATTTTTCACAGGCACGTTCGAGGTTCGTTTATGTCTGAGGTCTCTGAGTGTTCTAATGAGTCAGTGTGTTTGTGGTGGTCTGCTGAAGATCATTCCCTTTCTTTGTTTTGCTAAGGTCACGGTGGGGTCGTGGCCCCTCAGAGGTCATCAGTGCAGGACACTTGGGTGTTTCTGAGGAGGATTGTTGGTCACACACACCGGCCAACTCGGCTTTCACTCTTAAATATGTGTGGGTGTGATTTAAGTTGGAGATTTCAAGGAAGAATATCAGAGTTTCTGCATAGTCTTAAAGGTTTCGCTCATCCGTCTGTCCGTCTGTCATCGTTTGCTCACCCTCATGTCGTTCCAAACTCATATTATATTCTTACTTGTTGATATGAGCGGCTCTTTTCCATGCAACTAAAATGGGACTGTAACATTAGTCCGTTTTATTTCTGCATATAAGTTATATGATAGCTTTATGTGAGGAACAGGTGCACATTTAATATCGTTATTGATATTATCCACTAGTAATATTTCCTTCTTCTTTTCAAATGTCAATTGAATATTCATATTTGAAATGAATTTGAATATCCACTACAAAAGAATCAGTTCATAAGAATCATTTGTTCGTGAATTGGACTACACTTGTCGAGTTGTAGGTTATGACTGGATCCGAAATCGCATACTTTCCTACTATATAGTAGGCGAAAAACAGTATGTGACGAGTAGTATGTCTGAATTCAAAGTACTCAGATGTCCTACTACTTCTAAAGTGTGCATATGATGGACACTTTACTATCCCATGAGGCCACGGGAGAGGATTTGTGAATGGCAGTGAAGTGATGCAACTGACGCTGATAGGTCACATGATAATTAACATGGCGAATGTAGTACGTCCATACTAAATAAACATATCTTTTAGTAGTCGCTAAAAAAAAAAAAAGAGTATGTAGTATGTGATTCTGGATGCAGCCAGAGTCTTTGATTCTCTAAAATGAACCGATTCATAACAGCCATTAGTTTGGGAATCAAACTACAGCGGTCGTGGTGTATGTTTGAATTACTAAAAAAAGAAGTGGTTTAGAAGAGTCATTTGTTTGTGAATTGATTCTGATTCACTTAAAAGAACCAGCCTATAAGAATCATTTAGGGGAATCCAACAACACTCGTCGAGTTT
The DNA here is from genome assembly GCA_037950665.1 of Hypophthalmichthys nobilis. Taxonomy (NCBI): domain Eukaryota; kingdom Metazoa; phylum Chordata; class Actinopteri; order Cypriniformes; family Xenocyprididae; genus Hypophthalmichthys; species Hypophthalmichthys nobilis. The sequence continues at coordinate 23,898,276 of CM075486.1, forward strand.
TATGTTTTTGATTCATAAAAAAACAACTCATTAGTTTGTTTCTTGATGTGGCGTGATGTGATTTGAATATTTGAATATGCACATAAATAAATACAGTGGAGTGTAGAATATGATTAATGCTTTAAATTTGTTATTTGTTCTTTATGTTTTTGTGTGTTTTCAGGTCTAAACTGAAACATTTTTGTTTTAACTAAAAGTTTATTATATATTAAATTATTTATATTTATTATATTTTATATTTATTTTATATTATATTTATTATAATAAATATTTATTTATATTTATTCTTTTATTTTTGTATTATTTTTATTATTATTTAGTATATTTATGTTTTCTGGTGTGATTTTATTTTATTTTATTTTAGTCTTTCATTTGGAATGTAGAAAAGTATTAACATTTTAAATTTGTTTTTTTTTTTTGTCTACCTTGTTCTATTGTTGTACTATAAAAATATTTTTTAAAAAATATTTAAAAAACATTTTTTTAACTATTTTTATGTTTTATATATTCTGCTGTCTTTTTTATTTTATTTCGTATTTTTTGCATCCATTTGTAGGATATTTGCATGCAGAATGTCAGTCTTTCTCTCATTTTCTTGGCTCATCATGTTTGCTAGATCCACAGCTCTCACTATCTCACTCTGACTACACATTCATGAACCCTAATAACTGTGCCCTTTGTTGACTTGAGTCTCAACCCTCAGGAGACCGTCTGCTGCACAGATGTGCCCGCTCTCTATCTGTCGCTCTTCCAGATGTTTGAGAAACTGACAGTGCAGAATGAGGCAATGAGAGTGATTATTTTTTTCAGGAGAAGCATCTGAGATTTCACCACCATTTTCACCACCAAATCTTCATTTGCTCTCTGTTTATTATTTTAAGAGTGTGATCTGATGCATGATTTCCTTTCCTTTAGGTTCGTCTTGTAGTGTGCACAAGTCTTGTAATGATGTGCTTGTGTGTGTTAGTTGTTTATTGGAGCTGAGCAGACGCTGAAGGACTCACACATCAGGAATGACTGGAATGTGAAGAGGAGGAGAAAGAGAGAGAGAGAAAGAGAGAGAGAGAGGTTGAGTGGGAGGTCATGGATTTATGAGGTCGTTGTGGGAGCTGCTGTACTTTTGCGTGACACTGACTTTGTTTCAGCCCCTCTCAGACCCTCAGGGTGGACAGTGTGCGTGTGAAGGTTCCAGGTGACTGTCTCAGTTTTCACTCTAGTGGAGTTGATATGACTGACCCCTCTGTAGCTCCGCCTCTGTGAACACAATGACCCCTCTGTAGCTCCGCCCCTGTGAACACAATGACCCCTCACATGAGCCTAGTACATAACATAATAAAAAGCACAATAAAACAACAGTAGTGTGCGTATACAGTAGTGTAGTTTTTGTACACTATTCTATTTAGGAATATCACAAAAAATGTCTTTAGACATGTTGTCATATGGACAATAATACTGACACAAAACTTCATTTCTATACGAAATTAACTAAATATGACAGAAAATAGCCAGTCAGATGTTGATTCAGTAAAGGATTCTGTCAGTTGGATTCACGCTCTTCTTTTTAACCTGTTTATTAAAAGAACCAGCTCATGTTGGTGCCGATAGCCTCGTGGGCAGCACCGTCATATAGCGATGTTGCGTTTCGGGCAAACTGAGTTTGAGTCCCGGCTCGCTGACCTTTCCCAATCCCGTCCTCTCTCTCTCTCCCACTTTGCCATAGGAGAGGATTTATGGATGGCAGTGAAGCAACGCTGGTAGGTCACATGATAATGACAACATGGCGAATATAGTACATCTGAATTTCATTCATACTATATACTGTAGAACGTACTTTTTTAGCGGTCGTGACTTACTCAAAATAAGTACCTGCTCAAGAGAGTATGTGATTTTGGACGCAGCCTATGTGTTTGATTTTACTTAAAAGAACCGACTCAAGAGTCATTAGTTTGTGAGTCATGACTACACTGGTCATGTTCTATGTTTTTGGCTCTCTAAAAAGAACGGCTTGTAAGAGTCATTTGTTTGGGAATCAGAATCGAGTTGGGCCCCGTCTCAAATGGAGCCCAAAGGCCCTGATATACTTCAAGCGAAATCAAAGAACGAACTGATGTTGCATCATTTTGAACAAAATAAGGCCAAAACAAAGTTTGTTTTGTGCTAATTTGCAGAGCTCCTGCTAACGTACCCATGTTGTTATGATCAGATACTTTTCTTATGCTTTCTATAAAAAATGCTTGATGTTGTGTTTATTTTGTTATTGAGAGGAAAGCAAGCAGCACATAGGCTATTCACATATTCATCTAACCGTCGCTCTCAGCAGTGTGGGTGGTGTCAGGATGTTCGCTAAAAGTATATTGCTGCTCACGTATTTCGAACTTAGTTTTACATCTAAATGAAGAACAAAAAAGAACCTCGCTGCAAGTATATCGGGGCCTTAAGCCCTCGCGGCAGTGTTGCAGAGTCTGCGGTTTTCTGCGGGTTTTTTTTGGGGGGCTACTTTTACACTGTTGCCACGGGTAGTTTTTTTAGTCCCCCCATCCCCCACCGGAAACATGACTTTTACCGGAACGTGATTGGGCTAGTTTTGGCCATGATACACAAACTTCCTCCGAGTTCAAACTTTCGTGGCATAATGGTCAAGAGTGCGCATCGAGTTCACATATATTGGCCACACAGGGGGTGCTCGCGTTTTTGTTTTTTTTGTCCCTCCCCCACCCCCCAACAGAGACTTTTACCAGAACACGATTGGGCTAGTTTTGGCTGTGATTGGGGGGTTTTGAATAGCAGCTGGGCTGGTTCTGTTACACAAACCTGGCAACTCTGCCTCGCGGTCTTCCTCCGAGTCCGCGCTTTCGTGACGTAATAGCGCTTTGACTGTCGGGTCAAGACTGCGCATCGAGGTCGCATATATTAGCCGCACAGAGGGGCGCTCGCGAACACCCTTCTAAAATCTAAAATGACAAATGGGACACTCTATGGTCTCACGGGCTTAACGGACACATGTTTGCAGCACCCATTGTAAGTCCAAAAGACCACAGGTGCACATGAAGTGTGCCATTTGGGACAGGGCCTTGTTTTGATTTACTTAAAAGAACCGACTCATAAGAGTCATTAGTTCATGAATCAGAATTGAGTTGGACCCTGTCTCAAATGGAACCCTAAGCCTTTGTGGCAGTGTTGCCAAGTCTGCAGTTTTCCTGCTGTTTTTTTTTTTTTTTTTTTGGGCTACTACACTGTCACCACGGGTTGTTTTTTTCAGTCCCCCCTCACCCCCCACCGGAAACATGATTTTTACCAGAACTCGAATGAGCTAGTTTTGGCTGTGATTGGGCGGGTTTTGAATAGCAATTGGGCTGGTTTTGTTACACAAACCTGGCAACTTGCCTTGCGGTCTTCCTCCGAGTCTGCGCTTTTTAATGACGCAAGAGTGCGCATTGAGGGTGCATATCGGGGGTGCTCGCGAGGACCCTTCATTTCACTTTTGCTTTTGGTGTCGTTGTATGTCGTTGCGGTGGTGTTTTTGCATTGATATGTGGTAGGGCGTTTTGGATGCGTTAATATGAGACTATGCAGGGTGTTCTGGGTGGTTGCTATATGTCAACTTTGCTATAAACAACATCAGAGAAGAACAAAGATGTATTTGTGGAAAATCTTCACACATACACTTGTGTAGCCGAGAGTGAGATCTCACACGATGCCTCTTGAAGTTAAAAAACACGCCTGGCATCTCTAAAGCAAATCCATTCACTTTTATTGGCTGATAAAAACGGCTGCTCTAATCTGTCATGGGTTTCCTCTGGAGTTTTAGAAGAGATCTCAACTCAACAATGTCTCAAACTTTGCTAAGATAGGCTATGAACTCAAATGATCTGATCCATATTCAGACAACTAGTGACTCATTTGTGTCTGTTATTATTTCTACAAAACTCTTTTAGGAGAAATATCCGAGAAGAGAACATCATCTGACCCTCTCATGCCCACAAGGTCATTTCTCTGACATTTTCTTCCTAAACAGCCACACAGAGGGTGTTTTTGTTGAGGGGTTCTGTACTGGCGTATACTCGCACTAGTAACCGGAGTCCTGCCGGACGTACGAGCGCTGAGATTTATGTGAGGCGTTAAGGCATATTCTATAAACATTGACACACAGACCAGCTGCTGCGTCTCTCTACGCCAGGCCTGCGGCATCACTTCACGGCGGGTGTCGGGTCGTACCCTTTCATTCCCTTCATCCAGCGTGACCTGTCTGTCAGCAGAAGCATCACCTCAGAGAAGATGGACATTCATATAGGGGTGGGCGGCATGATATTTGCATCACTATGCCCTTTCACATTTACCAATGCAGTGACGTTGAGGTCGGATAAATTCCCCAGCACACACATGTGAATGTCGATGTAGACGCGTGTTTGGGTTGGTGAACAGTCTTACTTTAGGTTCACCATGTGTTCACAACATCAGTCGTGCAACAAACCTGAGCTGCAGACAAACGTCAAAAGGTTAACAAAAGTAGAAATTTACATTTTTATTTTTTTAATTTGTAAAGTTTTAATGTATATATTAGGGCTGTGAATTAGATTAATTACGGAAAAAAATAACGCATAAAATTTTTTTACGCATTTAATGCACTTGCCCCGCCCCCAGACCTACATAGGTCATCTGACATCTCACAAACACGTAATATCTGAGCCAGATTAGAGCCATGAAGACATTATATTTGAGAGTGCGTGAGTTTTGTGGAGAGATTCGTGCTGTACATTACACTGATGTGCCCTCGCATTTAGTATTACATCGATGCGCACTCGACATGCGTCGTTAAAAAATGCCATAGTAATTGCCTCATATGAACTATGAAAATATAAAGAACTTTGCGTCTGAAAGCTGCAGTCATTTTCAGTCATCATTTACTCACCCTCATGGTCAAAAAGTTTGTGTAATAAATTCTATGTTGAATCAAATAAAATATTTCTTTCTGAATCTACTTTTTGTAATGTCTATTTGATGCTTTACACAATAATGACTTTACATGATCTTTTGGGGGTAATTTCTCAGCCAAATTTGATGTACGATAAATTCATCGCCACATCATGTAATAAATTAGATTCAAATTTTTAATTGCTTCCCAACCCTAATATAGTTTATTTTATTATTTACTTATTACTAAATCTTTTTATTTTTTAAATGTGTATTTATTTATTTTAAACATGTTTTTATTTATTATTAATTTATCTGATTTATTTGTTTATTTCTATTATAAATGTTGTCGTTTTTTATTTTTATTATATATATAGTGTTTTTATTTGTTGTGTATTTATTATACATTGTGTGTATATATATGTATATATATATATATATATATATGATTTTTGTGTTTAGTAGTGTTTTATTAAATATTTTTATTATATTTATATAGAGAGAGAGAGATGTTTGAGACATTGTTTTTATTTGTTGTGTATTTATTACACATATTATACATTATATATTAGTGCTGTCAAATCGATCAAAAGTTTGTGCTTATATATGTGTATATATATTATTACATATTATATATTTCTGTGTGTTTATATGTAAATACACACACACACACACATGTATACACGCATATATTATGTAAACACAAACATTTGTTAGATGTCACGATTAATTGATTTGACAGCACTAATATATATAATATAATTTGTTGTGTTTATGTACATATACAGAACAAATCTGCATTTGGAAGAGATTACGTCACATTACTAAAGTAATTTTATGTTGACTCTAAACTTTTTTCCTCTTTCTTTTTTTCAGGACGGAATGAGCTAATTGCTCGGTACATCAAGCTTCGAACAGGAAAGACACGGACCAGGAAACAGGTGGAGAAATTTGGATTCTTACAGTGATTTGAATTCTAGAATATTTGGTTTTCCTGTAAAATATCTAAACATCAATTTAAACAATGCCTAAATTTAATTCATACGCAAATTAGTGTAAAATAATAAGACATGTTTTCAGAGAATGTTTTTCGTATTCCGTTGGCAAAGTTTTTACTTCTTGTTTTAAGCATAAACCTCACTAAATTTGTGCTTAAAACAAGAAAAAAAATTAAACTTAAATCAAGATATGTTCTCTGAAATCTCTGAAATGCTCTGGTTTGATAATAAAATGCAATGCAATGTAAGTCACTTCAAATAAAAATGTACAATAAAATGAAGACAATTCTTAATATCTTGAATTTTGCTTTTCAAGTGAACTTATCTTGTTTTAAGAATGTTTAGATATTGGATATCATTGGATATTGATATTTTGCAGTGTATTTGTATGTAAATCTCTGATGGCAACTCTACAGTTTAACCTGTCCCTACTAAAGCTAAATGGATTAAATCGGTTAATTGCTTTTATTTGACTGCGATGTCACACATTAACAGCAACAGGAAGTACAGCAAATGTCAGACTGGGATTTAGAGATAGGATTGTCCTCCCAAACAGACTTTCACTGAGTGTAAATGTTTGGCCCCTGAGGGCCTCCATGCTGAAACGGACTTCAGCAGTGTGATTTATCGCACACAGATCGGATATCGGTGTATGTCTTCAGCACCTCTCTCAGTCCCGCTTGTTAGACCCACAAACAACTGCTGCCCTCCGGTCAGCCCGTTACGATCGGGGTCACATCACACGCTGCCGGGGCGGGGGTTTGGAATCCGATAGCGTTCCGTATCGCATGATGTCACTCAGGCCTTGTCACATACTGAGTCTTAAGCCTTCTGAGAGAGTTGAGGTGAGCTGGGGCCCGAGAGGAAAAGTTATAGCTAAAAACAAGAATAGGAACTAGAATCGCACCTCATAACGACAAATGAAGGTCGAAGCAATCGCTAACATAAATAATATATATATATATTTCAAATATATATAAATTAGCTTCACTTTTTTATATGACTAACACTGATGAATAAACATATTATGTAAGCAGTCCCGAACTATTTTTGTTAATAAGTTGGCATGAGCAACTACAATCAAAATAACACAAAGTGAAGATAAAGTGGCATTTTGGGGTTACGGACACGATAGTTATCATAGTATAGCACGATAGTATTCATGCTAACATGAACCGTTAATGAAACAGTGCTCCGGATGTAGAATGAACATCATACTTGCATGCAAATCCTTCCCAGCTGACACGACGCACCAGTTACGTAATTTTGGTACTTTTTTCTTAATTTCATGACTTACTAATTGACAACATAACTACGACGTTGCATGCTCGCGATTTCTTTTGCGCTTTATTTATAATGAAGTGATATACAGCGCGCGCCACTGCATTTGCGCGTACGCCGCGAGCACAGTATAACAGCTGCCTGACAGGACAGGAAACTTCGTTTTTTTCTGAGGTGAGAGACTTTTTATTTCGTATAACGTTAATGACACTGACAAATAGCCTGACAACATCTCATATGACCGTAGATACTGAGGCAACGCGTATTTCATAGACACAGAAGTGAAAGCTTTGACGCACGTCTTTCAAAATAAAAGTCTCGCATCAGTTGTTTCTTTGACTGCACTCTCTGCGACCCACTAGTTCAGAAACACTGATTTAAAGGGATGGTTGATTATGATTTCACTTTTTTAACTTTAGTTAGTGTGTAATATTGCTGTTTGAGCATAAACAACATCTGCGAAGTTATGACGCTCAAAGTTCAATGCAAAGGGAGATATTTTCTTTTACAGAACTCTGTTTAAGGACTTAAACAAACGAGAACATGCAACAAAGGGGGTGAGGCCATGTTGAGCTGCTTTAGAGAAGAGGAAGAGTTGTTGTAGTAGAGTGTTGTTACCATGCCATCATTTTACGCCGGACTGCTTCACAAACGAGGGTCAATTCAACGCTGGATTTGCACAAAAGATTAACATTACGGCACATGCTAGTCGATGAGTTGAATCAACTCCACAGCAACTACATAAATTTATCCACTAACCATTCAGAAACGTCTAAAAGTTGTAACTTCTTCCTGAGTCTCTCCATCAGTGTCGACTCCGGTTTGAACAATGTAAGGCTGAACACCGTTACTGACAATCCTCATTTTGGCTGCGTGAGATTCTCCAGCTTTGTTGTTGTTGAGCGACCGAAGCGTGAGCTGTTAAAGCTCCGCCCTCTTCTGGAAATGGGGCGGGGAGCAGCAGGTCATTTGCATTTAAAGGGACACACACAAAAACGGCATATTTTTGCTCACACCCAAATAGGGGCAAATTTGTCAAGCTATAATAAATGATCTGTGGGGTATTTTGAGCTGAAACTTCACAGACACATTCTGGAGACACCAGAGACTTATATTACATCTTGTGAAAGGAGCATAATAGGTCTCCTTTAAAGTACCTCGGTGTACCATGCAAATATCAATATGTTAATCATTGTATATACAAACATTGACACCAACTGTGCACTGGTACATTTTGAATGGCTTTACACTTTATTTCGATAATCCACCAGACATTTTACTAACTACAAGCAATTTTGCAACTACATGCAAACTAACTCTCATTAGAGACTGTTAGGTTAGAGTTAGGGTTAGAAGTATAAGTTGACATGTCACTGTATGCATCAAAATAAAGTGTTAACAGATATCAAGCAGACTGCTAGTTGACATGTACTTGCAAAGTTACTTATAGTTTGTAGAATGCCTTAAGTGGACCATCGAAATAAAGCGTTACCGAAATGATTTTAAATGAAAAGATCAGCCTTAAAATCCCTTTGTGTTTTCCGCAGGTCTCCAGTCACATTCAGGTGTTGGCGCGACGGAAGGCTCGGGAAATTCAGGTGAAACTCAAGGTAGATAATGAACTCTAATGCTGATCACCTGTTTGCAAATTAGCACCATTATCGCTTTCCAGCCAAAGCATTTGTTAATGATGTGAAGAGAGGCTCAAATTCTGGGCAATTTGCGAGTGAATGTCGCCTAGGCATTATTCAGATACAAATATAATTGCAGGCAATATCATACACCACGCTATAAATCAATTTCAGCACGTCACTAATTTTCAGAAAACGTGTGACCTCTGGCTGTATAAGCGCTTAGCGGACGGCTCGGTAATATCGGGTCTTCTTCTTGCGCGCTCTTGTCTTTCATCATATGGCATAGTTCAGCCATTGGCCGGCGGCCATCTTGGCCCAGCTGTCCGAGTGCGGTGCTGGTCACACGGCTAACACTGACAGCCCTTTTAAATACGTTTCTGTAACTGAGAACTGTGACGGACACACACATGGCCATATTTCAGCCTGCAGGGTTTGCCAGTTCAGGGCTGAAGAATGCATCGGCTAGTCATGCTTCAAGGACACAGCAGTTGCTTGAGCCTGCCGTGGACGACTGTGACCTCTGTGCGTTTCGCTGTATCGAAATCAGTCCGACAAGTGTTGAGGAGTCACTATAATCACGCTCTTCTAAAATGTTCACATACGAAACATTCATTTTAGTTGCATAATAAGTCCCTATGTTACACATATATTTTTTTTCCAAAATGAGGCAGTAATGTGCAAAGCTAAAGTGTCCTCTCTTTCCCATATGATTCATATTTGTGAATCGTTCCCTCGGATGAACAAGTTCAAAAAGAAGCAGTTCACTGATTCCAGTTTAGCTGTTTTTAGCAATATATTTAATTTAATATATATTTATTATTGTTAGATATTTATTTTAATATACTTATTTTTTGAAGCATTAGAGAGACTGAATCATTCTAGTGAATCAGTTCATTCAGACGAACAAGCTCAAAAAGGAGCAATTCACTGATTGCAATCAGTTTTGCATTTTTAGCAATATATTTAGTTAAAAAATTATTATATTTAGATATATATTTTATTAGATATGCCTCTTTTTTTCAAACTGAGGCAGTAATAAAATGCACAAAACTAAAATGTCCTCTCTTTTAGCTTTATTCATTTTTATGAATCATTCATTTGGACAAACAAGTTAAAAAAGAATCAATTCACTGATTCCTCTCACTGCTCAGAAGTCTGTTGCATTTTGCTGGTTTTATATCTTTGTATTTTGTTAAATATATATATATATTCATTACATTTAGATATTTTTATTTTAATACATTTACTTATTTTTTTTAACTGAGGTAATAATAAAATGAGCTCAGCTAAAATGTCCTCTCTCGTATGAAGCATTAGAAAGTGAATTGGTTCATTCGGATGAAGGAGTTCAAAACGAAGCAATTCACTGATTGCAGTTTGCATTTTTTAGCAATATATTTAGTATATTCAATATATACTTATTATATTTTAGATATATATATATATATATATATTTTTTAACAGATATGCTTATTTTTCAAACTGAGGCTATGATAAAATGCGCTCAGCTAAAATGTCCTCTCTTTCTCATATGAAACGTTTGGAATCAGAAGACTGATTCTTTTTAGTGAATCACTTTATTTGGACGGTTTATCTAAATGAACCACTGAAAAATGATTCATTAGTTCATTTGACAACTTCAGTTAAGAGTAGCTTGTAGCCAGTATCTTTCTCAACACTGAATTGGTTTCATGAAAGTTACAGCAGGATTTTGGGTTGACTTCTTCTTCTCTGTGGTTGAGGAGTCTCACATTCACGTCCAGCAGATCACAGGCGTCTATAGTTGATTTTCTTCCTCCAGCAGCTGATCCCAGGCACAGTAAACATGTTTGAAGTGCAGGTACGGGGAGCTGTGCCTCCACACGCTGTGTTTTTCCAAGCCTGGTCTCCTGTTTCATAATGTCGGAGCTCCCAGTTCTTCATGTGACCTCTAGGAGAAGAAGTCAACCTGTCAACACCACTCAAACCTGCTAGAGCCATAAACCATGAGCCTTCCCATCACACACACACACACACACACACACACACAGGCAGACACAGACACACACACACACATGCAGACACATACACAGACACACACACACACACACAAACACACGCAGACATACATGCAGACACACACAAACACACACACATTCACACTCAAATACACACACGCGCACACTCACACGCGCACACTCACACACGCTCGCACACACACACACTCACCCGTATATGCACATACACACACACAAACACACACACGCAGACACATACACACACTCACGCTCAAACACACACACACACACACATCCTCATACACACACTCACATACACAAACACACTTTTACACAATATCACTCAAATACACACACTCTCTCTCATACACACTCACATACAAACACACTCACACACACACTCACTCTCACTCACACACACATACACACCCTCACACTTACAAACACACACTCACATACACACACACAAACACACTCACATACACACACACACACACACACACAAACACACACTCAAATACACACTAACACACACACTCACACTAAAATACACAAACACACACTCAAACTCAAATACACACACTCTCACACACACACATACACACTCTCTCTCTCACACACACACATACACACACTCACACAAACACACAGACACACACACTCTCTCACTCATACAGACACACTCACACACACACACACACAGCTGTCAAATGAGGACTTTCCATTGGCTTCTGTTGTTCTTAAATTAAGCGAATTATAATTACAAAACACTAACTGGGTGATATAATCTAAGAAAACATATCTCAGTATTGTTCAGCCTTTTTATTTGCTCTAAAGGGTTCAGTTTACAATTAAAGAATTGAATCAAATCATTTAAATGGGCTGTTTGAAGTGATTTGTGGGAATGAATCAAACTTAAACTCATTTTATTTTATATTTTATTATAATTTGTTTATTTTTTATTTTATTTTATATTGTGTGCCCAATTTACTTAAAACGAGGGAACGAATTAGTGAAACTTGTGGATGTATTAGTAAGTTGTGGGAACAAATTCTTAATTTGTGGCCACGATATACATAATAATATACACAACCTTCAGTTTAATGGGATAAACATTTCTGATGTTTCTGATGTTGTTGTCTTCTGAAAGGACCAGGCAGCCAAAGACAAAGCCATGCAGAGTATGTCCAGCATGTCGTCGGCCCAGATCATCTCCGCCACGGCCTTTCAGAACAAGATGGCTCTGCAGGGGCTCTCGCGGCCGGCCTACCCTACAGCTGCTGGGGTGAGACGCGTCTGAACACGCACCATCGCTCATGATAGTCCTTTGAGCTTTCAACTCCAGAAGAAGGCTAATCTTCATTTCATGTCTCTGTTTTTCATGTCTCAGTTTTGGCATGGTGCTCTCGCAGGACAAACCGCAGGTCCTGAAGAGTAAGTTCTTGTTCTGTGTGAGTGTTTTGATCGGATCATCTTTAGTAAAGGGTTGCACATCTGGGCAGGTTGAAAGTATGTCTTGCAGTCACAGAGGTTAAACTGAAGCCAAACCGAACTTGACCAATAAAAAAGATAAAAAGTTTTTGTCATTACTTAAACCATTATATACGCACAGTATATATTGCATATAATGTATATTATATTTTTATATTATAAAATTTTTAAAAAAAATATAGAATTATATATATTTTTTAAAATATTTTTCATATTATAGAATTTTTAAAATATCTTTTAGAAATGTTATTTATATTATATAATATAAATATATTTATATAAGGCAATATATATATATTTAATAAATTAAATGGATTTAATTATATATAACATATTTATATTTTATATTTTATAATTATAATAAATTCAATATTTATTGAAACGTTATTTATTTTATATTATTTGTATTACAATAAGTATATAATTTATATAAAGCTAAACATATATATTCATTGAAAGAAACTGATTTTATTATATATAATATCTGTTTGTATTTATTAATCTTTTATAGAAATTGTTATTCTACTATTTATATTATAATATTTATATATTTATCTAATTTATATAATGCTAAAAATATATTCAATAAAAGAAATTGATTTTATAACATGTTTATATATATTATAGATGTATAAAATGTATTATATTTACATATATAAAAATTTTAGATATACATTTTATATATAAATTGTATATATATATATATATATATTTATGTTATGAAATATCATCTTTTATAAAAATTGTATTATATTTTATATTATTTATATTGTAATATTTATATAATTTATGTGAAGCTATATATATATATATATATATATATATATATATTAAAAAAAGGATTTTAATATATATAACATCTATTTATTTATATATTAATCTTTTATATAAAAATATTTTATTTTATTAACTAGCAATTTTTCAATAATTAAATTTTTTTCATAATCAAGAAACATCAAAAAAGCTGATATTTGGTTGTCTTTTCCAAACAGCATCAAGCCATTTTCCCAACAAAACTTTGTCATGCAAGCCACTGGTCCTCCGTCTATAACAGGTCAGTGCCATTAAAAACTACACCTGATTTAAATTACATACAATACACTGATCTATATACGTCATGATGGCTTCCTCTTCTGTCCCTCAGGTTATGAAAGCGCAACGGGTCTGTCGATGTCCTCGAACGCACCGCCCTGGCAGGGTCGCAGTATCGCCAGCTCCAAACTGCGCATGCTGGAGTTCTCCGCTTTCCTAGAGCAACCTCAGGATCCAGAGACTGTGAGTGCTTCATCATTTTAATACTTATGGTTATATGGACCAAACTGGCCTATACTTATGTAGATTTGCTCTTTACAGGTCAACAAACACCTGTTTGTACACATCGGTCAGTCCAACCCCACGTATAGCGATCCGTACCTAGAGGCCGTGGACATACGGCAAATTTATGACAAATTCCCAGAGAAGAAAGGAGGGCTGAAGGAGCTGTTTGAGAAGGGACCGGCTAACGCTTTCTTTCTCGTAAAGTTCTGGGTAAGAACCTCACAGACACATCCCAAACCATGAATCAACCTCTTTGTTTGGACCATCAGACCAAGGTTAGTTAGTCACTGCTGTGTCATGTTAGTCAGTTATATCTGTACGTTTTAAAGAACAAGCTATATATTTATATTAACATAGATATAAATATAATTTACATTTATGTAAAAAAATATAGAATTAATTTATAAAAAGTAATTTTTTATAAAAAATATTTAAGTTTTATATATATATATATATATATATATGTATATATATAATTTCTGTTTTTATATATTCTAAAATACAAAATATAAATATTTACATACATTTTTTAGAATTAATTTATAAAAATAATTAATTAAAATTATATATAGATATAAATTAATTCTAATTATATTTATAAATGATATATATAATTTATCATTTATAAATATAATTTACATTTATGTAAAAATATAGAATTAATTTATAAAAATATATTAATTAAAATAATATATATATATCATTTTATATATATATATATATATATATATATATATATATATATATATATAAATTAATTTATTAAAAAAAAGTAAAATAAAATAAAATATAAATTATACTTGCATAGATATTTTTATTATTTTTTCCAAATCCAATTTTGGAACAATGGAATACAGAACAAATTTGGCTTTGGAAGAGATACATACATGTAACTACGTGCAAAATAAAATTAGTCTAAATTTACCAATTATCCATTACAGTGGCTTGTAACATGTTGCTGGTCTCTTGTATCTTATTGCTTAAATAAGACATTTGAAGTTTTAAATAAGTATGAAGTTTATTGGCTGTTGTAAATCTATATTGCTGGACACTGGGTGCGTGACCCTCTGGAGAAAGGTTTCAGAGGACAAGATGTTGGACCTTCAGCGGGAAGAGTGACAGTGTCTGCTCTTTCATTAGAGAAATCTGAGCTGGGGCACCTGTCTCTCGTGCTGTCACTCCCCCCAAAACCACACGCTTCCAGATATTTATAGAGCCGCCAGCCTCCAGAGAGAGACTTAAGTATTGTTCAAGTGCTTGATCGTTGCCTTTTTGTGTTAGTGAGATTACTGTGGGTCTGACTGTACTCGCTGTTTGTCTGTTTTGGTGTAGACCATGCTAAAAAACATGTTCACTTAAGCAACAATGCAGTCACGGTGCAGTCAAGGGAAGAGGAGCAGAGGATCTCAATTGCAGCAGATTTAATATATTTACCAAAAAACAAAACAAAGAAGGCAAGAATCAATGTGTCTTCATGTGTGAAAATACAATACAGGACAAAGAGAAGAACCAAACTGAGTGCTTAAACATGGCTGAATGAGGAACCAAACCAGACTCAGGTGAACATAATCAATTAACTAATGAGTAAGAAACCAAACTAGAAACAGGAACTAAACACAGGAAGAAAACTAAAGGAAAAACAACATAAGAGTCCACAGTTTCCTCTATGTTATTGTTTCAATTTAATTAACATTTTATTTTTTTTAAAATAAGGGAGTGTGTACAATAGCATATCCCATATTAAAAATATTATATAAAATATTATATTATTTATAGTATAAAAGATGTGAATATATAATTTTAAATTTAATATAATCTATAAATATTTAATATTATATATAATATTAAATTGAATATATTTTTATATAATATATTATATTATTCTATTATATAAACATGCAATTGAACACAATCCCTTATTTAAAAAGTTATATATATATATAATTATATATTGTATATATAAATAATTATTAAAGAATTTTACTGTGTGTGTATATATACTGTATATACATACGTATATATTTTATATATATAATATAAATATATATGTGTGCATATAAATACACATATATATACATATATATGTATACAGTATATACATATTATATATATTCTATGTAATTGAAGCACAATTAAAAGTGTAAGTTCATATTAAAATAATATTATATATATATATATATATATATATATATATATATATATATATACTTTGTATGTCATTGAAGCACAATTAATAAAGTAAAACTGTGTTATTTTACTGAGGTATGGAGAATCATGAGGTTTCACTGGTATCAACTACAGAAATGTTGTCATCATGACACTCAACAACACTCAAATTGTCCATTAAAGAGCCTCTGAGAGCTTTATCAGAGCCCAAGGCCTTCTAGGTTTCTGGTGACCGTACAGGTGGCTGTGAAGAAACATTAGATATATTAAGTCCATTAAGAATCTGGCTATAAAAAACAACATCAACATCGCTAGGCCTCCGTTTCCTGCGCTCATAAGTATAGGTCATGACTTGGGCGTCCTCGGGCACAGGTTGTCATGGTGACGTTGACAGGCCCGCTAGGTTGTTCTCCAAAGCTATGGCATTCTAGATTAAATTTTCACGCTGGCTATGGCCACCATCTCACACCGTGCCTCGCGGCCCTGTCCTAACGGATCGGCCCATGCTTTTGAAGTGCGCTCGGAATCGGATTTGCGCCGGCCGTGCTAAATTGTTACACAGGCAGCCGGACGCAGTAATTCGATTTGGAGCGTCGCGGGTAGTTGATTGTAATTGGATGAATTCCCTCGCAGAGAGAGAGCGGAGCGAGGGAGTGCCGATTGAGTGGAGAAATGAAGATAAACGAGGGAATAAAGTAGAGAGGGGGGATGGAGGCGGGGCGTCCGGCGGGGAGAGGGATGGTGGTGCGCTCCTAATGGGACGTTATGAGAACGTGGACGCAGGGGGAAAAGGTGAAGCTGCTTTACGTCTGCGCTGCTGTGAATTGTGGGATGTGATGATCACTTTAGAACTGCCCTGACCCGTCTGTTCATCAGCTCAGGCCCATAAACAGGGCATGATCTGATATTTCTACACCTGACGCTTTTATTTTGGAACCCTTGCACTCTTTGATTTCAGACAGAATCACTCCAACTTTTTCCTGATTGTTCCAGAACACAAAACACAAACATTCAATGATTCATTTGCATCATCATACTGCTTTTCATTTACATTATTGTATTAAAATGCGATCTTATGCAATTTTATAAGGGCAAAACCTTATCGCACTTTGAACAGATACTTTGCCAAAGCAATGGCGCAAAACAACGTTAGAGCACGAAAACTATTATATAATTATTTTACAATTTTTACATTTTTTTGCATTATTATATTATTTTTTACATGACAAATAACCACACTTTGCCCCCAATTTGATCATTATTGATGCAAAAAAATGATATATTTTTTATTTTTATAAATATTAAAAAAATAATATATAATACTATTTAATAATATAAAAAATTATACAAGTAATATATATCATTATATTGTATATGAAAACTGATATGTTTTTTGCATTATGATAATGATATTTTGGGGGAAAATATACTTAACTATCATAAAAAAAAATAATGTCTCAATGCATAAATCCGTAATATTATTAAAATAGGCTTCATATTATTTATGCAAAATATAATCAAATATTTAATATATTTTCAATTTTGAGATGAAATGTGATGCAGACATGTTTTGACAGGTTCTGTGGAATTCACCAACAAATGTTTATTTTCCATCAAAAATGCCATAATAGCACATTAATAATATACAAGGATAAACATAGTAATACCATGATTTTTGAACACTATCCTGATGGTAGTACCATGGTTATTTTTATGCAAAAAAAAAAAAAATAAAAATAAAAAAAAAAATATATATATATATATATAATAGTTTTTTGTTTGTTTTTTTGCTTGTTTGTTTTTTTTGGTGATGAAATACTGTATGACCCAAATTTGTTGGCATGTATTTTCCCTAAAAATAATAATAATAAAAAGAAATGCCATGATAGCACTTTGAAAATATACAATGGAGAACCGTAGTAATACCATGTTTTTTTGGACACTGTCCGATGGTTGATTCATGGTATTCTTTGAAATACCTTTTAATTATATAATGTATGAATATGGTATTTATTCATTACTATGGTATATATAACAATATCATGGTATGATACCACCACAGTACTTTTGAAGAACGTTTGAGTTTTTCTGTTTTTAGAGTTCCACTCTTGTGTCTATAAGCTGTGTGTGTTCAGTCTGAATGAGTGTGATCTGATTCTGCAGGCAGATCTGAGCATCAACCTACAGGACGACAGCAGCTTCTTCTATGGCGTATCGAGTCAGTACGAGAGCTCCGAAAATATGATCATCACCTCCTCCACTAAAGTCTGCTCGTTTGGGAAACAGGTGGTGGAAAAGGTGGAGGTAAGACGAGTGTGTGTGTGTGTGTGTGTACTGAATTAATGTGAACTGTCACAACTTATTTTACACCAAAAGCATCTTATGACCAGCACAGGTCCATCAAATTGTTTTAAAGGCCGTAACAAATGACATTAGTGCCCAGATCAGGAGAAAGATTGCCTCCATATGCAAATCTATCACAGTATTAAGTCATCATAATTCTATTATATGGCATGTATATGTGACTTGTGTTCAGCTTGAGCTCGTTTCTGCATAGAGGGATGAAACAATAATCATCTCTCTCTCTCTCTCTCTCGTTCAGACGGAGTACGCTCGCTTCGAGAGCGGCAGATACGTGTTCAGGATCCATCGATCACCGCTGTGTGAATACATGATCAACTTCATCCATAAACTCAAACATCTACCAGAGAAATACATGATGAACAGCGTACTTGAAAACTTCACCATTCTGCAGGTAAAAGTGTTTGTTTATAACAGAATCACATGCATCAAAATTTGTTTACACCATCAAATTGTTTTTTTGTTTTATATATATATATATATATATATATAAAAGCGTGAAAGCGTCTTTAAACTCTTTATTCCTCCGTCACATGTTCCTCCATTGTGAACTGATTCCAGCCCCTCAGCAATAACTGAGTTAATTCAGTTTAACGTCAGCAGTCGTTATAAACTCAAGGCTGTTGAGGAAATGAAAAATGAGGCTGTAGTCACGGCGACAATGTGTCTCGAGAACATTGGTGTCCAGTGTGTGGGACGCTGCCCCGGCGCTGAGACCCCGAGACAATGACCGCTCTCACCGACACAACAGACCTCAGACAGAGCAGACCGTCAATGGTGTGATTGAGTGAATGACGCACAGAGACACAAACACACACACTGAAGTGTGCAGAATGTGACACAGTCATTAAACATACATGTATAGTAATGTAGTTCAAATATACAGTACATGTATACATTTATATCTCACACACACACATACACACAAATATATATATGTATGTATGTGTGTGTTTGTGTCTGTGAGTGTGTCTGTATGTGTGATTGTGTGTGTCTGTGAGTGTGTGTCTGTGTGTCTGTGAGTGCATGTGAGTGTGTGCATCTGTGCATGTGTCTGTGAGTGTGTCTGTGAGTGTGTGTGTGTCTGAGTGAGTGTGTGTGTTTGTGTGCATATGTGTGTGTTTGTGTCTGTGAGTGTGTCTGTATGTGTGATTGTGTGTGTAAGTGTGTCTGTGCGTGTCTCTGTGAGTGTGTGTGTCTGAGTGTGTGTGTTTGTGCCTCTGTGTGTGTGTGTGTGTGTGATTGTGTGTGTCTGTGAGTGTGTGTGTTTGTGTCTGTGCATGTGTGTGTGTCTGTGAGTGTATGTCTGTGTGTTTGTGTGTGTCTCTGTGTGTGTGTGTGTCTTTGTGTGTCAGTGAGTGTGTGTCTGTGTGTGTGTTTGTGTTTGTGTGTGTCAGTGAGTGTGTGTCTGTGTGCGTGTCTTTGTGTGTGTTTTTGTGTGTGCTTGTGTGTATCTCTGTGTGTCTGTCTGTGTACGTGTGAGTGTGTTTGTCTCTGTGTGTGTCTGTGAGTATGTGTGTGTTTGTGTGTGCATCTCTTTGCATATGTGTGTATTTGTGTGTGTATGTGCGATTGTGTGTGTGTGTTTGTGTCTGTGAGTGTGTCTGTATGTGTGATTGTGTGTGTCTGTGAGTGTGTGTCTGTGTGTCTGTGAGTGCATGTGTGTGTGTGCATCTGTGCATGTGTCTGTGAGTGTGTGTCTGAGTGTGTGTGTCTGAGTGAGTGTGTGTGTTTGTGTGCATATGTGTGTGTTTGTGTCTGTGAGTGTGTCTGTATGTGTGATTGTGTGTGTAAGTGTGTCTGTGCGTGTCTCTGTGAGTGTGTGTGTCTGAGTGTGTGTGTTTGTGCCTCTGTGTGTGTGTGTGTGTGTGTCTGTGAGTGTGTGTGTTTGTGTCTGTGCATGTGTGTGTGTGTCTGTGAGTGTATGTCTGTGTGTTTGTGTGTGTCTCTGTGTGTGTGTGTGTCTTTGTGTGTCAGTGAGTGTGTGTCTGTGTGTGTGTTTGTGTGTGTCAGTGAGTGTGTGTCTGTGTGCGTGTCTTTGTGTGTGTTTTTGTGTGTGCTTGTGTGTATCTCTGTGTGTCTGTCTGTGTACGTGTGAGTGTGTTTGTCTCTGTGTGTGTCTGTGAGTATGTGTGTGTTTGTGTGTGCATCTCTTTGCATATGTGTGTATTTGTGTGTGTATGTGCGATTGTGTGTGTGTGTGTGTGTTTGTGTCTCTGTGTGTGTGTTTGTGTCTCTCTGTGTCTGTCTGTGTACGTGTCTGTGAGTATGTGTGTGTTTGTGTGTGCATGTGTGTCTCTATGCATATGTGTGTATTTGTGTGTCTGTGTATGTGCGATTGTGTGTGTGTGTTTGTGTCTGTCTGAGTGTGTATGTGTGCGCGTCTGTGAGTGTGTGTGTCTGTGAGTGTATTTGTGTGTGCGTATGTATGTGTGAGTGTGTGTTTACAGTGAATCATTCAAAACTAAAATACTAGTCAGATATATAACATCAGCATTTGCTGTCAGACATTTTGTACGAGCCAAATTGAGGTGTGTGTGTGTGTGTGTGTTTGTGTACTTGTACAACTATCTTTTGACTGGTTTGAGTTTCAGACCAGTGGAGCGAGGACATTTTGGCCGGTGGGTTTATGGTAAGGCAGTTGTGATGGCAGGGTTAGGGTGAGGAGCTGGAGACTGCATCGTGTCGATGAATGTCCTCACAAAGATGTACATGCATTCATGTTTTGTGACTTCTGTGTTGTTTAATGAGAGATGAAAATCAACACTTACAGTACAGTATTCATTCATTCAACGTTATTACAAAGAAAGTAACTAATACATCCCTGGTATTCACACTTTCCACCATGCAATCAATTACCAGTGGGATAAAATCAAGTCTCAAGTTGATCCTGTTTCAATCGGAAATATGTTGTTCTCTTTTACTGACAAACTCTTTGAATGTCTGGTTCTCTCTCTGTCACAGGTGGTAACCAACAGAGACACTCTAGAAATCTTGCTATGCATCGCTTACGTGTTTGAAGTGTCCACCAGTGAGCATGGAGCCCAGCATCACATCTACAGACTGCTGAAAGACTGAGACTGAGCGTGAGACTGACAGACGCCACAGTGCCACAGCGCCCCCTACCGGCCACAGCCCAAACCTCCTGCGCTTCTGCAAGAGTCGCCGTGGACACGGAGGGCAAATGACTCTCTAACACTCCTGTTCAGAGGCACAAACAGAGGATCTGCCGGAATCAGAAATCTGAAAGTCATGACATTGATTATTATTTTTTTTTTTTTTTTTTTGTATAATGGGAACTGTAATAAGAGGACGAAATGCATGAGAAAGTTTTTTGATTTTCTTCATCTCATCTCATTTTAGCCCCAAAGAGTTTGTGTTAGTGTTTGTTAGTATGGAATACAGCTGGGAATGATGGTCATCTACCGGACTAAAGCTTTTTCACAAACCAAGAGTGGACTTTCCTTCATATATCAGGGCAAATGTGAACGCCAAACGACAGACTTGAGTATTGAATGTTGATGTGGTTTTTTTTGTAGATTTGCTGCATTGTATTTATCAGCCATATTCTTGGATGTGGAAAACTTCGACTTAAAGGGATAGTTCACCCAAAAATAAATGATACCATGATTTACTCACCCTCAAGCCATCCTAGGTGTATATGACTATCTTCTTTCAGACAAACACAATCGGGGATTGTTTATAATGGTTGTGAATAGATGCCCACATTTTGAAGACAAAAAAAAAATGCATCCATCCATAAAAAAATGAATCCATACAACTCCAGGGGGTTAATAAAGGCCTTCTGAAGCGAATTGATCTGTTCGTGTAAGACAAATATTCTTATTTAAAACTTTATCAAGTAAAATAACGAGCTTCCGATGCGACAGCCATAGGCATCTGACATACATCCAAAAAGCGATGTAGTAAACAATCTCCAATCTGAAAGAACATATACACCAAGGATGGCTTGGGGGTGATTAAATCATGGGATAATTTTCATTTTTGGGTGAACTATCCCTTTAAAACAGTCTAACTAACCTGAATGAAATTCATAGTGATCTGAGGAAGCTCTCGTGGCGAGAGATTCATGACTTTTCTCCACAAGGGCTTGTAAAAACAAACATGTAACTGCTTATTTTACCTGATTCTATTTCAGTACGGTTACCTTAAACACAAACGTGTCAGATAAGAGTTTGATATTTGGAATAAAGAGCGTGTGTTATCCCTTGAAACTGATTGAGTTATTTCTGTTGTTCTGGTGCTCATAATTTTGTTTTAACTTCAATTATGAAAAAGGGTATGTTTATACAACAATGATGTAATTCATGGATTAGTTCACCCAAAAATGAAAATTCTGTCATTAATTACTCACCCTCATGTCATTCCACACCTGTAAAACCTTTGTTCATCTATAGAACACAAATTAAGATATTTTTGATGAAATCTGAGAGCTCTATGACTCCTCCATAGACAGCAAAATAAACACTTTCAAGGTCCAGAAAGCTACTAAAGACATCGCTAAAATAGTCCATGTGACTGCAGTGGTTCAACCTTAATGTTATGAAGCGACGAGAATACTTTTTGTGCGCAAAAACAAAACAAAAATAATGCTGGATGTAAACAACTTATGAGAATGACACAGAAGAGAAGACGTTGAATAAAGTCGTTATTTTGTTTGTATTCTCGTCGCTTCATAACATTAAGGTTGAACCACTGTAGTCAGGTCTTACGGGTGTGGAACAACATGAGGGTGAGTAATTAATGACAGAATTTTAAATTTTGGGTGTACAAACCCTTTTAAAAACATAAAAGTTTATCCATTGCGTTTTTGAAACGACCCCGACCCCGTTTATACGGATCCGTGAAAACAATAATAATACATTCATTTTATGTAGTGCCTTTCTGCAAACTCAAGATCACTTTACAGTATTATAACAAGCAAACACAACAACAGGCAAAGAGACGATATAGATACAATAAGCACAGATAACAACACACCTGACATGAAGTGTTATGTCATCAATGCAGGCCGATATGGAGTCGGCGGGAAAAGGAACAATGCGTTGAGACTGGATGTAAATTTGGGTGTCATAGCAATTGAAGTTAAAGCCATGATGACGAATAATGTTACCTAATGGAAGCATGTAAATGAGGAAGATTAAAGGTCCAAGAACAGAACCCTGGGGAACACCGTGTGAGACAGGGACAGTAGTGGACTTAAAGGGTTAGTTCACCCAAAAATGAAAATAATGTCATTTATTACTCACCCTCAAGTCCTTCCACAGACCTTCGTTCATCTTCAGAACACAAATTAAGATATTTTTAATGAAATCCGATGGCTCAGTGAGGCCTGCATAGGGAGCAATGACATTGAACTTCTTAAGATCCAGAAAGATACTCAAAACATATTTAAAACAGATCATGTGACTACAGTGGTTCAATCTTAATATTATAAAGCGACGAGAATACTTTTTGTGCACCACAAAACAAAATAACGACTTTTCAACGATATCTAGTGATGGGTGATTTCAAAACACTGCTTTGAATCTTTTGTTTCTAATCAGTGATTCGGATCGTGTGTCAAAATGCCAAACTGCTGAAATCACGTGACCCACTGTCAACAAAATACAGAGAAAAAATTATTTAATAATTTGCTAAAAACAGAAAAAGATAAATAATGAGGGTAAGAAATTAATTTATACATCAATTAGAGTAGACAAAAGGCATTACAAAGTGAAGTGGTTCTTGCTTATTTACTGAATATGTAACGATGTTGAAACCAAAACAAGAAAAATTGTTTTCTTGTAGTGTATATAGAATCTGCAAAGAAGACAAATTTATAACAAAGCAAGCATTGTCTTTAGTAGAGTCAGATTCATAGTGTCCCAACATAATGTCTTTAAAAGTTATGGTTACATCTTGTAGGATATTATCATTAATAAATGTGCCAATACTTTTCCAAAGTATGATATGAACTTTTCTACTTTCTACTACCTTTGACGTCACAGCTCACGTTTGGGATCCATCAGCCAATCAGCGTGATATTTGAGTTTAAAAAGGATCCTGCGCCATCTAGTGGCATGTTGTAGTTCATCATTCGTTAAAAATCATAATAAAATAATACTATTTTATTGTACTGATGCTGTAAAAATATTAGCATTCATAAATCTTGATAATAATGATGTTGCTTCATTTACTAACTTATCTTAGCTAACTCCAGGCTCCTGTAAAATGCCCAAATAAATGTCAGAATAAAAGTATCAGCATTCTTAGTAACAGCAAGAAATGCCACTAGTGTCTAATCTGTTAAGTGTTTTCATGGTGCATGTCAAACTAAACATTTGCCCTTCAAATTCCCGACTCCCTTGGGTTGGATTGTGTCCTCTCAGTGCCTGACCTGGCAAACTCGAGGCTGATCCCAGTGCAACAACTTCACCTTGGCTCTGAGAGTTCATTCTCCAGCCAGTATTTGCAGCCTTCATAGATCTGCTGTATTTTGGAAAATGGAGTGTGAAAGCCACTCGGCTACCTGATCCAGGTGTCTTTTGGCAAACATGGCTGTAACACACACAAACAGTGGAAATGAGTCACAAACGGGGAAAACAGTATCACCTTCTGTGATTCGAAATCCGGGCCTGCACAGTTAGAATAATCCTCTCCGATTTCTCCAGAAGGAATCAAACACTTCTCATCTGAGGAACAAAGAGCCAATGGTGTTCCTCAGGGCAAGCTGGCACAGGACATATCCCAGCGAACATTACGTTATGAAACGTTCCCAGCCAGCACATGACTGAGCTACAATGTTGAAATATGGTTGAAAAATTGTCAGTTGTTGTTTCACCGTTGATATAACATTTAATGCTAAATTTTTGAAAAAAGTGAACAAAAATACTTATAAATCAACATTTACATTTACAGATCTGTACTTTGAATCAACAATGTCTTCAAGAACATACAAAAGAAATATCTGCCGTTAAATTATTATAATGATCATTATTATTATTTTATTAGCATTTTATGATATTTTGATTGTAACACCTCCTAAATGTATATGTTAAAATATAATTATTAACAATAATAATGTATATTCTGAATGTTCTCTGAACATTACAGAACTTTTTTTTCTTGGTTATGCGAACGTTAAGGGAACATTCCATTTTAAATTTTTGTAAACATTATGGGAATGTTACTTTTTTTTGAATGTTCTCTGAACGTTTCAGGAACGTTTTAGAAGACATTTCAGGGACAAAACATTCCACCAATGATATAATTTTGGTGCTAACATTTTCAGAACATTGACAACTCGTAACAAACGTTCTATTAATGTTACAGAAAGTATGTTTGCGTCATGTTCGGGCCAAACACAATTCATTGTTAATTGTACAAAAGTAAATTTAATTTTTCTTTTAAAGTTCTTCTTAATGTATTTTAGTTGCTGTTTTATGAAATTACTAAATAGCAAGATTTGCTGTGCCCCATTGCTTAAATAAAGTGATAAATAATGACAGTACTTTTATTTTGACGATGTTTCGTCCGAAAAAAAAATCGAACGCGATCGAGCGGTTGCTATGGTTACAGATCTCCTCAGCGAACATTTACCAACTTGTATTTGGCGGATGAAAATTAGCATGAATAAATTGTTTATAAAGACCATATGCGCCAGAGAAACGTGCGCGCAGCCATCTTTAGAATTGTGTCTTTGAACTTCCGTTTTCGCGGTAGCCCTGTACATTTCTATGGCATCGCTGTCAAAGAATAATTAACTGGTGAAGTGGATTTACTTAATGTAGAGTTATCATGAGCATTGTTTAAAGCAGATGTCTTAACAAATGTTGGGAAGATTTCAAAACGAACAGTTCCTTCATAAACACGTAAGATCGCTGTGGAAATACAAACCGGATGTCAAAAGATAACGAGCGCAGCGCTGAAAAGGGGCGGGGCTACATAAGTTCTATAGAATATGTACAATTTATTTATTATATTTACACACAATTCGATTTGGTTGTGAGTTCCTTTGAAGGGGTCAGACACAAGGCCACACAAGCTGCATTTTATAGAACGAAATTATTGTATGTTTACACAAAAAAAGTTTTGCAAAATTTGCATAGCATTTGCAGGTAATAAGCTATGTCGTGATTGTTTTGTAACATCAAAATTAAGGACAAATAAACAGCCTATATCTTTACAAAAACAAAAAACAAAACATTATTTGGGCATTTATTTAGTTGAAAGAATAAATGAATGGATGAAGAGATGAGCTCCAAACCTTGGCGCGCTCTTGCTCGCTTCACGCGCGTTCATCATCATCATCATCATCACACCTGTTACGGTCTGCGCAGGTTCCGCTCACCTGCGCCAGAAACACACGAGCGCTTCAAAACAAGATGACTTGAGTTCCAGCCTCGCAGATAAGCCGAATGAAGCGCGCAATGAACGTTCCATGGAGTTTGCTGTGGATTCTGGGTTTGATCTGCTCCTCGGACTCCAGCTGCTCTCCGACATCTTACTATAAGAGCTGCTGGATCCGCAGATTTCCAGGACTGTATGTGGACATAGAGGAATCTCAGCGCAGAGGAGCTCACATCCTGAAGGTTTATCAGGAGGAGTCTGCGCTAAAATGCAGCAGATCCTGCTGCCTTACACCAAACTGTGAGTTTATGCTTTAAATTTGAAGAACTGACTAACTAAAGTAGCCCCAGAGCACTTCTGTCATACTCAAAAACTTCATTGCGTTAAGTAACAAAACATTTAAGCAAGTGTTATTTATTTGAAAGAAAGACAGCGCAAGCAAAACGTTTCACAAACAAAAAGTTTGGCTGATTTTATACATGATAAAACAAACATGAAAACACGTGTTTGTAGTTAGAGGAACGTTAATGTGATTCTCTACACATGTGGTTCCTCTGCTAGATCATCTGTGTGAACTTGAGGAGAACTGACTTCATATATTCACTAAAAATCACCAAAACAGTTGATCAAAAGAGAAAAAGATGACGCAGAATGAAGTTAGTAATCCTGCAGCATTTGCAATTACATTCAGATGCTTTAAGTGACCAAGTGTGTCTTCATTTTGAACATCGTTTTACCGTTTAAAACCTCACAAACCTATTTCTGTGAAATGTTTAACTTGACAAAATTGCAATTGCAATGACATTTAGACATTATGACTAAAGGGTCCAAATACTTTTTCGATCCAAACAATACAAATGCTACATAATGCACATAAAATAAATTTGCATTTATTATAGTGGATGCTTCTAGTAAATTACAAATTATGAAACATCACAAGCAATTTGTCATTAGTGTCAACGATATTCGTTGTATTGAAAAAGCCAAGTTAACTAGATTTGTATACAAAGCTATAGCAGAGGTAAAATGGAATTATAGTAAGTGAAAATAATTATATCACAGAATAAATATATATTAATCATATAGTATAATATATCCATATTGAAATTTTTGGGCTATTTGTTTCTAAACTAAATGAATGATTAAATATATCCATGAAAAATAAATGTGTATATTATATTTACCTTTTATCGTCTTGACAAATATTTATTAAAAAAGAATGTGGTTGCACTATATAATGGAAATGCCATAAATCTAAGTATAATTCAGAATCTTCAACAACTAGAAAGACCTTGTTTATGGACTTTTGTAAATTAATTTATGAATTGCATGCACAGTCTCCTGCAACCTGGCTGTGTTTCATTTCAACACCACTCAGGACAGTGTGAACTGCTTTCATCTGCAATGTCCGTCCGCTGAGAGCTGCATTCCTCACCACAGAGGAAATGTCATCGTCTATAATGTCACAAAAGGTGAGAAACTGCACACCAAACTCTACTTTGTTTTGAGGAAATGTAAAACCATGATGATCTTTCCTACTCTTTTAATGAGGATTGTATGCCTACATGAAAAGTCTTCAGTGTAAATACCAAAATTCCTTTTCTACATAATTTAAAGGATTTACTGAGTGCACTAGAATTGTAAACTACAGGCATTTTGGGATGAAATGAACATTCCCTCAGCCTACAAGCCTGTTCATAAATAATCTGATTGCGATTTCTGTTGCTCAGGTGTGGATCCTGACCTGTTGGTGTTTGGGAAGTACTTCACCACCAATGTGCGTGTTCTGCCTCACATGTCTTCCTCGAAGCTCAATGTTTCAGAGCCGCTGACCTCTGACAAGCGTCAGTTCAACTATCCACCCGTCCGCTCCATCAGTCCTGCCTCCACTAGTACAAAAAACCCCACAACCCCCCAACAAACCACTCGCGCTGTTCCTACTACACTTGAAGTACAACATAACCTCCCGCGATGTACTACAATACCGGCTACAACTACTCAAAGCACATCAGAACACATCATATCAACTACGTCACTCAATCCCCAACAGACGACTACTACGCCATCAACAAACCTGCATCATATTACACAAACCACCTCTCAGACGGATGAACTTGATACAACTACTAGCATCCCAAACCCCTCACTAGACCATTCAACTACAGCCCACCCACACTCTACAATTGACTACTTTGACTCTACTTTGACCTCCATCCCAATCAATGAAGCTCAGAGTTCCTCAACTACCCAACAGCCTTTGGGATTACAGACTCTACCTTCTCAAAACACTACACAATCCTTTACCAAGATCTTGACAAGTATCCAACAACCCCTAACCACAGTGCAACCTCCCTCACTTTCAAAGTCTACATCTGCCAAGTCGGAGGAGTATCCAGAAGCTACAACTGTTTTCAAGACAGTTTCCACCCAGACCTTAACAACCACAAAGCCTTTGACTTCTGCAAACGTGCCCTCGCAAACCTCAACCCAAATTACCCCTGCATACGAGACAGTACAAGCTACAACTGCTCAACATGTTATATCAACTACATCACAGCCAAAAATGGACTCTACCCTCAATCCCCAACAGATGACTACTACGCCACAGTGGAAGCCCTTAACTTCTGCAAATGTGCCCTTTCAAATCTCAACCCAAATTACCCCTGCATATGAGACTTCCACCCCAACCCAAACTACAATTCTATCCCAACCAAAACAGACGATTAGCAGTGACACAACAACCACCAGTCCTGCTACAATCACCACTGGTGACTCTACAACCCCTAGACACCTGACCCTTACTTTCACTCGCACCCGTATGGGCAACTCGCCAACCACCGGTAGTTTGAGTTCCTCTCTAACTGCCCCAACTAGCAGCATGGTGGACAGTCAGCCGTACCCCAACGACACTAAGGGTTACATCAGCCGGAACATCACTACTGGTGACGCACCTCGACCCGGTGGGGATGGAAGCTTGACATCGGTGTGGCATTTGGCGGCCAACACCGTACTGGTGGCCTTAGCGGCCTGCGCTACCATCACATTCTGCTGCTGTTGTTCGGTGTTCGCGGCTCTGAGCTGGAGAGGCCGGAGGAGACGGAAGGGCAGGTACAGGACAAATCTGAGGGGCAAGAGAGGATCAATGAGACTTATCAAATACGTCATTGTAAGAGAGAGCTCGTAAAGCAGGGCCCTGGAAGACCACTGTCCTGCAGAGTAAAGCTCAAACTCTAATCAAAGGCCTTGTTTACACCTGGTATTAAGATGCGTTTTGGTTGATCGGATCACAAGTAGACGAGGGAGACACATACCCGTTAACACCTGGTGTTCCTTTTGTACACTTTCAACCACTTCTGTCCTGATTTCTTCGAGGGGAAGGTATATGGGAAGGTAAATGTACGGGTTTTTTTCAGATCTTTCGATCTAATGGACAAAAATAAGCGCAATTTACGTATGAATGCGCCCGGAGATGACGGAAAACACGGAGATTAGCAGCTTTTGTTTCTGCTCTGACAGCCTCAAGACCACGCCGAATGCTGAATGCATGTTACGTTTGGTACGTTTTTCATCTTCAAACCAAGCTTGGGTCTTCAGCCAACAAAGTTTAAATCCCGCCTGGCTAGCGTGGTTCCCATAATGTTTCTGCATCAGGTCAGTAGTTGGAGAGTTGGTGGTCGACAACATGAGCGTCTACACTACGAAAGCATTCCGGTCAAATGCGTTTTTGACTACATCTGGAAGTGGTCGAAAGTGGACAAGCTCAAAACGATGTCGACCCCATTTACACCTGTATTTAGCATCGTCCACTTGTGATTCGATCGACCAAAACGCATCTTAATACCAGGTGTAAACATGGCCAAACACACCTGAACAAGCTAACTCTAAAGTACAGTGGCCCTCCAGGCCCAGATTTGGAGAACCCAGTCGTAACCAGTTGATCAGATGATTGTGTCTGCATCTGAAATCGCATAATCTCTAGTTACTTCTTTTGAATATGTAATTACTTCATGACTAGGGTTGACTTTGGTACTGAAATTTTAAAAATGTGACGATACCAGCATTTCCCCCTAGAATTTTGAGTGCTTTTGAATGGATTCTTAAATGCTTCTGATTGGCCATTGTGTTCACGTGCTCAACAGATACGTCTGTGATTGGCCATTGTGTTCATGAGCTCAACAGATACGTTTGTGATTGGCCATTGTGTTCACAAGCTCAACAGATACGTCTGTGATTGGCTACAATGATCAATGCTTCAAAAACGTTCTAAATAGACATCTTTGACACTCTTTACCGAGCGCTTACACAGATACACATGGGAGTGTTTGAAAGTAGGTGTATCTGTTGAGTACGTGAACCCTATGGCCAATCAGAGGCGTTTAAGAATCCACTCAACAGTACTCAAAATGCTAGGGGGATCGTCACATTTTTCTGGCATCACATTTTTAAAGTTTCAGTACTGAAATTGGTACTTTTGACAACCCTATTCATGACTAGTAAAAAAAGTACATTCTATTTAGTATGAATTTGTGTAGTTTGATTGTAATATGACATACTACATTCATCATGTTGTCATTATCATGTGACCTACCAACTTCATTGTCATTCACAAATCCTCTCCCGTGGCCTCATGGGATAGTAAAGTGTCCATCCTATGCACACTTCAGAAGTAGTAGGTCATCCGGTTGCTTTTCAACTACGGTTTTATGAATACTGTGAATTTAGATGTATGCGATTTCAGATGCAGCCCATGTTTTGTAGATGCTGCTAATGTTTAATATGGTTTAATTCAAACTGAAGTTGTCTCACTTTCAAAACCACTTTATAATTTGTTGTGTAGGGTAAAACAGGCTCCGCTAAACATATTTAACTATTCAGTGCCATCCATGGACTATAAAAAAGGAACTTTAGTAGACCATGGGCAACAAAGGACTTCAAAAATACATTCTGGATCATTAGTTTGTCAACATGAGCATTTAACAAGACACCGATAAAGGTTAAATGTTTACAAAGATTTATTTTCCAAATTTATAGATTATTGTGGTCCAAAACCTAGTATGCTGCCTGTATAGACGAATGCTTTGATTTGGAACGCTCTACATGGGACGAATCTCACAACTGAGCTAATGATGCCACACTTTGGGTAAACAATCCATTTAAGTTAGATTGAACTATTTTTTGCTATTCAATTAAGTAAAAGATATTGATGCAAAAGTAAACAACACTCCTTTTGTTTTCAGAGCTTGTTGCAACGCATTCTGGGAATTGCATTCTCTGAAAAATATATATATTGCTTTAGAATTTGGAGGTTTTGGAACCGATTTCATAAAACCATATCTTGTTTTATAAAGTGAATGCATGAATGTATGTATTTTATGGATGTATTATTGAAGAACTGTCTTTCTTGGACATTCCTGTGCATGTAAAGCCTTTACAGTTTCATTAAACAGATGATTTATATTTTAATTACACCAAATATCAGAACTCATTTTCAGATCCAAGTGAACACAGTCTCTACGAACACCAGTCCATTCGAGAACACCTGACAGTTTTGTTTTAAAAAGGCATTTGTTTGCTAAGTGCTTTAAGATGCGCAAGACCGCCGCCGCCTCTTTCCACGTCCAAATGGAACCGGCCGGAACTTCTCGCAGAGGAGTTTGGTTTCTCCTTTCCCAGAAGTGACAGCTCAGAGCAGGAACTAATGGAGTGCTGGGGTATTTTTACTAGATGTTGGCTCAAAGCGTCCTTTCAGTGGGGTGCTGGTAATGGCACTTGAACCATCAAGGGCGTGTTTTGAGTGCAGCGAGTTCTGGTAATGTTCTAGGGGTAATTGTTTCGAGATAAGAACTGAACTGACCCAGTTTATACAAACTAAACATACCGCCTGTTATTTAAATTAATAGAGACAAACTGTTGTCATGTCCAATTTTTAACTAGGACACTCACATTTATGATCATTCTGATAGCATGTGAATGCAGCATTAGAAGATATTCTGACTTTGTGTGTTTCATGCAAGAAAGAAAAATTAAAAAACAAAGCAGAAATTGGATAAACAGGTCAACTTACATAGTGCTGTCATATTTATTTTTCATGAACATCACAGAATTTTGCATATAATTTGAAAACAAAAACATCAAAATAATAGAAACAATGCATTAATATGAAATTGTACATTTATATTCACTATAATGGAGCTCAGATATTAAGGAGCTTCTTCACAGCCTCTTTATACTTCCGTAGATTGTCCTCGGTCTCTCCCTCGTTCTTCAGCCCGACCATGGCGTCTCTGTACTCCTGTACCGCCGGCTGTCCCAGCAGCTCCTCCCTGGTTCCCTCCTCCACCTCATCCTTCGCTCCCAGCGGTCGCATGCGCAGGAGAGTTTCCAGAACGTTCTTTTGGGATGGACTGTCTTCCCACTCGTACTCCTCCATATCTGCACGTGTCTTTTCCTGCTCCCAAGCCTCGGTTTTCTATAAAACACAGAGACGTGACAAAAAAAGTTTTAAAAGATCAGTGGTGACAGTGTTTGACTGATTGGGTGAAGGATAAAAGATGTCAGCGGTTTGGTGAGCACTTTTAGATGTGTTGCACCAAACGAAATACGATTGTTGCTTTGTCATTTTGTATTATCCGACCCTCAGTGGTCTTTTATGCCATACTGTACTGTACACAAGTTCCCGCTCCCTGCAATATGGCAAAAAATGTTATATATATTTTAAAATATTTCAAAATATACAAAAAATGGCCATAATATATTGATATATAGATAAATACATAAATATATTAATAAAGTTTATATTAAAATAAGTTTTAGATACATGTTTCCTCCCATTATAATATATATATATTAAAAAAACAACTGATGTAACCAGGGTTATTAAAAATATAAACTAAAACCATTAAAAAATATATATTTTGTTATTGGAAATAAAATATGAAATAAAACAAACATTTTATTTACTCTTATTTCAGCCAAGAAAACATTTCTCATTTTCATTTAGTTTAACTTGATGTACTAGAATAACTAATAAAATGACAAAGACAAAACAATCACTGAAACTTTAACAAAAAATTGAATGAAAATATAAAAATAGAAAAACTATTTTAGTATCTCAATGATTGTAAAATAAATCGTCATATAACAAAAAAATGGTTTAAAAGCAAAAAATTAAAAAATAAATATTATATATATAGTTCAAATAAATATTTTAAATATATATTTACAAATGTTTTAAAATATACATTGTATTTGTATTTTTTCTTGCACATTTTTAAATATATTTAGGTTTAATTTTTATTTTGGAAAATATATTTCCTTAATGTATATTTATTACATTTTTTTAAATATATTTTGGCCAGAAATTTTTTTCGTCATGCTTTTGCAAATGAAAAGAAATGTCAACATCAAAGTGTCTGAAGTATAATGTAAGGGGAATGTTAAATAAGGATATTTATGCTGAGCACAAGCTAATATCAATATTTTTAACTCAATTTTAACTTTGACTATACTCATATAGGAGCATCAACTTCAGGACTTTGATGGAAAATGGTCAGAATTTCATCGAAGGCTGAGATTCATTATTAAGGCAATTAATCAAGCATCTGAGAGCATGTGACACTAAACCATCCAACACTGACAAAAGAAATGATTTGATCACAGAAATCTGTCTGAAATGGCAAAAACATTTAAACCCAACTTAAACTGGAATTGTAGCACTGAAAAAAAAAAAAAAGTTCACCACCTTCAAGCAAGAAAGCTGGCGTTTTGTGTCAGCCGAGGAATTCTGGCACGATAAAAATGGCAAGCTGATTTGGAAATGTAATGATCACGGCTACTTAAACTCGATGAACAGCTCTGATTACCACGTGAAAACATTAAGAGACGCCGCTTAACCGTTCGACTGATTGCTGCAAACTTTTAAAGACCGCTTGTGTTTGATAAGAATCCTCGGAGTCCCTTCTTTGCCTGAGACTAAATTTTCCCAATACTTCCCATCCTCAATGACAAAAGCGTCTTTGTGTGTATGAAGACCTGCACATGCCACAGGGCAGATAACCCTCTCGCCGGTGCAGGTGCTCCAGACTAATGACTATCAATACGAGCCCACAAAAAACCATCCCTCGTCCAACTATCCTCCATTCCTTTCCCCAATCACCCCGCCGCAGGGCACTACTTAGGGAGGGACTGATGGATTAGGTGGTTTCTATGGAGATGAAGGTGGTTTGGCCAGGATTTGAGGATTTGATTAGGACTGTTGACCCAAATGATTCAATTTAGCTGAAGAGGGAAATCAAATGGTTTGCGACTAATTGATGAGATTGGCCTTTCACTTGAGAGAATGGGAGTATAATTGAGGAGCTGACGGAAGACATGGAGACGCTCGGTGGTTTGCTTCTGAAAGGCCAACGCTGCGTGTAAGATAAGATGATGGTTTAACCGCTCCGCTGCACGCCGAGAGAAAAATCAGGGCTCTTGCCGAGTTCTTCTGTTAAAGAAGCAACAAAATCAAGTGTCAAAATCAAAATAGAGCTCATTTTAACAAATTGCTTCACCCCTGAAACGACTTCTAAAATATATATATTAATAAAGTAATGTATCCAAACTTTTGACCGGTACTGTATGTATATATATATATATATATATATATATATATATATATATATATATATATATATATATATATATATATATATATATATATATATATATATATATATATATATATATATATATACATATACACACACATACATACATATACAGTACTGGTCAAAAGTTTGGAAACAATACTATTTTTTATGTTTTTGAAAGAAGTCTCATGCTCACCAAGGCTGCATTTATTTGATTAAAAATACAGTAAAAACAGTAATATTGTGAAATATTATTACAATTTAAAATCATGGTTTTCTATTTTAATATACTTTAAAATATAATTTATTTCTGTGATGCAAAGCTGAATTTTCAGCATCATTACTCCAGTCTTCAGTGTCACATGATCCTTCAGAAATCATTATCTATCTATCCATCTATCAGTTTAAAATACATTACCCAAAATATGTTAATAATAGAAATGTATTTTCTTCCACATTTTGTAATATATTTTAGATTTTGAAGGTTTAAACAAAATATTTTACATCTTAAAAATATATTTCCTTAATCTGCATTGTTTACAACATATATTTAGCACATTTCAGCCAGAAATATTAAAAAATGGCTAAAAATATATGACTAATATAGATTTCAAAATAAATTTACATAATATATATTGATACTTATATTTCGTATATTTACCCAAAATAATTTTTAAGACTGGAAACAAACTTATTTACTTGCACATTATGTAATATATTTTAGCATTTGAAGATTAACAAAATATATTTTCAATTTGAAAAATATATTAAGCCGAGTTGTGAGTGCTGTAAATCGCAAATAATCACATCTAACATAAAAGTTTGTTTATATTATATATATATGTTTACACAGACACACACGTATGTATGTATATGTATATATATATATATATATACACATGTGTGTGTCTGTGTATATATGTATTATTGTGTGTATATATGTATATATAATCACGTTTTGTCATGTCTTTACGATGCATTAAAAACCAAATGAAATGGAAAAAGGGTTTATATTTAACCTCTCGAAATACATCCAGGCCACATTTGTTCCAAAACCTCTTCCAGTCAATGTGAACACAGTTTGAATGGATTATCCTGTAGCCGTATTGGCAGCTAAATCAGGTCTTGGAGATACAATCACCCTCATGGTCCGAAACAATCGCCTGCTTTGTGGCGTAGCATCCCCTCCCGTTCCCACCCAACGTCACTCTACCCCTTCTTGCCTGCTCTGAGCCGCCACTGTGCTAGCCATTGTGCTAGCGAAAGGCCAGCGGACACCGTTACACTTCCCAACCGGGATGGCAAACAAAGCTCAACCGTGGCTCTCAGCCAGTCTTTAGTGAATCTAAGAACATAGTTACACAATACCAAGGCCAGCGAGTCTCTAGTGAGAAGAGCATGATGGGAAAATGCACGCATCTTGCGCATTTGTTGTATTTTTTGTTGCTGACCTTGTCTGAATCTAAAAGGTCACGTTCTTTACTCCTCAAAGAGCGTCGTCAGCCGGGGTTATGGCAGACAGACAGCGAGAAGATCATCTGCGTAGGAAGCCTTCAGTTTGCCGACTCTGAGAAGTTCAAGTGTATAAATTACACCGTTCTTGTCCTTAATCTGTGTTTTATCAAAAAAGCGCCTGCTAATTCATCCTCTGTTGTGCTAATGAGGTGAATCATGCGATACTCAAAGGTTACTAATCGCCGTTTCAAGTCTCACTTAATTCACAAAAGAAACTGTCACATTACATCTGCCGTCAATTAAACAGCTGCTTTCAACTTTGATCATGATCTCGGTGTAAGCGGAGACGGTTCTTCCACACAGATATGACGTGAATTATTGATTACGTGTTTCATCGTGCTGTAATGAGAATCTTCTGAGGTGCCGCAAACAGCTTTTTCCAATGGAATCTCCCTGTCAGCCAATCACACGCTGCTATTCAGCGACCGTTTCCACTCTCAGGTTGCTCATTAGGTGAGACAGCTGTCAATCATCAAATCAGGTGGAAAATCATGAAACTAACTGAGTGATGGTTTGGCAGGACAGGTGTGATGGATTACTTTGGGTTCAACACTAAGGCTGCGTACGAAAACTGGAAAATGCTGCCTTCGGAGGACACATTTCAAGGTAGGAAGGCATCAAGGCACGTCCTTCGCTGCCTTTGGTATCCCACAATCCAGTGCATTCTTTTCATGACAGTTGAGCTTACAAGTCATTGCCTAATAAGGCATCGAGGCATCAAGTCAGCTGTCTAGGTTTTTGGATGCAGCCTAAATATTTTGGATCAAGCTCGAGGTAAGAATTGAAACTAAAAATCAAAAAATAAATTACTTTTTTGTAGTAGTTTCCACACCAATGACCAATGAAAAACAGGTTCAGATATATTTTTACAAATAATTTCACTAATAAAATTGGCCAAAAATGTATTGCTATTATACAAAAATCAGTTTTAGTAACTCATATTTGCTCATCTTTGGCCATTTAATATATTTCAAACTAAATATATTCATATTGTTCAAAAATATGTTGCATTTACCCAAAATGTATTTTAAAATTGAAAATTTCTTGCACATTCTGTAAAATATTTTAGTATTTGAAGATATATTTTCAATATAAACATTTTATTTCCTAAAGCAGCACTGTTTACGACATATTGTAATAAATATGTAAAAATATGACCATATATATATATATATATATATATATATATATATATATATATATGATGATTGTGTAATACTAATGCTACTCAACTCTAATGTTTTTGATTGGCTAGAACTTTTCAAAATGTATTATATTTATATTATATTAAAAAAAAATATATATATATATATATATATATATATATATATATATATATATATATATATATATATATGAAGATTTCAGATGCAAAAGCCTCTAAATGCCATCTGAAATTTTCTTCTAAAATGAGCATTTTCATCAAGCTTGTATGTTTATGTTCAGTTATTTCACATTAATGGCAATGAAAATGACCTATTAATTGCCATTAAAGTGAAATTACTGAACCTAAACATACGAGCTTGATAAAAATGCTCATTTTAGAAGAAAATTTCAGATGGCATTTAGAGGCTTTTGCATCTGAAGTCTTCATATATATACACACACACACGCACACACTTTATAAATATATGCAGTAAATAAATATACATTATATAAATATATAAAAAAATATATATATAATATAAATAAAAAAATATATAATTTCTTTAAATATATATATTTATTTATATAATATATATTTATTTACTGTATATATTTATAAAGTATGTGTGTGTGTGTGTGTGTGTGTGTATTATATATATATATATATATGCCAAAAATATTTGAAGATAAAAAATATTTAAAGTATATGCCACCCTACATTGTGGAAATTTCTAGCCAATTAAAAACATTAGAGTTCAGTAGAATTAGAAAATTTTTTATTTAAGTTTCCACCTTTTCAAGCCTGAAAAATCAGAAGATTAAACCTCCAAGTTTCCATGTTAAATTCAATCGAACGTCGGGGAATGTAAAAACACAAAGTGCACCATCACTGTTGCGGATTCCCAACCTCTGTTCCTTTCTTTATTCCTGCCCCCCTCATCCTATCGTTTCATGTCGTCCCTCAGGGGGGCGTCGGTCATGGAAAACCACCCCACTGCCAGCGGCCCCCACTGAAACTTTCATAAGAGGTACAATAGAGAGGTGAAATATTCATGTGTTGACTGAAAGACATGAGAGAGAGTCACCTGTGATTCAAACACATGAGGACAGAAAACAGACCAACCTCCATCAGAGAGAAGCTGATCACAACCCAATCAATGTGCTGATGCAGAAGTCATAATGATCATTATTATTATTGATCATGCTTAAAGGCCACATTTTGCCATCATTTACCATTTTTGCCACTCCAAACATGAGTATAAACAACAGTAAATTATATCAATGATGACCGATCAACACAAAGAATTGCCCGGGCCATATTTCACTCCAGCTATCTACAAGGTGTTAAAATAGGCTTCATTTTCTTTATGCAAAAAGTTTTATTTTGGGGTGAAATATGAACCAGACATTTCTCAACAGTTTTCGTGAGATTCACCCTGTAGCATATACACTTGTTTTGAAAAATCCTGCCCAAATGTGATCTTAAACATGAAACCCAACAGACTCGTACATGACAGCTAATAAAGCACAAACACATCTCATCTAAACTAGTGTGAAGGTTTTCAGACTCACCCAGGACTCGTGGTAAAGCACGGTGAGGAGGTACATGGCGTAATCATAATTCTGCTGTCTCAGCGGGCAACTAAAAACATGAATGAAGATCCATTTTAAAGATAAGCTGTGATTGGGAAATGAGGAAAATACAACACAGAATATATATCCATATCACCCACCTGTCTGTGGTGATGGTGAGCGTGTCGGTGTCTTTACAGTAACGCTCATCGCTGAGTTTGATCATCTTCTTTCTGGCGTGATCATCCAGATTTAGGCTGGAGAGCTTCACCTGCAAAGGACAAAAACACTTTTCAACTACCTTTTTTAATTAAAGGGGAGTTATAATGCCCCTTTTTCACAAGATGTAATAAAGTCTCTGGCGTCTCCAGAATGTGTCTGTGAAGTTTCAGCTCAAAATACTCCCACAGATCATTTATTATAGCTTGTCAAATTTGACCCTATTTGGGTGTGAGCAAAAACACGCCGTTTTTGTGTGTGTCCCTTTAAATGCAAATGAGCTGCTGCTCCCGGCCCCCTTTCCAGAAGAGGGCGGAGCTTTAACAGCTCACGCTTCGGTCGCTCGACAACAACAAAGCTGGAGAATCTCACGCAGCCAAAATGAGGATTGTCAGTAACGGTGTTCAGCCTTACATTGTTCAAACCGACACTGATGGAGAGACTCAGGAAGAAGTTACAACTTTTAGGACGTTTCTGAATGGTTAGTGGATAAATTTATGTAGTTGCTGTGGAGTTGATTCAACTCATCGACTAGCATGTGCCGTCATGTTAATCTTGTTGAATTGACCCTCGTTTGTGAAGCAGTCCGGTGTAAAATGACGGCATGACAACAACACTCTACTACAACAACTCTTCCTCTTCTCTAAAGCAGCTCAACATGGCCCCGCCCCCTTTGTTAAGTGTTCTCGGGGGCGGGGTTTATGTAAATTTTAGGGTTAGTGATGTCACTAACCCAGAAAGATGCTTGTTGTAGTCCCTACCAGATGTTTGTTGTAGTCCTTAAAAAGCTGTAAAAGAAAATATTTCCCTTTGCATTGAACTTTGAGTGTCGTAACTTTGCAGATGTTGTTTATGCTCAAACAGCAACATTACACACTAACTAAAGTTAAAAAAGTGAAATCATAATCAATAACCCCTTTAAAGCCATATCAGCCTAAACTTCTGATATATGGTTTTCTGAGTGCACACATCTGAAGCACGCGCACAAAGTTGGCTGTCAGACGGCGTGTGAGTACTAAACTAAGTTCTCTTTCACGTCTTATTGCGTGTAAACTGTCAAATACACACAAGGTTATGTCAAAAACACACAAACACAGACAGTTATGTCTGTGAACGTAAACAGCGGGGAAAGAAATTGCATGTGTATATTAGATCTGTGTATTAAAGTGACAGCAGCATAATATACAGTTCCTAATAAGATTTAATAAGAACATATTTCATACCTGAATGCTGCTGTTGAATGCTCTGGCGAGGAGATAAACATGGCGGACTATGTACAGCTCACTCAGGGGAGGAGCTAAGCTAATAGGGCGGAGTCCGTCAGCAGTTATAGGCGGGGCCTAAGCATGTGTGACGTCACAAAAGCTACAATCTGCAAACGGCTTATTCTGAGACACTGCTTATGATTTATGGGGATTAAAAAAACAAATTTATGTTCAAACACCATGTAAAAGTGAATTTTGCATAACAGGTCCCCTTTAAAGAGAGTGTTTGATTAGTTAAAGATGCATCATAATTAAGAATACATGAGAGACATGAAACTAGCGCAGTTATGTAGGAAAGTTTCCCAGCTTTGAAAATCAAAGTTCATCGAAGGACGACGTCCACGATTCACTTAATCCAAATCTTTAGCATTTCTCAAACAGTCATTTTCACTTCAATCACACTTGGCCTTCCTCCAGTCAGCTGAACTAAACTAAATCTACTAAATCTTATTCTTCTAAACAACAAACTCTAAAAAGCACTAACTGTTTTTGCACAACTCTGCCCTTTAAATCCCACTCCAGATCAGCCAATGGGATCAAACACAACACGCAGTGATGTCACTAAGCTCTCTCCAAGAAAAACAGTAGCGCTCAATGCAATATCACTTCATTTATCTGGGGGTTTCTTGGTGTTATAGTCAAGGAAGGACGGGGAGAAAGACCCTCTCCCACCCGGAGACTCATCCCGTATATCTGCCCTTTGATCCCCTTCACTTCTAGCCCTAATCCAACGGGATTAACGTCAGATGGCGATTC
This sequence comes from Hypophthalmichthys nobilis, assembly GCA_037950665.1. Lineage (NCBI taxonomy): Eukaryota > Metazoa > Chordata > Actinopteri > Cypriniformes > Xenocyprididae > Hypophthalmichthys > Hypophthalmichthys nobilis. The sequence goes on from CM075486.1 coordinate 23,939,887, forward strand.
CCGCATTGCAGTCATAATCTAACGGTTTTCCAGGCAGATGGTGAGAGATTTATGATTTCATTTTATAAATAGGAGAATATATCAAAATCAATGAGGTTTTGCTGAGGCCATCATCATAGCGCATGTGATGTTTACTGACACCAGTCCCAGTGTTTACTCAAGCAAAATGAGTTATTAATTATCTGGGAGTATTTATGATCATTTAATTCTCCTGTACCTTTCATAACATGCTACTGAACGTGTTTACGGAGCCCATAATCATAAATAATCCTGCTAAGAGGAGACATACTGTATGGACAGAAAACAGTTCATCATACTGCTTAATTAAAGCTAGTTTTGTGTAGACAGACTTGATTATCATTAAACGCAGCATATTCTGTCCAAAAACCACCTAATTAAACTAAAAGAGACCATCTGACTGACATATAATGTGTCCAAACGCAGTTTGATTTGCCATAATTAAATAGGTGCCTTGGGAAAAACTCTGTGAATGTTTATGCAGAAAACACCTAAGAATGAATGAAAATGTGTAGAATATCTGTTAGTTAGTTCACAGAAAGTGTTTGTAATAATAACACAATAGTCAACAGTCGGGTTCCTGATGTAAAAACTCAATTTTCTCCACAGGAAAATTATTTTTTACGATAACTTATAAACCTTTGAAGACAACCCTACTGTAAGCTACAAGGTTGTTAATCGATGGTATTTGCTTCTGTTGAAGACGTCATTATTTCAGCTTAGTTTTAAAATAAACGTGTTTAACAGCGGAATTCGTGGTGAAAAACTACATTACCCATAATGCTGTACAGAAAATTCCACCTCAAATGACGTAATCGAGTCTTCCTACGCTCTCAAAACACTTACATATTTGAATATATATGCATATTTTGCATTAAACTACTTAAATGAGTAGTTTTATATTTTATCATTGTTTTTAGTTTGATTATGCTGTTTGCAATGCTTCATGGGATTGTAGTTCTTTCCCTCACTAAAGCCGTTAAGTTCATCTTTTGTCTCATTTTCAAATACTTTTGTTTCAAATCAAAGTTTGTAATGTTGTGATCCACCTCATAGCTGATTGTGTTGGTTTACGGCTTCTTAAATGAACACTTTTTTGAAATCCCTCTGGAAAAAAATACTTCCGGAAACAGCGCTGCTGAAAAAGTAGGCGGACACTAATGCACTCTTTATCAATCAAACAAGCCATATCCGAAAACCTCTTCATGATTTGGAAAACGTTCATAAAATATCTAGAAAATAATAAACAAATCTGTCAGACGTACCTTCAGTGTCACTATCCGCGCATCTGGGTTTCGCAGCGACAGTCCAGCGGATACAAATTCCTTACTCTGCACCTGGATTGGGAAGTGCTCCATGCATTTCTCATCAGAGTCCAGGGCAGACGGCCACTTTGTACAGAATGCTGGACAAATTAAACACGGAAAACATTCACAAATCTCTCTCTTTCATTGAGCCACTGCAAAACATCTGCTCATCAACTGCTGTCTAATATTTATAACTGTAACAATCAAAAAACTCACGCTTCAGCGCCTCACAGTGCTTCTTAATGGCAACCGGGGTTAAGTGTAAAAAGTTTGGAATCTGAAAGACAGAGCATGTGATTATAAACAGGACGTGTTTTAATGTTCAGCAATGCTCAAAGGTGGAAAATTCACATCTTCAACCTTTATTTCAATTTTATTGGTGATAATAATGCAATAAAACTTGTCTAAGTGTTTATTTTCGGAAACTTGATCATGACTTGATCACCTTTATCAGCTCCAGGTTGCCCTTCTTGGCAGGCGGCACGCCTCTCTTCACGGGATATCCCATCCGCACCGGCAGGGGAACCGCGGACGGTTTGAATGAGGCAGCAGTGGGGTAAACCGCGGTCCAGTCCTGATCCTCGGCCATCCGCTCTGTCCTGGGCTCCCCAGCCTGTGTTTCATTATCGATATTATTATTTATCTGCTTAACTGACTCATAGACCAGAACACAAACAAACTGTATTACGGTTGTGGTAAGGCAAAGTGTAATAATCCACCTGTCTCCGTGACCTCCACTGACCCCGACCACCTCTACCTGTGGTTTCTGTAATCAGACATTCAATGAGGGCAGAAATTAACCTCATTCAAAAATACATCAAGCAATACTAGATGTGGTAATATTAGGTTATAAGAAACCATTTACTTAGATACAACATGTCAGACGAGCATTTAAGCATTATGTAATGATACAACAACGGTATCAAATGATAATACCAAGGTGCTTTAATATATACTAGGTGCTGAATGATTATCATAGAATAATTACTGTGGTACTATGGTACATGTCTAAAAATGTGGTACTTCTGTTAGTTAAATGTAGTATTTCAGTTTATATATATATATATATAAACACTAACATCAATATTATTGTAACTCTCCGCAATACTGTAAACTCTCTTCAATTAAATAACGGATACTATCTTTACCTCTTTCTGTGGCCACGGCGCTTGTTGAGAGGACAGAGGAGATTGAAATCCTCCTGTTTAATGAAATTAAACTATATATTCCATTAATATTACAGTTTATTTTGCATAAGGAGGACAGAGCAGGGTGAGTGATGGAGGCAGCCATGTTGGGAAAACCTGCGGCGAGACTACGGCGGCCCGGATGAACGCAAATAAAGCGAAACTAAAAAGACAAACATGAGAATGAACGCATCGGTGTTTGTGTATTGATATTCAATCAGTTTTGAAATATAAACAAATTAAACCATCTGATTTTAATTCAGAACAAGATTTAAGTGTAACTTTGAGGGACTGGAAACTAATTGAGCGAGTAACACTCAAACATATGAAATTAAACGCTTTTTTTTCCGTTTAAAACAAGTAGACGTAGAACGAAGGACTTGAACAGAACCTAAAGGTCTTGAAATGTGTTTTTAACTGACCATTTTTAAGTGCGTCGCATTTTTTTAACTGAATCGCACGTGGCGCGAGACGCGATCGCCAACGGCATCCTTGTGAAACAAGTGTATAAAGAGAATTATGGTATATTCCTCTGTTAATGTGTCAGTGCAGAAAACGTTTAGGTTTGTAGGTATGTTTATGACAGATATTTCAAAAGTGTAGTCTGTGAAGCCCTTGACAGACGCCGATGATGCGCGCGTCAGGTGCGCGCGCGCTCGAAGCATATCTCCACATGTGTTTCACTCACAGCATCACACAGACAGACAACTGAAGCTCATCTCATCATCACTGCAGTTATAGCGTTTACTTCAGATGACGACGAAGAGCTGCACGAGACACATCATGAGCCCTGCTGGAGGTATCGTTGATATAAAAGTTAATTTCCTTTATTTTAGCCTTTAAAGTGATGTTGACAGGTTGAAATGACTTCTTTTACGCTTGACGTGTATGATTTAGGAAAGGTTTGACATCTCACAGTTAAAATGCGAGTGTCTATAGATAAGGCTAAATGTATGTGCATATTGAGAATATAAATACACATGAAAAAACGTTATTCACAAAAAAAAAAATAGTCTATTCCATGAATAAACTTTTCACCACACAAAATATGCATATAAATGTATGACATTCCTAGCTTTGTCAATCTTTGTCAACAATTTTTTTTATAGTAAGTTTGTGTTTGTTAACAGTTATCACATGAAATAACAATAAACAATACTTTGACAGCATTTTATTAGTCTAGTTCATTTTTACATTTATACTAAGACATTGTAACATGTCAACATGAGCTAACAATATATTGTATATTTATTATAAATTAACAAAGATGCTGCAAAGAAATGTTTTTGTTATTTATGATACCTAATGTGGTGACAAATGTTAATGTAAACAACCATGTAATATAATAGTGATTTGAAATGATTAAAAGATTTGCATATATTTATATGTTTACACACACACACACATATATTTACAAATTTTTGTTAAATGCGATTTTTATATATATATATATATATATATATATATAAAAATCGCATTTAACAAAAATTTGTTAAATGCGATATATATATATATATATATATATATATATATATATATATATATATATATATATATGTGTGTATTTATGTATATTTACACACACATACACACACACACATATTTACACATTTTTGTTGAATGTGATTTATATATATATATATATATATATATATATATATATATATATCTATATATATACACACATATCCACATATATGTGTATGTATATATATATATATATATATGAAATGATCATATAAAATATACAGTTTGGCCACATAAATTACAAGAAATTTGTAAGAAATTATTATAAGAAGTAATTTGACAGGTTTCATTCATTTGCTGCACTCGTTTCATGCACAAATGAATGAGCGTGAGTGTGTTTATCTCTCTGTCCAGTAAATCCTCTCGACACGCTCTGACTATGAGTGATTTCTGTCTCTTGACATTGTGAGCTTAAAACGGTCGTCTGAAACCATATCTGCGAGCGGACGGCGCTTTGGTCGCGGGTTCTGTCAGCGTCTCGGCCGCTCTGACTGACAGACATGGCGGAGAGGATGGCAGGGTCCTGTTTCGATTTCTCTCCACTCACAAAGCTTTTTCCAGTGGCTTTGTGTGTCCATCTCATGATGGAGATCTCATGAAAGTCTGACCTCATTAATGAGGGTGTTTTACTCCTCTTCCTCACTGCTTCGTGACCGTCTGAGGAAGATTCAGTGAAATCACAGTCAAGCTGAAGTGATGACACTCATTCAGCACATTCGCTCAGTCTGAGGAAAAACAAGTGTGATTGTTCCATTTTGCGAGAGAAACTGGAAATTTATTTTAGTTTGGATGGTCTGTTTTTATGCATTCATGCATTAACTTTTATGCAAGTTAATCTTTTATTGGTGGTGCCACTGTTAAAGGATTAGTTCACTCCAGAATTAAAATTTCCTGATAATTTACTCACCCCCATGTCATCCAAGATGTTCATGTCTTTCTTTCTTCAGTCGAAAAGAAATGAATGTTTTTGAGGAAAACATTCCAGGATTTTTCTCCATATAGTGGACTTCACTGGGGTTCAACGGGTTGAAGGTCCAAATGTCAGTTTCAGTGCAGCTTCAAAGAGCTCTACATGATCCCAGACGAGGAATAAGAGTCTTATCTAGAGAAACCATTGCTCATTTTCTAAAAAAAATAAAAATGTATATACTTTTTAACCACGAATGCTCATCTTGCACTTTTCTGCGATGCTCCACGCATTACGTAATCATGTTGGAAAGGTCACTTGTGACGTAATCGGAAGTACCGCAGTAGGGCGAAAAACTCCATCTCATTTTCTCCTCCAACTTCAAAATCATCCGACATCGTTGTTTTACCTCTTTTTGGCCATTTGACTTAGTCTTTGCACGTTCGCTTTGTAAACACTGGATCGGTACTTTCCAACATGATTACGTAATGCGTGGAGCATCGCAGAGCAGTGCAAGACGAGCATTTGTGGTTAAAAAGTATATAATTTTTATTTTTTTTTAGAAAATAACCGATGGTTTCTCTAGATAAGACTCTTATTCCTCGTCTGGGATCATGTAGAGCTCTTTGAAGCTGCACTGAAACTGACATTTGGACCTTCAACCCGTTGAACCCCAGTGAAGTCCACTATATGGAGAAAAATCCTGGAATGTTTTCCTCAGAAACCATAATTTCTTTTCGACTGAAGAAACAAAGACATGAACATCTTGGATGACATGGGGGTGAGTAAATTATCAGGAAATCCTTTAAGCAATAAAAAGTGAGATGATTGATTTGTGTTACCAGGGAACTTCCTTCAATTCAGGAGTGTGAGTTGGTATTGAACAGGCCACAAAACTGGATGTTGAGCTGGAATTTTTACAGGAAGAGTTTAGGAATTTTTGTGACAATATATACATAATTGTATCAATTTTGACTAAATATAATTGTTTTCAACTCAGGAACACTATACAGCCAAAAGTAGTTCTAGAAAAAAGCTTGGATCTTTACTGAATCTAAAAAGATTTTATTAATTTTCTGAAGTGTGTCTTTCAGGTGTCATGGTGGTTGTCAGAGGATGATTACGGATGTGTCTGGTGATCTTCAGCACATCCTCATGCAATATTAACCTGTCTGAGATTGTCTGAGCTGCTCCTTATTTAGAGCCATAAACTTGGAGTGCATCATGTGACTTCCCTACAACTGATACTCGATCAAACGCAACCAAAGATCACCAAGACTGTAACCAATCTTAAAATGTGTTAAACTCAGTAAATGTTTTCCCCAATTTGTTCTCCCTTCACAGGTTTGGTGTCATGGCAGATGTAGATCTCATTGACTTGCTGTGACAGATTCATCACTTCGGAGCAGTTGTGGAAACCACTGGAACACTCATCCCCAACATGGGGGAGAGACTGGGCCGCCAAACCCCTCTTTTGTCCCGCGGCCGTACGTTCGGATGGTCCACCTCCAGCAACAGCATCAAGCTGAAGAACTGCGGGCACAACGGCCACGACTTCCCGGTGCGGAGCTCTCTGCACAGCCTGGAGGAGGCGGCAGCGTCCAGCGCGTCCCTCGCACCGTCCCGCTCTCCTGTTTCACTGGAACCGGAGCCCGTGGTGAATAATGGATCAAACCCAGCCGTCGCTCCAGGTGGCCACACAAAGGAACCACCGGCGCACAGCAAGCGCTGCCAGCCCCTCTCCATATCCTCCGTCCCCGCCGCCGCCCGCTTCGCGCACAGCCCCTACCACGCCAAGACTAGCATGCAGGGCGATGTGTACAACTTCCTAGAGAGACCTGCCGGCTTGAGGTGCTTCCTGTATCACTTCCTCGTGTGAGTACACCTGCTCATTTTTATTCACCTGAATGGAGCATTTGTACATATGAAGCTTAATAAGGTTATTAATCATACTTTTATCATACTTACTCAGTCCTTTTAGGAAGTTGACGTCTCACGTTGTGTCATGCATTTTGTTAATGAGCATTTCTAAATACAGTATGAAACCTTTTGATTGGTTAATAGGGTTTTTAATGAGTTTAACCCTCTGGTGGTTTGATGAATGTACCATATTTTAGTTTGATAATGTTTTTTATTTCATATTTTGTAATTTTAGGGGATTTTATGGTACTAAATTATATTTGTGCAGTAGTTATAATCCATTTATTCACTTTTTGAGCATGGACCTGAAAATGAAATGTCCAAATTAAACTGTCATAAATCTTGAATGCTTTGGAGCACAGACTGAAGTTTGGTCTCTTTTTTAAAGACGACACTTGACAGATTATTGCTGAAGTAAAAAACATTAAAAAATTGAAAGTAAAAAAAAAAGTTATAGAAGTTTAATATTATGAAAAATGCATAAAAATACTATTTTTAAATTTTATATATATTTTCCAAAACATGTATTACTCTAAAACTGTGAGGAAAATCAAAGCCATAAATCTAAACAAGTTGTGTTTCAAATTTGAGGTTGATATCTCAAACAATGAGCTTTCAGTAAGATTTTGTTTGGGCGCAGTACCAAATGCTTCCACTAGATGAAATTCGCTTCCCATTAATTTCCAATGCGCTCATTTTTGACCGCATACAATCCATTTAATCTTTTCGAATCATGTCCATGATTTTTTTGTGTGTGTTCACACAGCAAGTGCCAAAACCTTTACCAAATGTCGTACCATTCCGATGAAGTAAAAAAAATCTAAAAAAACAAAATATAAAATTTTCCGTTCAAAAATGACCGAACAGCACCTGAAGATTAAATTGAGGATAAATATTTGATTTGTTTATTTGCGACTACAATTCATTTATTTATTTCGGTAATTAGTATGTGTAAAAATGAAGCTTTTGATTGGTTAATAGGGTTTTAAATCATACTTTTAAAATACTAACTCAATACTTTTAGGAAGTTGACGTCCCACGGTGTGACATGCATTTTAAATAGTGTTTTGCTAATCAGCATTTGTAAATATGAAGCTTTTGATCGGTAAATAGGGTTTTTAATCAGTTTAAATTGAGGATAAACAGTTGTATATTTGCGACTATAAAATTTATTTTGCTAATTATCATTTGTAAATATAAAGCATGTAATTGGTTAAAAGGAATTTTTTTAGTGTAGATGTTTATTTTAGGAATATGATTTATTTAATCAGTTTAAATGTTTTATGTTTATTTGATGCATATGATATATTTAAGAAATTAAACTCTAGAAATTAATTTTGTATTTATATTTGGGTTGTTGACATGAAATACTTTTAGGAAGTTGATGTGTCTGGCATGTTAAACGCCATTTAAAATTATTTTAAATGGTGTTTTGCTAATTATTTTGTGTGAGAGCATACAGGAATGCTCTGCTTCAAAATACGACGTTAGAGATAGATATCGGATATGTATCTGATTTAAAACCACATTTGGAAGTGGCTCTGAACGGATGTGCAACAGACTGATCTGATTAGATTTTAAACGCAGCCTTAACGTCCCGATATACTTCAAGCAAAATCGAACTGAGCGAACTGATGTGACGTCATTTCGAAAAGAAAAAAAAAGGCCAAAACGAAGTTCAATTTGGGAGTTCGAAACTCAGAACAAAAGTTTGCTCTGGCTGGTAAACACCTTTGAACTACCATTAGTCCATGGTGATTACATACTAGGTAGGTGTGGCTCTGAGGCTCCGCCTTCTTTGATGTGGAAACCTTCTCCGTTTCATTTCTTCTGTTCAGTCCGTCGAGGTCAGACGTCCGCGAGTAAAAAAACATGAACACACTGAAAAGCCAATTTATAGTAGTAAATGAGGTTGTAATTCTAATGAAATGAGACACTGGCACTGGTTTTCATGTTTAATACTGTAAAGTTGCTTGCTTTTAAGCATTCTATTGAATAAAGAGTTATATAAATAAACTTTACGTGACTTTACTGGAGTGCCGAATTGCAGAGCTTGTGCAAACATATCCACGTTGTTATGATCAGATTCTTTTGCTTTTTTCTCATTTTGAGGTTACTAACAGTATACTGCTCATGGGTTTTCTAACTTTTTTTACCCTTAAAGGATTATAAGAAAATTTTAATTCTGAAGTGAACTAATCCTTTGCGAAGATCGTAAAAGAACTTCGCCGTGAGTATATCGGGGAGTGATTTGAACGAACTCCTAACATGTTTTGCATGTACAAGCACCAAAAAGTGCATGATCTGTGCGTTAATTACAGCTGATGCCGTGTGGATCTCAGTAACTAAAGGAGAGTCCTCTGTGACCCCGGGTGTCTCCCAGCACCTGAAACAGGTCAACCTGATCCTGAAAGCAGCACTTCTGAGTCCGTCTGTCTCTGTGATACACTGACACTCGTCTCACCTTTAGCTCCATGGAGAAAGCAGGACTTTTTATTGGCTTCAAAGTGATTTAATGAGACAATGGTTGGTTTCATGGTGTTAAATCACCATGAAATGACTACATTTGGACATGACAGCAGTGTTGAAACTAATAAAATGGATGCATTAATCCATTTTTTATTATGATTGTCGGCATGATGTTACGGTAGATTTTTATTGAATAATGACTTAAAATACAGTCACAGAGTTCAGAAAAATTGGAAGATCTCACACAAAGTCATATAGACTGTGCATATGATACTTTTATGGTACTTTTTTGTCATTTTTAGTGCAAAACGCACTATGCTAAGACAAAGTGTGGCTGGTTGCGTAGATGTTGTTATGCAGTTACTAAGGTCTGATCGCTGTATGGTTGCCAGGGTGTTCTATTTTGATTTCATATTTTGAATTAGCTTTTATTTTTTCACATTTTCATTTTCATTTGATAAATTTTTAGTAATTTTATTATATGCTTTTGTAATTTTTAATATTATTTTTTAAATATTTATTAAATATTACTATTTATGTTTAATTTAGAGATGTACCGATACTAAATATCTCATCCGATACCGATAGCCGATTATTCAGAATGATATCTGCCGATACCGATAGTTTGATTTTCTTAAGGAAAAAAATCTCTCCCGACTAATGCTGCAAACTATACAGGGAACCCTCTCATTTGGTACATTACTATAATATTAGAGGTTAAAATTAACAACAGCGCTATTATATTCAACTGCTCTTTATTTTTACACTCAAATAAAAACTGAAATGTTTGTATAACTCAGGTGCACATAAGGTAGTTTTGATAAGCACTTGTCTTCATGGCAAATTTATTCAAACGTACATGTGTCATTAACAGTAAATAATGCCGATAGTGAAAATAATTGCTTTTTTTAATTTTACCGATATATATCGCCAATAATCGGTATTGGCCGATATATCGGTGCATCTCTAGTTTAATTTATTTTTATTTCAGTATTAGTTTTAGTTTTTATTTACTTCTGCTTAGTAATCTTAGTGATTTAACTTGAACTTATTTTATTTAGTTGCCAAGACAAAATTTCTAATTTTCGTTTAGTTTATATTTTTAACGTTATGTTTGGTTTACGTTTTTCATCTAATATTTATTTCAGCTTCATTTCAATTAATAAAAGAGTTTTAGTTTTAGTTTAGTTTACAGTAATAAAGGCCTGTTCACACCAAGGACGATAACTATAAAAATAAAGATATCGTTCTAAATATAAATAGCAAAATCTACACCACAGCTATAACAATAACGGCATATAAAAACGATATTGTTGGAATCACTTTCAGAACAATTTTTTTTCCAGCTGATGACTGATAAAAACATTGACAGCCAATCAGAATCCATTCAGCTTTAAAGAGCGCGAACATTTAACCCCTTAACTGTCACCGTCCCGCATTTTTATTTGTTGCCTTTTTTTCACATCACATATTCTAATCATCATAAATTAGGTATCAAAAAGCTTAAAAACTCAGCATTCATCCTGTGAAAACTGTTTTGAAATTGGACATTGCATTACCATGGAAACGGTACTTAAAATCCTTTTAGCGAGCTCCTCCCCCTAGTGGGCGTTGTCATGTATCATATTACAAAATGTATTAGTCAAACCTTATCTAATCTTGACAAAACATATCGTCAGAAAGGTCTGAATCTCAAGCTTCCATATTTGGCATCTGTTTTGTGATAGAAGTGATATTTGGACAGAAATGTATTCATTTGTTATAGGAGAATGCGTCAAAAAAATTTCAATGGAATGTGGGTGACACCCGGTGGCTTTTTTGGTACAACGCCTAAACAAAATTTCATGTGAACTTTAATTTTTGTGATATCAACTTCAAATTTGAAACACAACTTGGTTAGACATATGGCTTTGATTTTTATATCAGTTTTAGAGTAAAAAATACTTTTTAAAATATGTATTTTATATAAAATAAAAACTTTTTAGTATAGTACATTTGATTTACAGTAAATTGTGTTCAGAAACTCAAATGAAAGTCATTGGACTGACATGACAGTGATTAAATAATGATTTTTTTTTTATTTTTAGGTGAACTATCCCTTTAAGAACTTTTTGATAACTGTCTGACCCACTTACTCAATGAATGAATTCCAAATTCAGGAGAATAATGAATGTTCAGATGTGGCGCTCTGCCCGGCGCGTTTGGCACGTATTAGTCCTTTTTTGAGCTTATCGCACAAGCATGTCATGACACAGCGATGGAAACTCTCTGGCGGCTTGCCTGCCTTCAGTGCTGTTTGCTTTGGTGGTCTGATAACCTCTCTCTCTCTGTGTAACTGAGTATCTAGAGTTGCAGTCGCAGTGGTGAACCTGATCTCAGCCTCTTACAAAATTAAACCCCACTGACTGATATTCTGCCGCTCCTTTAACTAACTCTTACTTGCCGATGGTTATCGATGCCTGGTTGTTCTCTGGCCAATCTGCCATCGCTGAAGTGGACACATAAAGATCCGAACGCATCCGTTCTGCCAGACTTATGACCTGTCTGGGTCTACAATGGACATGGAAAGGAGATTTTGTGCCAGGACATTGTTTTAAAAACATCCTGTCTGGGTTTAGAAATAAGGCTTGGACTACTCAAATCTACTACTGTATCTCACCCTGGAGGAAAACATTTTTATTGCTCAGAAATTGCTCTTTTATAGCTCAGTTATGTTTCATTGAGGTATCAAGTCGGACTTTGTTTCTTTTATAAAAAATAAACTTTTTACTGACTTTTTTTTCAAACTTTTACTGTTTTTTTTTTTTCTTCTCAGGAGAAACATCTGAGAAACAGTGTTATTTTAGGATCATTGAGATGCTGTTATAGTTTTATTAATATTTTGATTTTTTTTTATTTGTATGTTTTCCATTTTCATTTAAATATTCAGTTAAAGTTTTAATAATTTTGTTGTTTTTGTCATTTTTATTGTTTTTTTTTTTTGTTAAATATTTTTTTTATTTCGTTTCAGTTTGAAAATGTAAAGGAGAAATGTTGCCTTAGCAGCTAGCTGAAATTAAAATGTTGTTTTCTTTTTAGGTTTTTATTTATTTTATTTATTATATGTTATGTTACTTATTCTATTGTATTTATTTTATTTAATTTTACTTATTCTATTTAATTTAATTTATTTTTTATTTTATTTTACTTATTCTATTGTATTTTTATTTTATTTTTAATTATTTAATTTAAATTATTTTTTAAATTTATTTAAATTTACATTATTTAATTATATTTAGTAATTTAATTTAATTGTTTTATTTAATTATTTATTTATTTTTTTTCAAGGAACAAAGTTTTTTTTTTTTATTGTTTTAGTTAACTATAGTAACCCTGCAGAGAAGTTTATATGTCATCTCTATTTAATCACATTGTTGTCTCTGAGGAAAAAAAAAAGTGAGATTGTATTATTTTTTCCTACTGGCTACATTATTGCGTGGCCTTCACATTTCCAAACGTATGCCTGTTTGTGCCAAAGGCTACAATTTGTAAAAAGTGCGGAAGATAAATCAGAGAACGCTGTTGCATTGTGGGAGATTTCCTACAGCTATGCACATGTCCAGGTGCCTCTGAAGAATCTAACGCAATGATCCATATAGCAGTGCACTGTTTCACTCTCTGAATTTTCTGCGCTGCTGCTGCTGAGTGACTGCGGGCATTTGGATATTTTGTGTAATGCAGGGATACAGCGTGCGCAGCTGTGAAATTCCCCTGGTTCTGAACTCTAACGCAAGGTTTTTTCCCCACTCTTTTTATCATCCAGCTCACAACATAAGAACTACAAGTAGCATAAGTAGCACAGTGCACCATATACCTTATGGAGAGCATGTCTGGTCTTTAAGATCTGTCTGATCCATCTGTATTTCTCATTTCAATTACAGCACACTGAGCTGCTTAGTTATGATGGGACTATCAGAGACTCCTGCAGCTCAGCCCGGATAAGGTTTATCATTGATCCTTACAGGCCGAGAGAGGGGGATGGAGATATAGGATCATCTCAGGTCGTAAAGATTTCAGAAGCATTTCTGTTTAGCATATTTAGTGTATCTTGTTTATTGAACATGTGAGGGATCTTGAATACAGCCAATAGGCTTACTGATGGAAACTCTCTGAAGTCCACTTATAACGTTAGTTAGGGGTTCAAGTGCGTAGTGCTGAAACCCTATTGTAATTGTTACATTTTCCAAGGATCTGCATTCTCCCCTAAAAGTGATTAGGCAGACCAAACCATAAGTCATAGAGACTTGAAACTTTGAGGACTACAGCGGTGAAAAGTACAAAATGGCTCATAACTCCTAAACCGTTAGGCATAGGCTCAAGTCAGACAAGATGCATGCTTCGAATTTGCTCGCCACGGCAATATTTTCAGGTATTTTGGATTTTTTAAAAATACTTTTGCGAACTAGTCCTAGTTTTTTGGCCCGATAGGAACCAGGCCAGTGCAGCAAGATTCTCTGGAGACTCATTGTCAATAATTTTCAGAAAAATGTTGAAATTTCGATTCACGGTCACTAAAGGCCGCCAAAACATTTAAAGTGGGCGGAGCCACTTTTACTAAAATGGCTATAACTCGTGAACGGAATGAGATATTTTCACCAAACTTGGTACACCTATGTAAGAGCTCATTCTGTGGTTGCGTGAAAAAGGACGTGGCAACTGGCCACTTGGTGGCGCTATAACAGGAAAAAATTTGAAAATGGCTATAACTACTTCACCGATCGTCTTGAAAATTGGCATGCAGAGTCTTTGTCCGAGGTGCCATGATTGTCTATGAGGACATTGACGCATCTCAAAAAACATGTCCGCTATCGGCCAATGAAATTTGAGCAGATATCAGACAAGGTTAAGGGAGGCAGATCAGAACGAAACTCACTGGGCCTGTTTGACTCACGGCCCTAGAGACCTGTGAGAAATTCGAAAGAAATCAGCACCTTTGCGCTTTTCACGTGCACGAAGGATTGTGTATTGCGTGGAAGGAAAATGTTCAAATGTTCCTCGCACTTATAAAAAGTGGTCCTTTTTTAGAACTTTTCACTGAAACGTTATTTTTGGGGAACCAAAAATGGTTCTTCTATGACATCGCTTTTGGAACCTTTATATCATAGATTTAATGGGGATTTGTTAAATATGTTTCCATATCCCAGTTTAGTATTTAGAAACTCTGTGGTGATATCAGACATTGCTCTGTTTTTTTTTTTTTTTTTGAGCATCTTAACCAGCCTAACTCAGCAACTTTGGCTTAACCAATGGCGTGAGTTTGGGGCGGGACTATCCGTTTGGCTAACCAATGACAGATGGGCAGAGTGTTTTGAAAAACTGTTTGAAAACAGCCATTATTTTTTTGCAGTTGTGTTTGATGATACTATGGTATATGGTACCGTATTCTCCAGAATAAAAATCTTATATAATGCAATTAACATCAACCACGCAAAATATATGTAAATTTGTGCCAAATGAGAGCGGTACGTGAGTCCAAGCTTATTTGTATAGTGCACTTCCCACATGCCAATACTTAAATTTGTTTAGGCTTACCGTCTATAATGAATGCCACTATAATTTATGTTTGTTTTATGCTTAAATTGTTCGTTTCTGTTCTTTTATGAGTACTGTTAAATTTGAAATGATTTATTGTAGAGTGAGGGGAACTAAAATACTTGTTTGTTTTCACCTTATGAGCAAACTAATTGAGCCATGACATTAATCAGTTTGTCCCAGATGAGATCATAACTCATTTGTGGTTTAATCCGCTCCGGACAGCTGGACCGCTATGGATGTAGGAATCATTCTGAACCATTTCCAACTTAAAATCCCATTATATATCGAATATATTCATATATATTTGTATACAATATATGCTTTGGTTGTTTGGTTGCTTCATTGATAGCTCTTGACGCTCTATGAACTCCACACTTGGCTGGGTGGGCTCGTGGTTTTGCTCACTTTAATAGTCTCAGATTATTTGCACTTAGAGCAGTCTGTATTTACCGAACTGCAGCGTACGGTGACCAGTGTACCGTTTCGTGCTTAAGTTGAGTTGTCGACTGGATTACATTCGTTCTCTTGTTTCCCTGTCAGGATCCTAAAACCACCTGCCATCAATAAGTAATCTCAGGCCAGAGCCGGGTCAGGTGATGTTCATGAGCTGCTGGACTTCACAGCTCTGAATTTACAATCAGACATTTCGGTTTGTTTGTGTTGCTTCGGGTTGCACAAAATGGAGACATTTGCATATTATTATTATTATTATTATTATTCACAGTGATTTAGTATATTTCTTGATTTATCCCTCTGGTGCTCTTTGGTCACTTTTGACTGAAAAGTGTAATTTTTATTTTATTTTATTTTATAAATTTATTTTATTCATAAATTTATTTTTATTTTTTATCACTTAATTGAACCGTAGAAATAAATGGTAAATTTAAAAAAAAAAAAAAAAATACAGATAAATTATATATATATATATATATATATATATATATATATATATTTTTTTTTTTTTTTTTGTGGGTAAATCTACAAATTAGCCATGATACAGAAAACAGCACACAGCAATGAAGGGGTTAATTGAAAAACAACAATAAAAAATAGGGGAAAAAAATGTATGGATTATAGTGTAAATATCATGGAAACAAATGGATCAAAATTATTGCATAAATATTAATTAGTACCATACAATTCTCTCAAAATACAAAATATTAAATAAAAAAAGTTATTGAACAATATATTTTTGATTTTATAGAAAATAATTTACATTTGAGGAGTAACTTAAATGAGGAGCACCAGAGGGTTTTAAAGGTGTATATCCTTCAAACCCATATGACTTTTTGGTTAAACACATTTTTCGCATAATCTCCAAACTAAGTACATTATGCTCCATGAAAGAAAGAAAGTCATATGAGTTTGGAAAGACAAGATGGTGAGTAAATGATGGCAGAATTTTCATTTTTGGATGAACTGTCTCTTTAAGAATACTTTAGTTTTTTTTGCAGTACTGTATATGATGGCATAATCCTCTACATCACCCTGCTAATGAGTGTTATTATCTTTGCTAAGCTGACGGATAACTCAGTTATGAGAGGCATGACTTGCGCCCTGCCTCTGGGAAACGGCCATCACCGGCTTTTCCTGGACGACCGGAAAGCCGTAATCGCTGTCAAATAGGTCGGCGGTGATACACTTGCCCTCTCTCACCGATCTGTTCTCTGATGCAAACTTGATGTGTGTGTATGTGCATTCTTGTTATTTTTTGTGTCAACATGCAACATCACATTTAGAACTGACTCGAAAAAATATTGCAACAAAAAAATAAATAAATACATAAATAAAGGAGCCAAAATTTTATAGCTCATAAAGGAAATTAGTTAAGAACAAGCACAGGTCAAAACTTCTTATCATTGAGGAAATGTATAATGCATAAATAACTTCATTTTGCATTTTACACAGTGTATATATATAATATATATACACTACCATTCAAAAGTTTGGGGTCGATACGATTTTTTAAAATGTTTTTGAAAGAAGTCTCTTCTGCTCACCAAAGCTGCATTTATTTGATCAAAGATACAGTAAAATCAGTAATATTGTAAAATATTATTACAATTCAAAATAACTGTTTTATATTTGAATATATTGTGAAATGTAATTTATTCCTGTGATCAAAGCTGAATTTTCAGCATCATTACTCCAGTCTTCAGTGTCACATGATCTTTCAGAAATCATTCTAATATGATGATTTGATGCTCAAGAAACATTTATGATTATTATCTGCTCAATATTTGGAAACGGTGATACTTTTTCAGGATTCTTTGATGAAAGTTAAAAAAAACCAGCATGCATTTTAAATATACATTTTTCGTAACATTATAAATGTCTTTACTGTCAATGTAATTTTTTGAAATTTCTTTCAAAAAACGTCTTACTGATCTTAATCTCTGGTACTGTTTGTTTATTTATTTAACTTATTTCATTTGTTTCTAGTGTTTCTAGTGATAAGGTATGTTTACAAGCTGTTTAGTTAATAAAAAAATTAGTAAAACAAAATTACTTAATTAAAACTAAATCTCTGGAGGCAGTCATATACAAATGTATTTGTCCATGTGACGTCACGGATCCTTGATTAAATTTTTGGAGCTTGATTATAATGAGGAGGGTGTTTTATGTTTGCAGGAAGTTTTTATGGTAAAAAAAACCGCTCTTATATGTCAAAAAATCAAGCGAAATTTGATTTCTCATATCATGAGCCCTTAAACAAGTCTTTTTGAACCTGGTATTTTTGTTTAGCAAAAATACCCACACAATGAAGCAGGATATAGCCATACAAGATGGTAACTGACATTTGATTTAAGCAAATGTAGATATATGATTTGTGACACTGTAAATAGTTGTGCATTGAACGTCTCTGTACTTCCACTTCTAGATTTCAATGAAGTTGATGAATGAGCTGCCGTCAGTCTGATTTTGGGATCTGGCTCAGTAATGCACCAGCTGTTTTGCTTTAATCAGGTCTAGAGTTTGTCCTCTCAAAAAGTCCTTCTTTTTTTAGTATTATTTTTAACCAGTGACTGAGTTTGTCCCCAGCTCATGACGCTATTAGGTGCTGGTGTGCCATGACTTCTTAACGCAATGGGAGGTTGATTGGAAATGGCTCAGAAAGGCTAGGTTCTGAGGTAAATGTTATTGTTCTTTGGACTGGGAATCTGGTTTGGATTTGGAATTTAATTTGGCTAAAGGCGAGAGCCCTGCATGTGTCTGCAGGGGTCCATGGGATTGACGGGAACATACCGTTGGATAGAGACTAGACATCTGCACGTAGAGACAATCATCCTCCTGTGAGAAACAACTCATGGGGCGTATAGGGTCATGTGGGCGAAGGTCAAACACAACAAGACCTTTCAGAAGATGCACAGTTCCAGTCTAGGGTTACTATTGGTTTAAAGCTCTAGATTTGCTTAATTAGAATGCAGTGATTGGAAGAAAAAAAATCAATTATTGATTTCTATCTCGGTAGGTAGTTGTAGCAAGGATGAAAAGGAAGCATATATATATATATATATATATATATATATATATATATATATATATACAGTACCCAAACAGTTTATAGTAACAGTTCCCTGCTACTGAACCTTTAGACAGATTTAAAAGGATATTCAGATTATGAAACATTATTACTCTTTTATCTATTGACCTGGCTCTTAATCCAAATTTGAGAAAATGAGGGAGGCCATATTTGTTCCATTTGCGAGAGTCATGTCCTGCATTTTTGTTAATCCTGCTGTTGATGGTGCGATATCACAACATCTGGTCATTTCTGAAATGGATTAGAGGAGCATTTCTTCTTTTATACAGTGCTGTCATTTAGCTCATCTGAGATCACTTATTTTTCTGTTTAGGATTTTTACATAAGCCCAATATGTTCTACAAAAGCATACAGTATGCACTTTATTTCTGAACATAATCACTTTGCATGAAAAGTGTTGAGAGTGTTTAGTGACAGAACTTTGAGAACTTCAGTCGTAATCTGTTTTAGCTTTCTGAATACAGGCTTCAAACTGGGTGAATGTTTAAAAGCTACTACTTTCAATAATGCACAGTTTCATTATTATTTGACTCCTTTTAGAGCAGAAAACTACTGAAAGCTTATACTTTGGAACCTTATTAAAATCAGAACCTTACAGTGCTGAATCATGAGGAGCAGAACTGAATAGAACTTTGTAGTGGATCCTTATTGGGTAGAGCCCTATAGAGTGGAACTATTTTGATTCCACTCCATAGCATTATGCTCTATAAGGTTCCTCTCTATAGGGTTCTACTCTATATAACTCTATAGTGGATCCTTATTTGGTAGAGCCCTATAGAGTGGAACTATTTTGGTTCCACTCCATAGCGCTTTGCTCCATAAGGTTCCTCTCTATAGGGTTCTACTCTATAAGGTTCCACTTTAAAGTTCTGTTTCTAACAAAATTCTATAGGGTTTCATTTAAGTAACTCTGCAGAGTTCTGTAGTGTTCCATTCTGTAGGGTTCTGATCTATATGTATCAATTCTGCTCTATACGATTCCATTTTATTGGGCTCTGTTCTGCTCTGTACTAATAGAACTTTGTAGTGGATCCTTATTGGGAAGAACCCTATAGATTACAGTCTTATTAAGAAACTGTATAAAGAGGAACCTTATAGAGCAGAACTATGGAATGGAACAGTATAGAGCACAATCTTAAAGAGCAGAAATGTATAGATCATAATGATGTCTTATAGAGAAGAACCACATAGAGTGGAACCTTACAGAGCAGAACTCAGTACTCTACAGGTTGGAAGATTGAAGATCAGAACCCGGCTAAGCTAGAACAGACCCCTATAGAATTAGACTGTATTAAAAGCAGAATTTTATAGTGAAGCCTTGCTGGGCAGAACCCTATAAAATGGAACCTTAAGAAGAATTTGTCTATATAGAGCAGACCACTAAGAGCAAAATATATAGACCAGAACTCTAAAACCTTATAGAGCAGAACCATATGAAATGAAACCTTACAGATCAGTGTCCTACAGACTGGAAGATTGTAGAGTAGAACCCAGCTAAGACTAAAACAGATAGAATAGAAGGGAACAGAACATATGGAACCGGGCCCTATAGAGAACAAACTTAGAGCAGAAATTTGTAGATCAGAACACAGAATAAAACTTCTAAAGCAGAACCACAGAGAGGAACCTTAAGAGTAAAACCCTACAGAGCTGAGACGTATAGATCTAGAAGGCTAGAACAAACCCCGGTAGAATAGAACTATATTAAAAACAGAACTTTATAGTAGAACTGAATTGGGCAGTGGAGCCTTATAAAGCAGAGCCTTATAGAATGAAATCTTGCTGAGCTGAAATTGGTCATATAGATTAGAACCCTATAGTTTTGGGAGCATCAGCGGAACCCTATTGAGCTGAGTCAGATCAGAACCAGATTGGAACCTTTGTAGAGCAGAACCTGATAGTGATAACTGCTAGAACCCTATAGAGTTTAATTTTATGAAGAACAGAACCTTTAAACTGACTCTTATAGAACAGTCCTACAGATCTGAATGTTTAGGTGTATAACCAATAGAGCAGAGCCTCTATAAGATCCAAACCGCAGCTCAGGTGTTTCTCCAGTCAGATGCTCTCAGTTTTCGAGCAGAATCGCTCTCAGGATGTTGCTCATGTGATTGTGGTTTGAAACAGTCGTATGCATCACGTTTTGGGGGCCACCATCTGCTGTTCTGCATCAGTGGGTGACCCTCAGTCACAACAGACTCGAGCCGCTCCGAACACACGAGGTCAGAGTACATCTGGACGTGACGTAACTCCTGAACGCCTTTGCTGCTTTATCTTTTTGTATTACATGTGACATTTTGATCTCTGACTGCTGTGTGAGTCACATTGTGTGTTTGTCTTTTGGGGTTAGAAGGAAAGTGTGTTTAAAGGAAGAGTGTGTGTGTGTGCGTGTGTTTATGCAAGTGTGTAATCTCTCATGTGGTTAAACTCTTCTCCCATCTGTCCACTGTGCGTGTGGGAATCCTTTTGAGTGTTTGGAGGCTCTTCTTACACACACTAACAATACGCTAGATTATTGAAACAGTGTTCTGTCTAGGGATGTTCAAAACCATGACTAGTCTGTGGGTTTTCTGAATGACTAGTAGATTATTCTGTGTTAAGAACGTCCTGTATAATTAGGTTTTGCTGATGTGTTTTTAAACAGTTTGGACTATTTTTAGCTTTTTTAACAAAAACATCAATCTGAATGTGGCAGTACATTAAAGAGGATGAATTTAAAAACTTTTGTGTGTTTTAAATGCAGAATGGCATATGCAAAAAAGGGAATAAAGAACAAGATGGTAATGAATGGAGTTAAAGACAAATCAGTGCAAGTCAATTTTATTTATATAGCACTTTCCAGAATAGACATTGTTTCACGGCAGCTCTACAGATATATAAAGTCCTCATTGTGCAGTTCAATTAAGAAAATTATGCCTGCATCCCAGTTTGCATGCTATCAGTCTTGAATGTTATGCAAGTTAACATCTCTCAAACCATAGTATGTTAAAAATAGAGTGTCAGAGGTGTTTCATATAATATTTAAGTGTGCATCTGTGCATGTTTTAGCTAATGTTATCCAGAAGCCCTTGCATTAGAGAAGGAGTTCATGACGGTACTCTTTTGACTTTTCCAGTGGCAAAGATTGCAGCTTTTGAATGTGTAAACCTAAAAAGTATATTGTATGTTAAAGTAGTTAATTTAGTTAGATGCTAATGCAAATATTATAAGACAAAGGGTTTCGTAAATTGCATTGAAAAGGTAGTTTGTTATAATACTTGCCCATAAGTAGTAAAGTGCATACTTTTATTATTTGCAATTGAGATGATTTGTGAGCAGGGACCATAATGTCAGTGTTGCCTGCAGGATCAAAACCAAATAAAAAAACAGAAAAAAAACCCAACAATTTTGATGGGGATCAGATAATGATGTGGTTTTGAATAATTCTTTGAAATCATAAATGAAAGAGATGCACCCATGTGTAACAGCAGATCTTACCTACTGTATGTCAACAGGTTTCTCATGGTCCTAGTGTGTCTGATATTCAGCGTCCTGTCCACCATTGAGCAGTATGCAGACTTTGCCACAGGATCTCTCTTCTGGATGGTGAGTGTTCCACAAGATATCATAACCCCCCCGTTTTGTAGACTTTTACAGAGCCAAGTACTTGTTGTTTACACTTTATACCCCAGCTAAGACAGCTACATTTATTTCAGCAGAAAATAAAAATAATTTCAGAGGTTATTTGATGACATATTTGGTAAACCAAATGCTTTTTTTTCTTTAGAAAACATGCACAGATTAAGACATTTTTATGTCATTTAAATGTGCTGCAAGTGACCTTTCCAGTAGGCTAATGCAGTACCGTTTACTCCCACTGGATGGCAATGTTATATCTCAGTTGAGCTGATGTTGAGTTCATGGACAAGGCTTGAAGGCTTGTATTTCCCATGACCACATTAAATATTACTGACTTAATAGTTTGGATTTCTGTCAATACACCCACACCTGTAGACACCTGCAGTGGGGCGGATCCCAGAGAAAACCCAGAGGCTTTGAACACCGTCCAGACACACTTAATCAAACCAGCACTGTCATCATTTAATGCATGTTTAATTGCACTGCCTGGATGACAGATTTTGATGAGACACGAGTGAGTGTGTGTATTTATACTGTGTGTGAGATAATACCCAAAGATCCCTGTAAAATAGGGTTTTAGGTTTGCCTAAATCCCAAAGTCTGGGGGATCTCAATATGAACTCATCAAATGATTTCTCATCAAATGATCTGAGCTGCCCTCCACATACATTTTATAACTCTAGACTCTTACTGGATGACTCATTTATGCCTGTTTTTATTACTCCAAAAGAATTTTAGTAAAGGCAAAGTTGTCCCCTAAATGTGACATAACTAAGAACTCCATTATGTCTCCTGAGCTATGAAAAAAACAAGACCTGAGCAATGAAATTATCTCTGGATATTTTTGTGAATAGGCTTGCATGCAGTTTGTACGTTCCTGCTAGTAGACTAGTTATTGTTAGCACTCATTTAACTTATGTAAGCAAACTGTAGTCAGGCCACCCACCAGATCACCCCAGAAACCCCTGAGCCGTTCAGGGTCAAACTATTATCAGAGGTCAGAGCGGAGCCCCCAGCTTCTAGCGTTAGTCTTTAGTGCAGCTCTTGAGGCCAAGGGAATGAAGTTTACTCTTACTACAGCTCTTACTACCTGGCCTCCGTTACACTCACCCCACTAAACCTCCGGTTCTACTCGCACCGCTCCGAGTGGGATTCAAACCAGTGTTTCTGGCATGGGAGGTGAGCGCTAACCAGGTCGCTAGAGAAGCTAGTCGCTAGTGCACCTCTTGAGGCCATGGGAACTATTTACCTGGCCTCCTGTTACACTCACCCCCCTAAACCTCACTTCCATCCGGGTCACGACACCAATGTAACCACTCCGATTCTACTTGCACCGCTCCGATCGGAATTCAAACTGGCGTTTACTCCATGGGAGGCGAGCGCTAACTAGGTCGCTGAAGACGCTAGTTGCTAGTGCGCTTATTGAGGCCAGGGGGAATGAGGTTTACTCACACATCTCTTACTACCTGCCCTCCCGTTACACTCACCCCCCTAAATCTCACTCCCACCCGGGTCACGGCACCAATTAACCCCTCTGGTTCTACTCGAACTGCTCCGAATGGGATTTGAACCGACGTTTCCAGCATGGGAGGCGGGTGCCCTAATTAGATTGCTAAAGACGCTAGTCGCTAGTGCGCTTCTTGAGGCCAGGAGGAATGAGGTTTACTCGCACAGCTCTTACTACCTGGCCTCCCGCTTCAAACACCCCCCTAAACCTCACTCCCATCAGGGCCACGGCACCAATGTAACCCCTCCGGTTCTACTCGCACCATTCTGTTTGGGATTCGAACCGGCATTTCCGACATAGGAGGCGGGAATGCTAACTATAACACTAAAGACGCTAGTCGCTAGTGCGCCTCTTGAGGCCAGGAAGAATGAGGTTTACTCGCACAGCTCTTACTACCTGGCCTCTTGCTACAATCACCCCCCTAAACCTCACTGCCATCCGGGTCACGGCACCAATGTAACCCCTCCGGTTCTACTTGCACCACTCCGAGCGGTATTCAAACCAGCGTTTCCAGCACGGGAGGCGAGCGCTAACTAGGTCGCTAAAGACGCTAGTCGCTAGTGCACCTCTTGAGGCCAGGGAAATGAGGTTTACTTGCACAGCTCTTACTTACCCTTAAGGCAGGAACACACCAAGCCGACAGTCGGCCATCGGGCAGTTTTTGTTCGTCGGCTGACGAACAAAGTTTTCTCAGTGTGTTCCACACCGTCGGCTGAAGTTGGTCCTCATCGGCCCGTCGGGCCATCTAATCATTCTGATTGGCGGTTCAGCTACTGCCATCTGCTGGTACGGAAAGGCATTTCATCTTGCGCAGGCACAGAACGGACGTGCTACTTGGCCATCGGCTGTTGAGCGTCGGTTTGGTGTGTCAGGCCAACTTTGGACCCAGACTCTGCCGATGTGAGCCAACCCCGCAGTCTGCTTTCATCGCCACTAGTTCGTCGGCGTCGGCTTGGTGTGTTCCTGCCTTTAAACCTCACTCCCATCCAGGTCACGGCACCAATGTAACCACTCCAGTTCTACTTGCACCGCTCTGGGATATTGTGTAGACACACATATACTGTATGTATACAAAGATCCACGTGTTTCTTTCTGCTTTGCAGGAGATCGTGCTGGTGGTGTTTTTCGGGACAGAGTACGTGGTCCGGCTGTGGTCGGCTGGCTGTCGGAGCAAATATGTGGGCATTAAAGGGCGTCTGCGGTTCATCAGGAAACCCATCTCCATTATAGGTATACTGTATGCTAATTTTAAAACAAGTATGTGAAGCTGAATGTTATGTTGTTGTCACATGACCCCACTACATTGTACATTCTAATCTGGATTGGCTGCCATATTTTGTTTTTAATCCCATTTTTTTGTAAAACGTCTTCAATTTGGACAGTCTAATCAAAAAATAAACCAAGAAAAATATGAAAAATGTATGGCTTCTAGTACTTAAGGTTCATTCCTTACACTGGAAATTTATCTAAATTTCAATATTTTTTATTTTAATTTTTTCCCCCCTATTTATTTTATTTTAAATTTTTTTGTTATATGACCATTTATTTTAATTTGATCTCTTCTTGTGCTCATGACACAGATCTGATAGTGGTCGTTGCTTCTGTTGTGGTTCTGAGCGTCGGGTCCAATGGGCAAGTGTTTGCCACGTCCGCAATCAGGTACATATACGACTGACACGCCTACAGAAACATCATCAACATTGATTAGTAGAACAAACAGCTATGATCAAATTTCACTGATGTTTATCGTAGTTTATTGATTAATGCTCTGTGTATACTGTGAATTTGTAGAGGGATCCGTTTCCTTCAGATCTTGCGTATGTTGCATGTGGATCGTCAGGGTGGAACATGGAGGCTTCTGGGATCAGTGGTTTTTATTCACCGGCAGGTACGCTTGGTTTGCGCCATCAAATTCAGACCTGGTTTTGTTGCCATGACCGTAATACTTGCCTTAATACTTTTCAGTACAATGAAACTCACTGATTTCATCAAACAGAGCTAATCAGCACACGTCTGGCGTAACCAACCTCAGATTTTCTCTCCAAATATGGCCATAGGAATTCACATTACGATAATCTAAGCGGAGAGCTCCCGTTTCAGTGAGCTAAGGCTTTACATGTTAATTCCAACCACTTCACGCGCACATTTTCTCAATCACTTCACCGTTGACGCACGTCTTATGAAAGGGCTGAAGTTCTCAGTGGATCAGGCATGATTAGGCAAATTCATTCAGCTTCACATGCAGTCAGGGGCTTTGGGAAGTTTTGCCTTTTAAGGTGCTTTTATACTCCATGGCATATGCCACGTCTTCTACTCAAGATGAGAGAGTAAATGAACACACAACATACACTGTGCATCACACAAAATAAAACTAAACTCTTCATTTCAACCAGTTTAAATATCCCTTATTAACTTGTCATCATAGTCAGAAATGTAGACACCGTAAAAAATGCTGAGTTAAAATCAACCCAAGTTGGGTTGAAAATGGACAAATCCAGCATTTGGGTTGTTCTATTTAACTCAACTATTGTTTAAAAATTACTGTATTGCTCGCTTTAAATGAAAAAAAATATTTGTTGGAAATGAAGTTTAATGAGTAATAATTAAACAATAAACATTTATTAAATTGCTGAATAATAAATGTTCACCTTTTGATTATTATTGTTGCCTCTAGTAATTATGTGTCTGATTTTTAATTTTGGGTTCATTTTAAGCCAGCCATATAGAAATTTTTAAACAATAGTTGAGTTAAATAAAACTGCTCAGCATGTTGGGCAAACATTTAACCCAACCGCTGGGTTAAATCAACCCAACCGCTGTGTTGAAACGACCCAATCGCTGGGTTAAAACAAACAACCCAATCACTGGGTTAAAACAGCCCATTTGCTGGGATAAAACAACCCATTCGTTGGGTTAAAACAACCCAATCGCTGGGTTAAAACAGCCCATTTGCTGGGATAAAACACCCAATTGCTGGGTTAAAACAACCCATTTGTTGGGTTAAAACAACCCAATCACTGGGTTAAAACAATCCAATCGCTGGGTTAAAACAGCCCATTTGCTGGGATAAAACACCCAATCGCTGGGTTAAAACAACCCAAACACTGGGTTAAAACAATCCAATCGCTGAGATAAAACAACCCATTCCCTGGTTTTGTCCATTTTCAACTCAACTTATATAAATATATATATATATATATACACACACACATGTTTTTGTTAACTTTCATGCAGTTTATGTGGCATCATATTAATTTAGATATTAAATGGATAATATTTGTAGTTTAAAGAATTCATTTTTCACACCACAGGACTATTGAAGTGAATTAGCGATAGCACAAAGATAAATGGTGACCAGTAACATCTTAGAACATTCCTAAAATGTTCACCTAATGCCAAATAAACACCTTATTTATTTACATTTATATATACGTTTTAACCTAAAATCTTGATATTCGAAATAGGTTCATCCATGTTATTTATTAACTGTCTTTTCCCCCGGTTCAGGAGCTGATCACCACGCTGTACATCGGGTTCCTGGGTCTGATCTTCTCCTCGTATTTTGTGTATCTGGCCGAGAAGGACGCAGTAGACGAGGAGGGGAGGACGGGTTTTTCCAGCTACGCTGATGCTCTATGGTGGGGCGTGGTGAGTTATTCATCAGTTACTGGAGTTGACAAGCAGAGATAAGACCAGGCCAGTTCCAGAAACATAGACATAGTGTGTCTTAAAAACTAGTCAGATCAACTAGCGGGGTAACAGTCTTACTTTTAGGATTTAAATTACATCAATCTACCTTTTTATGTAACAGACTTTAAGAAGTTATGAGCAGTAAAAAAAAAAAAAAAAATTAGATGACTAACTTGTAAGACTAGTCTAAGCAGTTTATGCAACCGGCACAGATTAGACTAGTTTGCATTCTAAAGAAGTCTTGCTAGTCAAGCTTGAAGTACTGCTTGAACCATGAAGCTTTTCACATCAATCATTGTAGTTGTCTTCCATGAGTCTTTTAAGTAGTTCACTATTAGGTGTGTTTGTGGTTTTTATTCAATTAAAATCTATCTATAAATCTTCTTGCCCTCTGGAGATCTGGCATTATCTCATACACTGCTAATCGGCAGTTAAATTCATCATGAATTTCTGTGTCTGTAGAACAGAAGCACTTTAGGAAGATCCTAGTAGATAACATCTCTTTTCACGGTTGAATGCATCTCAAGTATTTTTATTACATTTTCACGCTTTCTCAACGATCTTTCATGATTCATTGTGGTAGTGCATTCTCCGTGAAGGACACGCACTATTAATCCTCTGGTGCTGTTCAGTCATTTTTGACTGAAAAATGTTATGTTTTGTGTGTGTGTGTGTTTTTTTTGTTTTGTTTTGTTTTTTTAGATTATTTGACTTCATCAGAATGGTACAAAACTTGGTAAAGGTTTTGGCACTTGCTGTGTGAAAAAAATAAAAAAAAATCATGGACATTATTTGAAAAGGTTAAATGGTCCTGAAAAAAAATAGTCACACTATTATTGTTCATTCGCAGTCAAAAATGAGCGCATTGGAAAAGAATGGGAGGCGAATTTCATCTAGTGGAAGCGTTTGGTACTGCGCCCAAACAAAATCTTACTGAAAGCTCATATATTAAGATATCAACCTCAAATTTGGAACACAACTTGTTTAGATTTATGGCTTTGATTTTTTTCACAGTTTTAGAATAAAACATGTTTTGGAAAAATATATACTTCATATAAAATTTGAAAATTTTATTTTTCTGTATTTTTCATAATAAATGAAACATTTTATAACTTTTCACTTTTTAAATTTTTTTTAACATCAGCAGTAATCTGCTAAGTGACGCCTTTAAAAAGAGACCAAACTTAAGTCTGTGGTCCAAAACGTTCAAGATTTATGACAGTTTAAGTTCCATGGTCCATGCTTAAAAAAAAGTGAATAAATGGATTAAATGGACTACTGCATAAATATAATTTAGCCCCATAAAATTCCCTAAAAATACAAAGTATTAAATAAAAAACATTATCAAACTAACATATAGTACAATCATTTAATTTAAATAAAAGTAAAAAAATAAAAATTCGGTCGTTTTTAAACCGACACTCAAGCAGCACCAGAGGGTTAAAATTAAGGTTCTTTATTGGCATTGATGGTTCCATGGAGTCTTTCCATTCCTCAAAAGGTTCTTTATAGTGGAAAAATGTTCTTTACATTAAGAAAAAAGTGATTCTTTTAAGAACTGTTCACTTAAAGGTTCTACGAGGAACCAAAAATGGTTCTTCTATAGCATCGCTGTGAAAACCCCTTTAGTGCAGGTAATGCTGCCTTAGAATTTGGCCAGAATGAGGTATCTTAAAGCGTAATTATGCTGCCTACCTGTTGCTTTCATGTCAGGTGTGTACCTTAAAATTCTGCCTAATTAGGGACTTCAGTAGGTTTCGGAACAGAGCCTCAGTTTGGATTGTTCATGGTTGTTATGTCAATAGTAGTTGAACAGTAATGTCTCAAATAGCTTGTATTTTATATCACTTCTGGTCTGGTGAATTTCAGGGTCTTGCTTTTGGATGGTGAGAATGTTCATACCCACAACAGGCTCTAAAATGCATTTAAATCTCCAGTGATTTTCTTTGTTCTGCCGCATTGCAAACCACACAAGAAAAGAGGGTCATAAAACATCCAGCTCCAAATCAACCCACTCAAAAGGCCATTGGAATTGGTCCTGGATGAAGTTTCCAGTGCAGTTAATTAAAAAGCTGAATTTAGTGTGAACTGTAATGAGAAACCAATCGTACGGCTGTACAGGGAATCTGAGAGCTACAAAAGCTTGGCCAATGTCCCTTTCACCTCTCGCTCAAAGAACTTTCTCCTCTGCGCCCTAAAGTGTCGGATCCGTTAATTAAACCTTTAATTGCAGAGGCTCTACCTCTCCGTGAAGAGGGTCAGAACACGTATGGCCACCCGTTGGCCCTCGAATCATGGACAAAAGCAGTTGTTTGTATGGAGGAGACGGCTTTGAGGAAACCCTCGATGGGGGTCGTCTCTCTTTTGTCTCTGTGAAATCTACAAAACCTTAGATTGAAGGGAGGAATTACAGATGGAATCAACTTGAACTTGGAAAGTAAAAAAGTTATTTGAAGAAAATCGTTAGTCATACACACTTAGAAGAAATGGTTCTAAATAGAACCTTAATGGGTTCCGTCAGGCGCTTCATATATCGAGCTTTTTAGGGGTTCCCATCATTTTATGGATTTAGTTTTAATGAATTTATTTTTTAATTAATTTTTATTTAAATAATTAAATTTTATTTAAATTGTTTATTCAAATTGTTTAAAAAAAAAGTCATTAAAGAGTTATAAGCCATTAACCAAGACAATCAGCTACAAGGTGAATCACAATACTACTAACTTTGATTTGAAGCAAAAGAAATTTTTGAAATTTGGACAAAAATACAAAGGAACAAGACTGTGTACTTAACGGCTTCATTGAGGGAAAGAACTACAATCCCATGAAGCATTGTTAACAGCATAATCGTTAAAAAAACTACTCATCTACAAATGTTGATTTTATATATATATATATATATATATATATATGAACCAATATATTTTGCTTCTTGCAAAATATGCATGTATTTACAAACATTTCAATATTTTGAGAGCGTAGGGAGATCCACTCGATTACGCCATTTGCAGTGCTTCATAAGAGTGGGCGGAGCTAACAAGATCTTTTGCCATGTGTTGCTTTTTTTGACTCTATGATTGGTGGAATTTTCTGTACAGCATCATGGATAATGTAGTTTTTCACCAGGAATTTTGCTGTTAAACGATTATTTTAAAACTAAGTTGAAATAATGCGGCCTGACGTCTTCAGCAGAAGCAAATACCATGGATTAACAACCTCAAAGCTCACAGTAAAGCTGTCTTTAAAAGTTTAGAAGTTACCTTTGAAAATCAATTTCCCTGTGTAGGAAATGAATGGAGTTTTTACTTCTGGAACCCGACTGTTGCGCTCTATAGAGTGTAGAGGACAGCTTCATTTCTCAGAGTTTGCTCATTAATAGCTCAGGAAATTTAGTGGTGACCCCGACGTGCTTTATTTATGTATTTTACGTATGAGTCAATAATTGTCATAAATTAAGAGTATAGTAGGACTGCACAATTAATCGAATTTCTAATTGCAATTACGATTACGGATACCACGATTTCGGAATTGTTCAATGGCGCGATTACAACAAAAAAATCCACTTACATTATTCTGCGCGCTTAAGAGGTGTGTTTAGAGCATGTTACGTTGTGAGGCGAATCACGACTACTTCAGAGTATAAAAGGTCTAACCCAGCACAAAAGTAACTACCAGTGACGTAAGTGTAATCTAAAATTATGATTTTTTTGTCATAATCGTGTAGCCCTAGAGTATGGTGCTAAACAATTAATGTGCAGCATGTTGAGAGCAAATTTTGAGATATTGAGATCTCTTCTGAAACACATGTGAGATTCCTGTGGACTTTGTCTCAGGAGAAATGTAAGCAGACGTTTTTCTTCATCTTATTGTACAGTCGTGACATTAAAGAGATCACATTTGTTTTTTTGTTCCTCTTTTTTACGGGACAGAAGGGGAACCGTTTGGTTTCTCGTCTGTGTTTGTCTTTTCTGGAGTTGCAGGTGCAGACCACAGCTGGCGCGACACATCCAGAGCCGCATGATGAAACGACATGAATCATAACCGCTCTCGCCAGACCTCGCTAACTTAACAAAGCTGCTGCTGTTTCCTCCAGGCTCTCGCTTTCTTTTAAGATAATGAATGTTTTCACATTTTTTTTTAATGAAAAGTTTGGAAAAACTTAAAAGATGTTATTTAAGAACTTTAGACATTAAAGATTAGCAGCCAACAGTTTGAACACACTTTACTAAAAACTAAGTATATAAAGCCTATCACTTTACTATAAGGTTCCATTTAACATTATTTGACATGAACTAACAATGCAAAAACATTTAATAATCTTTGTCAATGTTAATTTCAGCATTTACTAATACATTATTCAAATCAAACATTGTATCTGTTATTATTTAATGGACCTGAGCTGACATGAACTAACAATGAACAGTTTGGGTCAGAGGTCACTCTTCCGCCGCAAATCAATGTGTACGGCCGTCTGCCGGAAACTAGTTATTATAGTTTATAAAGTTGTAAATATGGAAAATTTTCTTACAAAAACCCATGGTTTTGCTTCAAAAGGCCTTTATTAACCCCCTGGAGTCGAATGGATTACTTTTATGATGGATGAATGCGCTTTTTTTGGGCTTCAAAATCTTGAGCCCCATTAACTACTATTATAAAGCTTGGACAACAAGCAACAAGCGATAAAAGCATTGCATAAATTATACAATAATTCTATAATAAATTAATAAAAATATAAATTATATATATATAAAATTTAATTTATAACTTATTTTATATATATATATATATATATATAATTCTATATATATAAATCTATAATAAATTAATTTAAATATATATATATTAATATAAAATAAATTAATATAAAATGATGAAATTAATATATAATCAATCAATAAATAATAAAATAAATTGTATAATAATTCTATAATAAATAAATAAAAAAATAAATATAATTAATATAAAATTATACAATTATAATAGTGTAAATTGTAATTATAATTTTAAATTAATATATAATCAATA
Organism: Hypophthalmichthys nobilis; assembly: GCA_037950665.1. Lineage (NCBI taxonomy): Eukaryota > Metazoa > Chordata > Actinopteri > Cypriniformes > Xenocyprididae > Hypophthalmichthys > Hypophthalmichthys nobilis. The sequence goes on from CM075486.1 coordinate 23,972,180, forward strand.
AATAAATAATAAAATAATAATAAAACATGATTTTCTCAACTTTTTGTTCTGTTTTTTTTTTTTATAAAACTTAGCCACATTCAAGTGTTGATAAAAAAAGAATGCATTAAGCTAGAATAAAACATATTTTTGTTTAAAAGCAGAGGCTTTGTTTTTTTTTTGATATATTGCATGTTCATATATTCGTATAAAATAATCAAAAATGCTGGCAGGGAAAGAGTTAATGCCTGAGATTAGATTATAGACAAGTATATATAGTAAATAAATGTCCAAACATAGCGTATTTACATTTATAAAAAAGATAGATTTGGCTCTAGATGCTAATTGTTTATTAATACAGTCATGCTCAAAATATACACAATAATCCTAGTAGCTATATTTCTCAAGTTGCTCTTAAACATGTCAGAAACCATATATCTTGATTAAAAAAAGAAGAAGAGCAGTGTGCAGATAAATTTAGCAAGATTAAAGACGAGATGGGAAAAAACTAGAGTTGTAATCGCAGCCCACACACACACACAGAGATGTTAGCTTTGGTTTTGCCACACACGTAGAGCATCGGCTGAACTCTGTGACTCAATAACTTGACGTGAATGGGTCGGTTGGAGAATATTAGGGGTCCTGAAGTCACACACAAACACACACAGTCTGGGGCGCCACCCATGGCACTTGAGTCCCGGTGACTGTGGACTCCCTCTCGCCGCGGCCTTTGTGGTCTTTTGGATGTTCAGTGGTGGGATTAAACTCTCTCGCCACCCAGAGCACTTGTTTGACGCCTCGTCCTACTTTAGCTCTTTTTGTCCGTCTTGAATGGAAAGACTGCAAACACACCTCGTCACCAGAAAGCCCTGTCGAATGGACTACGCTTTCACGCGCCGCTACAGGCGTGTTTGTTTTCCTGCGTTAGCTGAAACCCAGCGTTTTGTGCAGGATTAGGGAAAAAGTGAACCGAGCGTGAACTTCAATAGACGCCTTAGAAAATAGACTTAAATATGACACGTCTGATGTTTCCACAGACACTTGATTTGATGTGTATTTGGTGCTTCCAAAATGTAAATAAACCATATTGTGTAGACATAATGTTTGGTCAAGATAGACTTAAAAACTAGAATTATAATGAATGTTTTTTGCCTGTGCTAAGCTAGCCGCCAGGGTCTTGTAAGTTACCAGAATGTTGTTATTTGGTTGCCAGGATGTTCTGTGTGGTTTTTTGGCCCATTTCTTTGTGGTTGCTAAGATGTTCTGAGTGTTTTTTTAATTAAACAGCATTCAAAGTGAATTTTTTTTAGTGAATTGCAAGTTGCTAAGGTGTTCTGAGTGGTTTATAGTACAGTATGTTGCTAGGGTGTTTTCCTACTGTCTCGTCTTTGTGGTTTTGTCCATTTTAGCAAACATCATTAAACATGTGACTGTTTTTCTCTTAGGTTACGGTGACTACGATAGGCTACGGAGACAAAGTCCCTCAGACGTGGATTGGGAAGGCCATCGCCTCCTGTTTTAGCGTGTTTGCGATCTCCTTCTTCGCTCTGCCTGCGGTAAACACACTGACTCCTCTCTTTCTCTTTTTACACACACACATTCTCCGAGCTTGTCTGGCGCCCCGGGGCAATGTTTTCCTATAGAGGCCCTCCAGTAATGGGGTCTGGGGTTAATGTGGTCCATTTAAAAGTGATAGGGCCTCCAGGGGCCTCAGGGGCCCGCGGTCCTCATGTTACACATTATATAACATATGCTTTTGCAACACAATTACTGAATAAATTAGTACTACTGCAGTCAAAAAATTATTTAATATATATATATATATATATATATATATATATACACACACACACACACACAGTATATATATATGTAATATATTTAAAATTAATATAAAATTATGTAATTATAATAAAGTATGAATATATATATATAATTTAGAATTAGTATATAATCAATAAACAAATTATACAATAATTCTATAAAAATGAATAAAAATGTAAATTATATATATGTATATATATACACATTAATATAAAATAAATTAATATAGAGTTATTTAATCATAATTAAGTATAAATTATATGCAAGTATAATAAGTATAAATTATAAGTATAAATGATATATATATATATATATATATATATATATATATATATATATATATAAATTTATATAAAATAAATTAATATAAATAATGTAATCATAATAAAGTATAAATTATATATAATTACAAAATAATATAGAAACAATAAATAAATTATACAATAATTCTATAATAAATTAATAAAAATATAATATATATAATGTATAATAAATTAATATATAATTATAATAGTAAAAAGATATATAATTTTAAATTAATATATAATAATTCAATAAATAATAAAATTATAATAATAAAATAAATTAATATATTAATAATAATAAAATAAATTAATATAAAATTGTGTAATCATAATAAAGAATAAATTATATATAATTTGAAATTAATATATAATCAAATAAATAATAAAGTAAATTATATAATAATTCTATAATGAATTAATAAAAATATAATTTATATATATATATAAAATAAATTAATATTAAATGATATATTTATAATAGTGTAAATTATATATAATTTGAAATTAATATATATAATCAATAAATTAATAACAAAATAAATTATATAATACTTCTATAATAAATTCATAAAAATAAATTATGTATATATATATATATATATTAGAATTATATTATATTATTTTATACATGTGTGTGTGTAATGTATATAATAAATTAATATAAAAATATATAAAATTATACATAAATTCTAATTTGTATATTATTCTATTATTGTATAAATGTATTTTTAATAAATTCTAATTTGTATAAAACTTTATCAACAGCATTCACAACATCATTCATGAATATCACAATGATTTTATTGTGCTTTTATTTTATTTTGTAACCGTACTATGGTAATGTTTCATTTTTGAATGTTTATGGTAAGTTTTTCCATTTAGTTTATGTATTTTGTGGTAGCCGATTATTTGAACGGTCTTCCTCTGTGTGCAGGGCATTCTGGGATCGGGTTTTGCTCTTAAAGTCCAGCAGAAACAGAGGCAGAAGCATTTTAACCGTCAGATTCCAGCCGCAGCCTCTCTCATACAGGTGACAAACCACTTCTCGTTCAGCTAATGCAACAGTCGTCACAACACGTTCAATGATCGTTTCTTTCCTATAAATGTAACCCAGACGCTGTGGAGATGCTACGCCTGTGAGAAGTCCAACGGGTGTACGGCCACGTGGAAGATGTACGTGCTGACGGGCGACTACATCCCCATCATAAACTCGGAAAACTCCAGCCCGGGCAACTTCAGACGGCTGGTGAGGAGAAACACTCCCTCCCCCCGTCTGCAAACGGATATTCCTCTGTCTTGTCTTTCAAGTCTTTTGTGTTGTTGTTTTTTTTGGTCATTGTCCTGTTCCTTCCTGTCGATTTTCCTGATTGAGCCTCCGTAGCGGGCCACTGCAAAGCCGAGACAGTGAAAGCATTTTTCTAGAGGGGCTTATTGTGTGTTAAGTCTTTTCTATTGGCTCATGTGAATTCCCAGAATGCATGTAAAGGTCTCTGCAGGACGTAGGTAAACAGTAGAGGGTGTGAATGTATGTTTTCCCCCAAAATTTGAAGCAGCAGAACTGTTTTTAACATTGATAATAATAGGAAAGATAAATAAGAAAATCATCATATTAGAATGATTTCTGAAGGATCATGTGACACTGAAGACTGGAGTAATGATGCTGAAAATTCAGCTTTGATCAAAGTAATAAATTACATTTTAACATATATTAAAATAGAAAACAGATATGTTAAATTGTCATAATATTTCACAATTTTACTCTTATTTAATGGCCATGAAAATAGCCATAGATGCTGATATGGCAATAAAAATAAAAATTTGGGCCAAGCACAAAGAAGCAAGCAAGAAAGAAAATCATCAGTAAAATATGGCATTTTATTTCATGTACTTCATTGTAGTTAGTGGCAATTTCATATTTTGTTCAGTTATAGCGCCCCCAACAGGCACAATCCTACCATTTTATGTGTCCCATAAATAAGTGTGTCAAATTTGGTGAAAAATCTCATTTCGTTTAGGAGTTATAGACATGTATATGTATGAGTACATAAAAAAATGACCCATTCACGACTTTGATTGCATTTTTCTGCCACTTACTATCAAAATTTTGGCATTTGGCCTATAACAAAGCCAATGACCTATATTTCTGAATTTCCTACAGTGGTTTTGTCTCGATCGGACTAACGGTTTCAAAGATATTCTTGAACATTTTATTAACGCTAATTCGCAACGTTAACCTAGCATGTTAGATATCATTGGACTCTGTGAAAATGTCAACCACATCAATGAGCATGTGAATATTTGATTTCACCACTAGGTGGCGCTGTCTTGCAACTTCTCAGGCTTCTTCAAGGCATCGTGCTGATGACCAATACCGAGTTTCGAAATGATGCGCTAATGCGTTAAAAAAATACAGCATTCTGCTACAAAATGCAAAATGGTTGATATGGTACAATTGGATATCGTTCAACTCGGCGTGCTGCCCTGAATCTAACAAGACCAGTTTCATAATTTTAGGCTAAAACCGTTCAGAAGTTATAAGTATAAAGCAAGCCATTTTTGCTATCTCCGGACCAGTAGGTGGCACTGTGCCGAAACCCAGCATGCAGCCTCAAGTCATATTTGTGATGACGTACCAAGTTTGGTCAGAATACGCTAAAGTGACGCAAAAGTGGAAATTTGAACATGTGGTGGCGCTAGAGAGTTTGCTCTAGAGACACCAAATTTGCTGTAGTTAATGTTGGGACTGTCCTCTATCAGTGTGCCAAATTTCATAACTTTCCCGCAAGCGGTTCTATGGGCTGCCATAGACTCCCAGAGTGGAAGAAGAAGAATAATACGAACCCCAACGGATACAATAGGTGCCATCACACCTTCAGTGCTTGGTTAGGGTTAACATCTTATTGTTAGTAGCCTGTAGTGTAGCTCATTTTATTTTATCTCATTATCAAAAAGCTTGACCGTCATTTAACTAGTTCAGACGATGAAAAGCTAGTAGTTTAACTTCCCCAACACTGCATTTGATTGACTTTGTATGTTTGACACCGAGCCAGAAGCTTTCTGCCATTCAACATTTTAATTAACACTGCCATGTGACGGATTTAACCCCGCGGTGGATTTCACAGGGCGTTTTTCAGCGTGAAAATAAAAGAGAAAACAGGTCTGGATGTAGGTTTAGGTGTGAGAAGCGCGGCGAGAGACCTGATGTCATGGGATGGAGTCGTTTCTCGCTGTCTCTCCGGTCACCCGCTTGACCCCGCGGCCCCCCTTTGTCTGTCTCGCACAAAGACGCAGTCAAATGCGATGATGTCATCGAAGCCGCTCTCCTGGGAGCAAAACCTTTGTGCAGCGCAAGAACAACAAAAAAATCTTTGTGTAGCTCTGACTCCAAATGTATTGGGCAGCGCGACGGCCGGGTCCACCTCTTTCCGTGCGGGCGTGTGACTGTTCTCGTTCATAAACCTCTCATTCAGCCCTCTGGCCCGTATTTATTTCCCCCTACAGCAGTTATTCAGGCCAGTGGGAAGCCCTGTTTTTTTTTTTTTTTTTTTTTTTTTTTTTTTGCAGTGCGCTGTGACGTGACTAATATTTTACTCCGGAGGTATTTGCTTGTGTAGGTTGCAAAGTCACCGCAGAATTCATAAACTCACAAAATGCATATTCATGGTGTTCTCCAATAAAGGGCAAATTTGAAATTCATATCTGGGGGATTTTTTGCCCATGAATCATCATTGTGTCATTTTTCTGAATCAGCATTTATGGGGAAGAAACAAAGAGTTTCTTGGTGTTGATTGTTTATCAGATTATATATGAGGTTTAACGTGGCTTTGTTTTTGGATTTAGGATTTGTACGTCACAGTTCAGGGATTTCTGAGTTTCTCTTTGCACGCAATAATGCATAATAGCATTTAAAGAGGAAAAATCATCATTTACTGTCCCTTATGTCGCGTATGACTTGCTTGGTTTTACGTAAAATGATTTGAAGAGTGTTTGCAGTTGTTTTCCATAAAATATGAGGGAGTGAAAACATAAATTATAGTGTTTTATTAGTTGTTTTCAGTGTAAATGTATCTGGGTCATTGACGAAATAAGGTTTTTAAAAGTGTCAAAATATATAATGGAGATTATAATTAATTTTAAAGTTTTATTAAGTGTTAACAATGAGATTTTCATTTTTATAATTAATTACCACTTCTTTTATCATTTATTACAAGATGGGCAAAATTTGTCACCAAAAAAGTCATTTGGTTTAACCAAAATTTCGGTTTCACCGAATGACACTTTTGGTTATACCGAATGACAGTATTTTCAAACAATGCTAACAGGCTGATATCTAAAAGGACAATCAAACATTTTATATTTAGTACAAGTTTTTAAAATATTTCAACATTTTCCATGTTTTATAGTGGTTGTACCGAATGACCTGATGTTTCGGGACATGCGTATGATCAAGTGAAAACATGAATGTTTCAAATAGTTAAGAAAGAGTTAGTTACTTTGCTTCATGATCATGTGGTCCTTTGCAGGAGTCTGAATGATGTCACATCCTGTCACATGATATTGACCGTATGACTTGATCCAAAATGGTCCCTTTATATTGGTTACTCCGAATGACATCAATGAAATTCATTTTTCTGGACATTCTGTCTCATAACAAAGCAATGGCTTTTACACATAATTTTAATACCATTTTGCACTATGTTGATATATGATGTTATAAAATCATGCCAGAATAAAAATATATACATTTATTACATTTTAAGATGTTTTAATCTCTAATGAAATGGCTGTATTGGCCTTTGGACGGTTAAACCGAATGACCTTTTGACACTTAAAAATCTTTAAAATACCTTTATATGTAGCAAAATATAATTAAAACCTTTTGGATTCAATAAAAGAGATCTAGCTGTACTACCTTACATACTCTGGATGTCATATCTTTGTTTTTATCATTATTATTATTATTATTATTAAGGCCTGAACAAAAAAATGACCTGTCACGTCACTGACCCATCTGCAAACTAGTGTTATTTTTTTAGTACTTCAACTTAAACTTGTTTGCTTTTCCCTAAGGCACTTTTGAAGAGTATTTGTGATTGTTTTCCATATATAAAGGGGTAATCCAGCTCTGAAAATGATGACAAGTCTATGTGATATATATTCAGAGTCGTTTTCATCATTTTAGATGAATTATTCCTTTAAAAAGCCCATGTAATGTTGTCACTCTTGTCTCCTCAGAGCAAGCGATACAAGCGCAAGCCCAAGGCCACGCGTGATAACGGTTCTCTGGGTCCCGGAGGAGAACGAGCCCTTTCCATCCCGCAAATCACCTACGACCACATCGATGATAAAGACGGAGTCTTTTCAGAGGAGTCCACAGGTAACATAAGCTTGCCTGCTATGATTCTCTTCTCTATTAGCATGGAAACTGACTTCTGTTGTCATAGGTCATGCAGTACTTCATCTGGAATTCAGTTAAGTTACAGAAAAATGTGCAGCTTATCATTATACCATTTATTTTGCTTTTGGAAGCTTCATTGATGACACTGTTTTTGATCCGTTCACAGTTTGTGTGTTTACATGCACTGATCTGAATGAATCCAATCTCAAATCATTAATGTTTATATACCCTAAACTTTGTAATCCAATTCAAATATCTATTTACATGTGCATTACATCTATTCTGAACAAAATGTCTAAATATTTGACCGTATGCAGGTTTGCGAGACGTAAATAAACTTACGCACCACAGCACTGCTAATGTGCGCAAGGTGTTTTTGAATCTGATTGAGAAAGTGTTTGGATTCAAAGGTTTACGCCCCTAATCGGCTCGATCGAGGTGTTTACATGAAGACAATTCAGTCCGAATGAGACTTCTCAATGTTTAAGTTTTAGTAAATGTGTGCGTTTTATTTTATTTTATTTTATTATTTTATTTTATTATTGTAAGTGCTTGTCATTTTTATTTTATTTTATTTTATTTTATTTTTGAATCTGATTGAGTTTCTCAGATTTCTGATTGACTGATTTCAGATTTTATTCAAGTTTTAGTAAATGTATGTGCTTTTGTCATTATTATATTTTTTTAATATTTCTATTTAGCATTTTATTTTATTTTATATTTTATTTTATATTTTTATTTTTTATTTTATTTTATTATTTATTTTTTTATCTATTATTTTTTTATTTATTAATTTTTTTTTTTAATTTTTGAATCTGGCCACATAAACTTTTGAATCCAAATACGCAATCAGTCGGATCGATCGAGGTGATTACATGAAGATAATTCAGTCTGAATAAGACTCAATATTTTTACATTTTCAGTTTTATAAGTTGTTTTTGTTTTTGTCATTTTGTCATTTTGTTTTTTTTAATGTTATTTATTATTTTATATTTTTATTTATTTATTATTATTATTTTATCTGTTATTTATTATTTTATTTTATTTTGTATTTTTGAATCTGGGCACATAAACCTTTGAATCCAAATACTCAATCAATCGGATCGATCGAGGTGATTACATGAAGACAATTTATGTAATTTTTAATATTTCTATTTAGCATTTTATTTTATATATTTTTTTTAAGTTTATTTTATTTTATTATTTTATTTTTAATTGAATCCAATTGAGAAAGTATCCGATTGAGGAGTTTACATGAGGAGTTTTCAGTCTTGATTGAGTCTTTAATCTGATTATTAACAGATTATTAGTTTGCATGTAAACGTCGCCAGTGTTGACCCACTGTTAAGAAGAGGACCTTGTTCCTGATGTTTCTTCTTAAACAGTGTCACATGAGAAACGTCTATTTTAAATGAATTAGACAGCAGCAAATCTGAGCTTGATGTTATTAAGTCTTACAGTGTCGACTCATATCGGCCAAATTCAACAGATAGCTCTAGTCTGGCTACCAGAAAACTGGAAATACCTGTGTAGTAAGCACAAAAATGTTGAACTTATATCCAAGAAACTGAAGTGAAAGTTTCTCCTCCGCTGGAGCGTCCAGTGAAATTCACCAACCAGAAAACAAGACACAAAAGAGGCTCTAGTCGTTCACTTACTCCATTCTTTAACCCTATAAATTGAGCGGAAGCGTTACGCTGGATGGAAAGATGAAAAGTTTCGACCTGACCCACTTTTCTGTATTGAATAAATGTCATTTTCCACATGTGAGTGGAACGCATCCGGTGCTCAAACGGTCCCCTGCTAAACCAGTCTGTTAATAAGTCTGTTTTTATGGGTTTTCCTGTCAAATGGCTTCATCATAAAAGCAGACACATCGACACAGACGGTCCCCAACAGAGAAGTCTCTTCTGAAGCTTAATTAGAGCTGAAGAGGGGAAAGATAATGAAATCGCAGCACATGTCTGCAGTGCTTTGAACTGGGGAAAAGAAAAAATCATGTTCAGCAGTTTGGCTTATCAAAGCCTTGAGCCGGTTAGATGGTCTGGAAGATATTTGAGCGTTTATTTACCATTCATTTTCTCAGCATAAATCATTAAGTTCTGAAGCTCAGAGATGAATCAGAACATTTAGGAAAAGTGACATTTGCAACCCATAATGTGATGTATTTCTGAGTGAAACTGGATATTCAACAAGAAAAATATAGTGGAACTTGGTTTTTATCCATTGGGAATTGACTGGATTGTGAAAAGTTAGACCAAATGTCCCACTAAGTTTGAACGGTTACATGTTTTTCCCTTTACACAGGCATCGCAAAACTTTTCCGATCATCAGGTGAGAACTTTGTATCCGTGGCGCTGTGGTTTTCTGCTTCTGCTTTTTTGCAAGTGCATGTTGTGTTGATGTGGCTTGCAACATAAAGACGCTTAAAAATAAAAAACGTGTGTTATTTTAGCTAAATGTGACAATTAAAAGGCAGCAGTCTGCATAAATGATGTGTCAAAGCAGCATGTCAATTCCATTAAAACATATTTAAAATAATTAATAAATAAAAAAGAAATAAAAGAGTATAGAGTTGTGAAATTGATGTGACTAGCAGCTCAGATCATTTGGAATTTGATGAAAAATGCACACACACACACACACACACTTATACTATGCACTATGTACTCAACTGTCTAGTGTATGAATTTTATAAGGTTATTTTGCCAGATAGTCGCTTATGTAACGAAAACTGCATCACTTGAGTGCATGAAGTGTCCAACAATCCAAACTTCATGTTTTTCTGTTAAATTAGTGCATCATCCAGATATTTGAAATGTACTTTTTCTTTTTGGAATTTTCACACTACTAAAAAATGACAAACACTCTAAAAAATGCTGGGTTAAAAACAACCCAAGTTGGGTTGAAAATGGACAAACCCAGCGAATGGATTGTTTTAACCCAGCAATTGGGATGTTTTAACCCAGCGAACGGATTGTTTTAACCCGGCAATTGGGTTGATTTAACCCAGCGAATGGATTGTTTTAACCCAGCGATTGGGTTGTTCTAACCCAGCAAATGGATTGTTTTAACCCAGCAATTAGGTTGTTTTAACCCAGTGAATGGATTGTTTTAGTCCAGTGATTGGGTTGTTTTAACCCAGTGAATGGATTGTTTTAGTCCAGCGATTGGGTTGTTTTAACCCAACGATTGGGTTGTTTTAACCCAGCGAATGGATTGTTTTAGTCCAGCGATTGGGTTGTTTTAACCCAGCAAATGGATTGTTTTAACCTAGCGATTAGGCTATTTTAACCCAGAGATTGGGTTGTTTTTGGGTTGTTTTAGTCCAGCGAATGGGTTGTTTTAACCCAGCGGTTGGGTTAAATGTTGGCCCAACGTGCTGAGCAGTTTTATTTAACTCAACTATTGTTTAAAAATTACTATATGGCTGGCTTAAAATGAACCCAAAATATGTTGTCATATATGATTTAAAGATGTTAATTGACACATTTTCACTCTTAAAATGATAATGTAGGATTAGAATAATTAGGAGAAGAACAAAATACCCACTCAGTTCTTTGCGTAAATGAAATTGCATTAAGATTTAAGTGGGAATTGGATGCTCTGGAGGGATTGAGTGCTTTTTAATTTTTTACATTTTTTTTTTTAACTTTTTTTATTTTTATTTATTTTTAAGGGGCCATCTGCATTCAGAAATAAACCTAACTGCATTCTCAGAGGTTACCTGCATGGCAAATTAATGAAATTGTCCAACTTTATACATTGTAAAGCCATCTCAGACAGTTTTGCTCAGTGTTTTTTTTTTTTTTTTTTGTTTTGTTTTGTTTTTTTTAAATATTTGAACTTTCATTTTGATCTTGTTCTGCCTCTGTCACTTGTGTTCTGTTGTTTGTCATTTAGCATGATCTTAGTTTGCGCTTTTTCTTCTATCTGCATGACAGTAGACCGCCAGCGCTCATGGTCGGCTTTCACTCTCAGCTGTCCTTCTTCTCCAGGTATCTGTCTTTCTTTTCCTTGCCTCCATTTTGTATTAGCTCTCTCTTTCTTTCTCTTGCTTTCTCAGTCTCTTTTCTTGAGTTTTCTCCAAAATTCATACATTTTCTGTCTTTGTTTCTTACATTTGTACAATTATTTTCATTCTATCACACCTGTTGTCTTTTATGATTTCTCTCATGTGAGTTTGTGGTTTAATGGAGATTCTATCATTTTCTCTCCAGTTAAGAAAAAGTTGGACGGCCCCGACATCTCACGAAACAACAGCCTGGTGGATGAACTGGACTTCACTGGTGAAGACATCCCTCTACCTGTAGTGACAGACGCTTCACAGTAAGTTACTCTGGTTTATTATCCATCCATCGGACTGTCTTTGAGCTCAGAAAGGTGTTGAATGTATGAGTTTGGTCTATCCATGTGTCTCACCCATGGTTGTTTGCTTGTGCGTGGATTGCAGGCTGATGTTGTTCAGTTTAGGAGTTTTGCGTTTGTGTATATGGTGTGAACAAGCAGATGCTTTTGGATTTTCCACTTTCCCCGTCATTTAATTTCTCTTTTAAAGCATCCTCACCTTTTCAACCTTTTCCCTCTGAAACGTCTCAAGATCTTCCTGTTCCTCAGTCGTGAGATGAAGGAAAGCGCCTCTTTCTCTCTTTCAGTCTGTTGAGAAGCCCGTTTGTGGCAAAAGAGGAAGAATCAGTCTCTACTCAGCACCTGAATACAACCAGGTACTGTTTCTGGTCTCATTCTTGTCTGTTTCCTGCCTCATTCATGTCTCTTTCCTGTCAGTTTCTTCTCTCATTCCTGTCTGTTTCCTGCCTCATTCATGTCTCTTTCCTGTCTCTTTCCCGTCTGTTTCCTGTCTCTTTCCTGACTCATTCCTGTCTCTTTCCTGTTAGTTTCCGGTCTCATTCCTGTATGTTTCCTGCCTCATTCCTGTCTCCTTCCTGTCTGTTTCCGGTCTCATTCCTGTATGTTTCCTGTCTCTTTCCCATCTGTTTCCTGTCTCTTTCCTGCCTCATTCCTGTCTCTTTCCTGCCTCATTCAAGTTTCTTTCCTGTCTTTTTCCGGTCTCATTCCTGTATGTTTCCTGTCTCTTTCCTGTCAGTTTCTGGTCTCATTCATGTCTGTTTCCTGCCTCATTCATGTCTCTTTCCTGTCTGTTTCTTGTCTCATTCTGGTCTGTTTCCTGCCTCATTCATGTCTCTTTCCTGTCGGTTTCCCGTCTAATTCCTGTCTCTTTCCTGACTCATTCCTGTCTCTTTCCTGTTGGTTTCCGGTCTCATTCCTGTATGTTTCCTGCCTCATTCATGTCTCTTTCCTGTCTCTTTCCCGTTTGTTTCCTGTCTCTTTCCTGTTGGTTTTGGTCTCATTCCTGTATGTTTCCTGCCTCATTCCTGTCTCCTTCCTGTCTGTTTCCGGTCTCATTCCTGTATGTTTCCTGTCTCTTTCCCATCTGTTTCCTGTCTCTTTCCTGTTGGTTTCCGGTCTCATTACTGTATGTTTCCTGTCTCTTTCCTGCCTCATTCAAGTTTTTTTTCCTGTCTTTTTCCAGTCTCATTCCTGTTTCTTTCCTGCCTCATTCGTGTCTCTTTCCTGTCTTTTTCCAGTCTCATTCCTGTATGTTTCCTGCCTCATTTCTGTTTCTTTCCTGCCTCATTCGTGTCTCTTTCCCATCTGTTTCCTGTCTCTTTCCTGCCTCATTCATGTTTCTTTCCTGTTTCTTTCCTTTCTGTTTCCTGTCCCATACATTTGATTGTGATTATGTATATTAATATTATCGATTTTACCGCACTTGTTGGATGACAACAAAACTTGAACTGAATTGAGCTGGATGATGAAACCACAGTTTTCTGAAGAGTTGCTTTATAGCTGATTCAACTTTGTTTTATAATTGACAGATTTTGCAACATCGACACAGTTATTGTACTTAATTAAATCAACACTGACCAGACTCAAAGTGAATAACGACAGTAGAGCAGCTTGAGGCTGAACTGAACTCGTTTCATACTTGATTGAACTTTACACAGTTATTGAACTGAACTGGATCAACACTGAACTGACTTCATCGGAATTACGACACTATTGTCTTTTTTGAATTTGTCTCATATTTAATGATGTTTGCATCATTGATTCTCTTACTTTCCCGTTTATTACTGCGAAGCTGCTTTGAAACAATCTGTATTGTATAAAGCTCTATAGAAATAAAGGTGACTTGTCTTTTGCTGTGCTGGAAACACAGGTCTATTTCTGAGCAGGGCTTGTTTTTGTCCGCTGGACACGCCTGTGAAAGCATCTCATGTGACTTTCAGCATGTGCTCTGTGTTTTCCTGACACTGGACGCTTTCTGCTCTCCTGCCGCCCATGATGAGGTGTGCTAGCGTGGGCCTGTCAAGGGGAATGAAAGCATATCTCTCTCATTAGGGCCTGTGAGAAGCCCTGAAGGCTCATATTAGGGGGGAAATAAAGAACAGGAAGGGCGTGAGAGAGGAAGTGGGCGGCCTGACGTGTAAAAGAGATGCTGGGTGTAGCGCTGTTTGATCAGAGAGACCCAAAATTTTCACATTTAAACTATAATTGAGCCAAAAATATTGTTTAGTGTTTATCGGTTTTTAGAATACATTTGTTCCTATGAGTATCATTTTTGTGGCTCAAATTGACCCGTGATTGTGTTTTTCCATCTATAGCTGACTGTCTCTCGATAGATGTAACATCACCCAGACTTTAAGTCATTTGGGTCTGAACGAGGTTGATGTGCTGTTTGGTTAGTTTGACCTTAGACCTCATCTGTGAATCTGCCACAGTCAATGGTTTCATATTGGCCTCCATCTTCATGGACTTAAGCTGAGATTTAAAGGGGACCTATTATAACTCCCTGAAATGCCTTCATTGTAGTCTTGAGTTTTCTTCCGGAAACAAACACGTCACAATTTTCCTCATTTAAATAATTCCCGCCCAATGCAAATAAAGGGGCGGGGCCTGGTTGAGTTAGTTAGTAGTGTGTTGAAACATTTCCCAAACACTCTCAAAGCGCTTGACTAATCAAAGCACATTGCTCTTTTCAGAAGGAGGGGCTTCATAGAGACAGGAACTAAACAGAGCGTTACTGACAGACTGGGAAGAGAGGAGCTGCAACAATGGAGAATATGAGGAAAATAATGAGCATTCAAGCATGAAAACTTGTTCTAGTAGAGCACAAAAAACAAAATTAAGACTGTGAATGTGCATAATCTGTCCTCTTTAAAGTGTGAATGGCATTGTTTTCTGAAATATTCCACTACAGTTATTTCGTCTTGTTAGGAAACAGTCCACAAAAGTGTATTGTTCTCTGTCAGATATTCAGTCTAGTCTCGCCAAGAATGATCGGAGTGGGAACACGCGTCGTATTGACACAAAACAATTGAGACAAAGTATTATGAGAGGATGAAGTTGAGGAGGAGAAAGCAGATCCAGCCAGACTTCTGTGAGTCTCAAGGGTATGAAATCATCTGTGACTCATGTGTCTGGTTATTGAGATCATTTACACTGTGAATAACTTCAGCCCAATTGGATCAGTCTCAAACGGTGTCTGATAATACTGACTGAAATATGTACAACTGAGAACTTAAACCGAAAATTATGCCAGTTTGCCATTAAGAATTTAGTAAATTCTTTCTCTCTTTCTTTGAGTTTATTTAGGGTCCAATTCTCAGCAACTACATAAATTTATCCACTAACCATTCAGAAACGTCCTAAAAGTCGTAACTTCTTCCTGAGTCTCTCCATCAGTGTCGACTCCGGTTTGAACAATGTAAGGCTGAACACCGTTACTGACAATCCTCATTTTGGCTGTGTGAGATTCTCCAGCTTTGTTGTTGTTGAGCGACCGAAGCGTGAGCCGTTAAAGCTCTGCCCTCTTCTGGAAAGGGGGCCGGGAGCAGCAGCTCATTTGCATTTAAAGGGACACACACAAAAACGGCGTGTTTTTTCTCACACCCAAATAGGGTCAAATTTAACAAGCTATAATAAATGATTTATGGGGTATTTTGAGCTGAAACTTCACAGACACTTTCTGGAGACACCAGAGACTTTATTACATCTTGTGAAAGGGACAAAATAGGTCCACTTTACTAACTATCAATAAGCAGTAATTATAAGTTTACTGAGGCAAAAGTTGTAGTTAATTGTTAGTTAATATTGAGAATTGAACCCTAAACTAAAGTGACCAAATCGTCCACTAAATTAATAAATGCAAATGTGGAACACTGTTTTTTCTGTATTATATAGCAAAAAATAGTACCCTACTACTTATTTTCGAAACAAAGCCAGTCTCTCTCTCTCTTTCTCCTTTTGTTTGTCCCTGCACAATCCCAGAATTCCCAGTGATATCATTGCGGGAGCATGTGTGTTTGTTCGTTACATCAGCGCTGCAGGTGAGTCAGGTGGAATGTTCAAGCTTGTGTTTTTCTCCAACCTCAAAGTGGCCGTTTAGTCATAAAAGCTGAACTCAGATCAGGTTTTAGAGTCGGTTTAACCAGACAGGCTCAATGAAAGCTCTTTTCATGAAAACTGAAATGAAAGAGCAGGATTTGTAGGGGCTTGTGTCAAATTAATGAATTGCTGTGCCGTTGTGAGGAGATCTTTTACTCTGTTCTGGCTGCTTGGAATGTTTGGAAATGAGCTGAGCACTTAAAGCGCTTGGACCGTCAGCTCCTGCTCAAGTATAATTCAGGATTTCCACCAGATTTATTACTTGTGTAACAAGGACACTTGGCTTCTAGTCTCGTGTAGCCAGACGTTTGACTAGCAGCATAAAGTGTGATTTAGTTTCAAGTTTTTTTTTTTTTTTTTTTGAAAATTTTTTAAAAAATGTCACTTTCTTCAAATTCTTGATTATTTTATGTTTACACACACATATTTATATTTTTATATTTATATTAAATATTGAATTTGCTTTATTATTTTATTTAAAAAGATGTTATATATATAAATTTCACTTTATATATATATATATATATATATATATATATATATAAAATAAACATTTTGTGTTTATGTTTAATTAATATATTTTAATTTAGTATTTTATATATATATATATAAAACTAAATTAAAATATATTAAAAACATTTTAAATAAAAACATACGTGTATTTATTAATTTATTATTTTATTTAAAATAAAATAATAAATTAATAAATACGCATGTATGTTTTTATTTAAAATTAAATTAAAATATATTAATTAAACATACACAAAAAATGTTTATATATAACATTATTGTGTTTGTTTAATTAACATATTTTAATTAATATAATTTCAATATATATGTATATAAAAACTAAATTAAGATGTATTAAGAACATTTATTAATCATTCTGTTTTTTAAATGTTTAACTTTATTTAAATTCTTCATTAATTTAAGTTCACACACATATATTTATATTTTTAGAATAAATATTGAATTTATTTATTGATTATTCTATTTCAAATAAGATTAAAAATATAATAAATAAACATTTAAACAATCTTTATATATAAAAATGCAATATTTTTCATTACATATATGTATAAACTAAATTAAAACATTAAAAACTTTTTAAATAAAAACGTACACGTGTATTTTATTAATTTATTATTTTATTTTAAATTTAAAAAATATATAATTAAAATACATTAAACATACACAAAAATTTTTATATATGTGTAATATTTTTTATTTCATATATATATACAAACTAAATTAAGATATATTAAAAACATACGTTTATTTTATTTTAAATAAAACTATATATATATAACTAAATTAAAATACATTAATTAAACATATACACAAAAATGTTTAAAAATTTTTGTTTAATTAATATTAAAATTATGTTAATTTTAATATACAAACTAAATTAAGATATATTAAAAAATACATGTTTAGTTTATTTTATTTAAAAAAAAAAAAGATATGTGTGTGTGTGAGTGTGTGTGTTTAATAAAGTAAATTTAAATAAAATTAAACAATGAAATCTAGGCCTTGTTTCAGATCTGTGCTGTCAGATTGCAGTAATAACAGTCAGTCTGCCTGTTTTCTTCTTCTCCAGGACAGCCCTGTGCCACAACAAATCTTTCTGAAATGGGGGAAAAAAGATGGGAAAGAAAAATAAACACAGGATATTGCTGTTTTTGCAGCGTTGCTCCGTTCGGGGAGTGAGATGGCGCGCTCTCCGTCTTTTGTTTTTGAGCGGGGTCACGTTGAACGACATACCGGCGTGTTTGTTTTGATTGAGCTTGACCTCTGACCCCCCCGTCATTCCCATAAACCCCTTATTAGTGAACATTAAAATGTTTGGGTTTTGATTTCATTGTAATTGCGCGTCTCATTATTTCACCTGTCTTCAGCAATAGTGTTTTAGTTTTAGTTTGACGTTTGTTTTGATGAGGGAATGATATTTTGATTGGGTTTTGTTGTACGTGACGCTGCTGTAATGTGGAGGTAATTGCAGGTTAATTGGAGGGAATGAATGAATAAATAAATGTAAATATTAGTATAAACACTGAGAGCAGATGGAATTACTGTTTTCTTAAATTAGATACTCATTCAGTCTGTTCTAAACATGGACTGTAATGTGTTTTGTGCAGTGAATTATTCATTGTAAAAGATCAACAAATATTGCAGTTCATGATGATATTAACAAGTTTCTGATTTAAGAGCATTTTTGTCTGTATTGTGTTGAGTGATGTCAATGTAAAAATCTGTAATGCATAACTGAATGTGACGAGAGAAGAAACGTTAGCCTTTTCAATATATTACACATAAATTCCTTTTAATCCTTTAATTGTTTAACTCCTTTAAATCTAATGATCAGTTATGGTGTATGTACTTCACTGCTGATGGGGAAAGTCAGTATTTTTGAGTATATACTAGGTCATAAAATAGCATCTTGATGCCATAGACCCCTCACACCGTCAGCTGATCAAACATGCTCTCTGAAATTGGTCGCTGAAATGATTCAGTTGAATCAAGCAGTTCAAATCAATGATTCACAGATTCACAGACAGCAGCGCCAACTACCTGTCACTCAAGTGACCACGCCCTTAATTATGCAGAACTTTAAGGCTTAATATAATTTAAACGGATGAGTTATAAAAAAAATTTACCCCCCTCAGAGTTGTCATGAAGGGCAAAATTAGCAGTATAGACCAAAACCACAATTTGTACCAACCTGTAAACATGTTTTTTTCTGCTGTAAAGTTGGCCGTTTTAACATGTGGGTCAATGAGATTCTGCTCTCTTTTGCAGCCTGTCCCTAGCGGCCAGTCGATGAATTGCAGTTTAAGTCACTTCCGTACTGGCTTCACGAGAAACTGGGGGAGGTTGCTGCTTGGTTTTAAGCAAAAATTTCATAGAATTTTGTTGTATTTGTGCTTAAATTATTTTATTGGCCAATTGAATTTGTGCTTTAAAAATATTTAATCAAATTATCAAAATTATTATTATTATTATATATATTATATTATTATATAATTCCTATATGTATTTTAGTTAATATTTTATTTTTAAAAATACAAGCAGTACATTGTTGCTAATCATACAATAGAAAGTACAATAGAGATTTTTCTTTTATTTTAATAATGTCGAGCTACCTTTAAATATTTATGTTTGATATTTATATTTAATATTATATTGTATTAATATAAATTTTTCTCCTGTTTGATCTTAGTAATGTCATGGAAAAAAAACATCTTTTGCAGAAATTAGTAGTTGGCTACCTTTAGATATTTTGTATATTATTTATATTTAATATTCTACTATATTTTAATATTTTACTTTTTTTAAACATTTTTTTTTTCTTCTGTTTGAGCTCAGAAATGTGAAAAAAATCATCTTTGGCAGTAAAAAGAAGTTAACTACCTCTGCATATTTTTGTTTAATATTTGTATTTAATATTCTATTTTTATTATTATTTTATATTTACTTTTTTAAACATTTTTTTCTCCTGTTTGATTTTATATATATATATATATATATATATATATATCAGAAATAAGAAATAACTACTTTTCACTGCCAAAGAGATTTTTTTTCATGACATTACTGAGATCAAAAAGAAGAAAAAATATTTTATATATATATATATATATATATATAATATTTTATATTTTTTAACTCATTGTTCTTTTATTGTTGTTTTAAGCGGAAATCTCATAGAATTTTGTTGTATTTGTGTTTAAATTATTTTATTTGCTAATTATATTTGTGCTTTAATAATATTTGCCTTTAGAAAAATAAAGTTAATTCAATATCTTATGCAATTTTGCTCTTCTTTTTTTTAGGAATATTTAGTAAAATATTTTTTACAGGAAAAAAAACTATTCAAAATGATTATTATTATTATGTATTTTAGTTTATATTTTATTTGTAAAAATACGAACAATAGAGTTAATTAAAAAAGTCAAATAGGGTAAATAAAATGAAAGCATATTAGATTCTCCACTCAAGAATGAATCAGCTCGTGTGTTGATGTTAAACCTCACTCACTGCTGACGGAGAGACGCTCAGAAAGGTCTCGTCTCTTTTCAAAGGTTTTCCTCTCTCCTCTCGTTCTCTCTCTCATGCACCTGTACAAATATGAGGCCAGTCTTTCTGCTGGCTTCAGTTTCAGCCGTCTGTCTGTAATGAAAACACCTGAGCGCTGTGTTTATCTGCTCTGGTTCAGGTGCTCTGGTCTGGTCTGATGTGGTTTTGTTCGGGTGGGACGAGAGAAAGAGAGCGTCAGTGTTTTGGTGGGACGTGAGCGTTGATGACATTGGATTAAGATTAAATGACGTCTGCGGAGATTTAAACACACCTCAGAAACACAGATGCGCTCTGTTTGTCTCTTTATCTGTCTTCTATCATTCGCAGAAACACACACTGGCGTTCTGTTTTTCTTTCCACGAACAAGCACACACACCTTCTTTCATGAAGTGCTGCAGGATGCACCTGTGTGAATGAAGCTGTCTTTGTGTTCAGTGTTGCAGAGGCTGGGGGCGGAGCATTGTAATATGTGGGTGGAGCTGGAGGCGGAGCTTAGTGGCACTCATAACCTTATAGGGAGTGTTCTGATTTAAATATTTGCATACTGGTTACTGCAATATAATATTTTTATTATTTTAACATTTTTTTTTTATTTTAATAATGTTGAGCTACCTTTAGATATTTGTTTAATATTTATATTTTTAATATTTAGGGGCCAAGCACTACTTCTTCTTCTTCTTCCTCTTCCTCCGCTCTGGAAGTCTACAGCAGCCCATAGAACCGCTTGCGAGAAAGTTGTTCAAAAAAGACTGTCTAAAGTTTCTCTCATGTTTATGCTAATAACTTTTGAATCATAAGGGTTAGAAACAAATTTTTTCAAATTTTTTTTCCTTGGCTCAAGACGGTTCGATTGCACCCTATGAAGTCATTTTCCGTCATGAAAATGTTCCCGCCATTTTTAATTTTCCGGAAAACATACTTTTTCGAACTCCTCCTAGGCTGTTGCATCAATTTTCACGAAAATTTAACCAGATCATCTTCAGACCATGCCGGCAAAAATTTGTGGAATTCAAGTTGATTTGTCAAACCGTTTTCAAAAAATGTTTGAACGAATTTTAAGCAGCGCTTGCAAAAATGGACATAAGGCTCTATCTCCTTAACGCTTTAACATAGTCAGACCAAACTTGGTACATGTCATCACAACCATGACCTGAGGTTACCTGCTGCGTTTCGCACAGCACCACCTACTGGTCTGGAGATACAAAAAATTGCTATTTTTGCTTATAACTTCTGAACGGTTTGTCCAAAAATAAAAGTGGTCTCTTTAGATTCGGGATGGCATGCCGAGTCAGATGCTATCCAATTTTCCATCTCAGCCATTTTGGGCGTCTGCCATTTTAAATTTTGTCGTGAAATTCTGTATTTATGAGCGCATGAACATATAATTATGAAACTCGGTATGGGTCATTGGCACGATGCTCTGAAGCAGTCTGAGAAGTTTTGGAAAATATTTACATGTTTGTAACTTTGGATATTGTTGACTTATTTTCATTTTCATCTCCTTAGTTTCCTGAATCCTTGCCGAGTCCAACGATACCAAACTTGCTAGGTTTTGCCTTATGGTTAGTGCAGTGTTGTGATTTAGCGCTTAAACAACATCCATGAATAATCTTCGAAACTGTTAGTCTGATTGAGACTAAACGACCGTAGGAAAATCGGAAACATATGTCGCTGACTGTACACTAATGGCCTAATGTCAAAATTTTGATAGAATGTGGCAAAAAAATGCGAAGTCAGGTGTGGATAATTTTTTTTTATGTGTTCATACATATAAATGTCTATAACTCCCAAACGAAATGAGATATTTTCACCAAATTTGACATGCTTATGTATGGAGGCACACATAAAAGTGGTGGGACTGCGGCACTTATGCCAAATACTCAACAGCAGAGTTTGCCATTATTAATGTTGCCTAAATACTTTGCGTTTAAGTGTTTAATTCATGTGGCGACCAGTTATCATGTTGGATATAAATATGATTATTTTGCGTTAATCTTTTTTTTTCTTTCAAGAAAATGGTTGGTATTCATTTGTCACACTGGAAATGAAATGTTTAGCACATTGCATTGTAGGATCCATGATTCCACACAGTGTGCTCTGATTGTGTACCTTTTTTTTGGCAAATATAGTTTGTCATCCTCAGGAATATGTATCCACAAAATTTGATGATGCTTTCATTGACTAAATTAGGAGTGCACTACTCAGATCATCATTTTTAAATCCATTCTGCAGAATTTCCCTCTAAAATCAGTGCTGGAAGTGTGACAGAAGTATGCAGGTTCCATCTGGGTCTAATCAGCTATGCATACAGAACATTTGCATACTCTGCACAGGGTGCATGCTAAAATAGAATCAGCAATATGGCAGTATGTTGTTCCGAATATGATGTCATCGTCCTGTAACACAGCCAGCCTGAAACGCTGGCTCTTATCTGCTGGAGTTTACCTCGGTTAATGAGATCTGGGCCTCCACAACATCTCAACCCTAACGCTCACAAACTGCTGAGAGGCTTAACATCTTGTTTATGTGGTATTTTGAAGCCTGCGAGATGTTTTTTGTGCATCAGAGCCTCCATATTTATTACAGATGTGGCGGTAATGCCGTTTCCGAGCAGAGTTTACGGTTGTGTTCAGGGGGAATTAATGCTTCATTACACTAAGTGTTTGCAGTCGGTTGCTGCGTTCACCAGGAGTCCAGGACATCTGAGGCCCTATAAAGAACCTCAAATGATAGGAAAAAAGTTAGTTAATCCGATTAGCAACAATGTACTGAAGAATTTTTCATGGAGAGACCAGGATTTCCTATAAATATATATATATATATATATATATATATATATATATATATATAGTAGAATTTTAGTTAAATTTTAGTTTAGTTAAAATTTAGTAAAAAATTATAAATAATGCATAAATATTTAATTATATATATATATTATAATTATAGATGGATGGATGATGGATGGATAGATAGATAGATAGATGATGGATAGATGAATGGATGCATGGATGGATGGATAGATGATGGATGGATGGACGGATGGATAGATGATGGATAGATGGATGGATGGATGGACGGACAGATGGATGGATGAATGGATGGATGGATGGATGGATAGATGATGGATGGATGGATGGATGGATGGACGGATGGACGGATGGATGGACGGATGGATGGATGGATGGATGGATGGATAGATGATGGATGGATGGATGGATGGATGGATGGATGGATGGATGATTGATGATGGATGGATGGATGGATGGATGGATGGATGGATGGATGGATGGATAGATGATGGATGGATGGATGGATAGATGATGGATGGATGGATGGATGGATGATTGATGATGGATGGATGGATTGATGGATGGATGATTGATGATGGATGAATGGATGAATGGATGGATGAATGGATGGATGGATGGATGGATGGATGGATGGATGGATGATTGATGGATGGATGGATGATTGATGATGGATGGATGATGGATGGACGGATGGATAGAGGATGGATGATAGATGATGGATGGATGGATGGATGAATGGATAGATAATGGATGGATGGATGGATGGATGGACGGACTGTAATTAAATGTAAATCTACACTTTTTGAAGATAAAGGGTCTTTATTGTCATTGATTGTTCCATGAAGAATCTTTATTAAATCTCTCTATTATACAAAAGCTTCTTTATAGTAGATAAAGGTTCTTTAATTTTTTTAAAATGTTCTTCATAGTAAAAAAAATTATTCTTTTGATAAAAAAGGTTATTTTCTTTTTCTAACTAACAGTCATGTCTTCTAACTATCTGTGAGTGAAAGAAGACAGAACGTCCAAATAATCTCCTCATCTGCTCAGTTCAGATTCTGCTCCAGTGTTTTTGTCACTCATAACCAGAGCCATGCAGCTCACATTAAGTGTTTCCCAGGGGTCTCGGCTCTAAGTGCCACTAATAATTCTTCCAATGAGTCTGGCCAGGTGTTGAAAAGCCGCCCTTTCTCACCACCACGTGTATACGAGCAGGAGTGGAGGCCGAGTGTTTGCCGGCTGAGGTGATGATGTTACGCAAGCGTTTCACTGCTGTAATGTGTGAAATGTTACCGGACAGACTTTGATCTTCTACTATGGATCCAAAATAATTGATAGAATAGAATACAAGCTGTTTCACTCTCGTCTTTTCTCCTTCCAGCTCTTGTTTAGTTGATTCTCTTAATAAACAAATGCCGTTGTGGGACATTTCTGCTTTGTGTCCTTCTGGTGCTTCTGACAGGGATTTGCAGTGACGAAACAACCGACAACCTACAGTGCAGTGACCCTGTGACCTCCAGTCATTTCCAATGAGAGTCTAACGATGCAACAATGTCATTTATTTGTTTATTTTTTAAATAGTAAAATATTTAAGTATTATAAAATAATTGTCATTTATTTATTAGAAACATAAGTCATTTATATATTATTATTATTTTTTTTTAGATTGTTATAAAATAGTCATTTATTTATTTATTTAAAATAATAATATATTTAATTATTATAAATTAATTGTCATTTATTTATTAGAAACATTTGTTTATTTATTTTAAAATTAAGTCATTTTTTATTATAAAAATAATAGTCATGGACTTTATTTATTTTAAAATTTATAGTAATTTATTTGTTATAAAAAAAGTAGTCTTATTTAATATCTGTTGTTTATTTATTATGAAAATAAATAATTTTATTGTGATTATTTTTTTTATTTAAAAATAGTCATATATGCAATTATTATAAAATAAGTAATTTATTTATTATAAACATAAGTCATTTATTTATTTAAATATTAATATATTTAATTATAATAAAATATTGCCATTTATTTATTATGAACAAGTCATTCGTTTATTATAAAAATAATTGTCCATGGATTTAATATAAAAGTAATTGTCAATTTATTTTAAAAGTTAGTAATTTATTTATTATAAAAAGTAGTCGTATTTATTTGTTTATTTCTTAATTTATTATAAAATAACTGTTATTTTTAGTATGAAAATTAATAATTTTATTGTGAAAGAAAATTTATTTATTTATTTAAAAGTAGTCATATATGCGATTATTATAAAATAAGTAATTTATTTATTATAAACATACTCATTTGTTTATTTTCAAATTAAGTCATTTGTTTATTATAAAAATAATAGTCTGTGTATTTATTATGAAACTAATAGTCGTTTATTTATTTATTATAAAAATAATTGTCATTTATTTATGAAAATAAGTAATTTTATTATTTATGTATTAAAAAATGTAGTAATTCATGCCATTATATTTATTATTATTATTATTAACCTGACAATTGATTAAATAAACAATATCATTCAAACTGATAATTTGTCTCTCTCTAATTAAGCTGATCCCATGAGCTCCATGTCTTCAGTCTCATTTGTCCCATTCATAGTTTGATAAATGACAAGTTTGTCTTTTAGGACACAAAGCTTGACAAATCTGTCCCTGTCCACTTAACACAGATCCCCGGCGCTCAGGAAGTGACCAGTGCACTTCCTGTGTGCAGCGCTGGACGCCTTTGATCACTCAGACAGACGGGACACAACAAACATCAGACGACTGAGAGAGCAGATCCTCTGATCCTCATATCACACCATTATGAACAAGCACGTGGGAAATTGGCTCGGATATGTTTTATCGTAGACGTTATCAGCCAGATAAGAGTGAAATCCTGTGAGGACTGTGGGATCTGCTCCACTGATTTACTGCACATAACAAAAGATAAGGAAAATGACAACTTAATTAAGTTTATGTTAAATACTAAAATTATTTTCCCTCGCCAGGACCTGGGAATGCTGTCGTCGGGAGGATATTGATACACTGAAAAAAAAAATGATATAGGATCTCGAAAATTGCAAAATTACAAAGAAACGACAAGAAACACACTGAAACTTACAATACAGTGACTTTGTGCCATTCAGTAATTTACATCGAAAGTTTCGACATCATTGAAGATACTAGTAATTTATTTATTATAAACAATTGTCATTTATTTATTTAAAATCATATATTTAAATATTATAAAATAATAGTCATTTATTTATTATAAACAACAGTCAGTTATTTATTTAAAATCATATATTTAAATATTATAAAATAGTAGTAATTTATTTATTATAAACAAATAATTTATTTATTTTAAAATTGTCATTTGTTTGTCTTTATTTAGTACAAGTAGTCTTATTTATTATCAAAATAATAGTCATTTGTTTATTGTAAAATAAGTACTTTTATTGTAAAAGAAATGTTATTTGTTTATTATATATTTTATAGTAAATAAAGTAAATAGTAACTGAGAAAAAAAAATGATGTAGGAAACAATTATAAAGAAACTGCAATAAATTTTGTTTTATTTACAACTTACAAACTTGCATTGATTAAATATGACTCTCAGTGAATTCTCTCTCCAAATGAAAGTTGCGTGACTCAAACTTGAAAACACACAACTCAGGTCAAGCGTGTTTTTAGCAAAGTCATTAACCAACGAGAAAAACCAGCCCAAAGAGGCTCTGAGTCATCGTGAGATGAAAACGTCTAAAAATAAACTCTCATGAGGTAATCTGGCCAGCGCTGACATCATTTCCTTCAGAACTAGACTTCAGCGGCTTATGAAAGATCGTATTAGCTGGCCTGTTAAATCAGGGTTCATCCGGTGAACGAAAAGAAAAACAAAAGATCAGAAGGATGATGGTGTGTGTTTCTGCTGGACGCAGCATGTAACACACACACTTGTGCGTGTTTCAGTGGCCTCAAACAAACATGAACATGAGATATTAATTAGTGAAATAATAGTTTATTTTTGAAATGGAACAGTTTTTTGAACCTTTAGACTTTAGAAATGTCCGTATAAAATGGCTTTATAGGGTTAAAAGTAGGAATGATTTGTGAATCCGGCGGTTCGTCGTGTGGTTTCTCTGTCTTAGAAATGAACGTCAACACTGAAATAACAGCCCTTCAGCAGCGATCAGCTAAGTGGTCGAATCTCGTCATTTAAGCGAAGGTCACAAACCTCGTTCCACTTGTCTGGAGGTTCACTGTTGACCTTTTTAACCCCATAATTGTCCAGCATGTGTAGCGGTCCTTTGACCTCGTGTACTGGAGCACGGCGCGAGCGGACGGGAGAGTTTTGTGTTGGCGAGCAGCTCCAGACGCCGGGTCAGGGGTGTGTGTGTGTGTGTTAGTCTCTCAGACGGGACGTGCGGACGGCCTGTAGTGTGTTAAACACAAAACACAAACTGATATCCTTTATCTGATAGTTCTGTGACTTTACTGTGTGTTTATGGATCCATTTCCATTCAAAATGAAGCCTTGCAGTCTGTTTAATGCACTGGACTGTCTTAATGTGATGTCTAATGTTCATGATGTTTATTTTCTGTCGTTTTTTACTTGTAAAGATCTCAACACACACACACACACACACACACAGATGGTATAATTATCAGTGTCTTCCAGCAGGTTGTGCTGTGGCTTTACTGCGTCTCATGGATTATACTCTAGTATTTACATAAAAACACAGTTACACACACATATACACTCACATACACACATATATACACACACACACTCACAATTACACACATATACACACACACACACTCACGATTACACACATATACACACACACACACACTCACACACAAACACATATATACATACACACACACACACATATACACTCACACACAAACACACACATATACACTCACACTCACGATTACACACATACACACACACACTTACACAAACACATACACACACATATACACACACATAAACACTCGCACTCACGATTACACACATACACACACGCACTTACACAAACACATACATACACACACACACAAACATATATACACACACTCACACATATACACTCTCATATACACTCTCATATACACTCACATATACACATATACACACACTCACGATTACACAAATACACACACTCACGATTACACAAACACATATATACATATACATACACACACATACACACACACATATACACTCATACACACACACACACACACACACACATACACTCACGATTACACATATACACACTCACACTTACACACACAAACACATATATACATACACACACACACACACATACACACACACACACAAACATACACACTAACGATTACACTCACACACACACACACACACACATATACACTCACGATTACACATACATACACTCACACTTACACAAACACATATATACATACATACACACACACAAACATACACACACACACACACATATACACTCACACACAAACACACATATACACTCACATACACACATATATACACACACTCATGATTACACAAACACACATACACACACACAAACATATACACTCACACAAACACACACACACATATACACACACACATATACACTCACACTCACGATTACACACATATACACACAAACATTATACACACACATATGCACTCACACAAAAACACACACATATACACTCACACTCACGATTACACACATACACACACACACACTTACACAAACACACACATACATACACACACACACACACACAAACATATATACACACACTCACACACATATACACTCACATATACACACATATACACACACACTCACGATTACACAAACATATATACATACACACACACATACACACACACACTTACATACATACACATACACACACACACACATTATATACACACACATATGTACTCACACACATATACACTCACACTCATGATTACACATACACACACACACTTACACAAACACATACATACATACATACACACACACACACACACAAACATATATACACACACACAAACATGCACACACACAAACACACACACACGCATACACTCACGATTACACATATACATACACTCACACTTACACACACAAACACATACATACACACACATACACACACACACACACACACAAACATACACACACACACACACATATACACTCACACAAACACACACTCATGATTACACAAACACACATACACACACAAACATATACACTCACACACATACACACACAAACATATACACTCACACACAAACACACACACATATACACTCACACACATATACACTCACACACATACACACACTCACACTTACACAAACACACATACACACACACAAATATATACACTCACACACAAACACACACATATACACTCACGATTACACACATACACATATACACACGCATATACACTCACACACATCTGTACACATGCATATATATATATATATGTTTGGTGTAGTCATATTTAGGCAATTCCTGGGGAAAATGTGCCTTTATAGTTCATCTGAACACACACACACACAGTTACTGCAGTTCAAGTGTGTTTCTGCAGTGAGATTTAAACTCTCCACCCTGCTGCACGGGACGCACCTCAGAGAGAGTGGAAATCTCACTGTCACTCTGTTTTCCAGGGCTGGCAGTGAGTGTTTGGGAAGTGAACCGTGTGTGTGTGTGTGTGTGTGTCCCACCCTCCCCCCTCCCCCTCTCACTCCACGTCTCTGGCACACGGAATTCATTACTCCTCTATTTGCAAGTTATTCCGCTCGGACGGGAATAGCTGTAGTAGCCCGTCCCCTCGGACAAAGAAATTGCGTGAAATTGCACAATAACTCGGGGATTGGAAACATGTTTTTTTTTCTTTCAGTTTTATTAGTGGATTTTGTTGTGTCAGGAATTGGTCTGTAACTGTAACCAGAAACAGTTTCCTGCCCTTTTTCAAACAATGCACATATAAAAGCAATAAGCCACGAGAGGCTTTAATACACCAGTGAGCAATATTGTAATTGTATAATGTGACATAAATATCCTGTATAATATAGTCTGGGTTGCAAGGAACCCCAGTTGTTTTTGAATGTTGAAAATTCTAAGTTCTAAAAGGACGGAATGTGGCGGAATTGTGCGCTTTCCTCATTTTTAAACTCATTATGTCGTCTTTGAGGAAACACACTAAAGAATGTTCCTCTGCGTCGACCTTTTCCCGATGGAGCCTCGGAGCGATTGATGGCGTTTCCAAACCCTCACAGGTGCTGGAGTGGCAGCGGAGCTCTGGAACACGGTTTGTTGTTTCTGGAGCGTCGGAGAGGAGTGTGGCCGGCTCCTCACAGCTGTCACTTTCAGAAAGAGAGGTAGAGAGCGTTCCCGCCGCTGGCCGAGGCTGTTTTTATGTGCTGAGCTTTCGGCAGGTCACAGATCCTCAACGGCCTTCACAGTAATCATGGTCTTTATTTTTCTTTCTGTCCCTGTCCTCTCATTATCGTTTACTCTGTATTTATGTCATTCGCAGTGTTGGAGAAGCTACTTTAAAGATAACTTTCACTTAGCTACACTTTATTTCACCTTTATTGTTTTGAAGCAGTTCTTTGAATTGAACTGTCTGAATGAACCGGTTTGCTCAGCAAACCAGCTCACTAACTCTAAAAGAACCAGTTTGCTCAAATGTTAAATGAATCATCAGAACAACCTTATTTGCTCAACTTGATTTGAACCATCCGAACAAACCTATTTGCTCAAATGATTCAGTATTTTGAGTGGCTCATGAATTGTAATTGTCTGAATGAACAAATTTGCTCAAATGATTAACTGTTTGAGTTAATTTAATTATCTGAACATAGCAATTTGCTCATATGAATCAGTGTTTTGATCTATTTGATTAAACTGAACTGTCCAAAGGAAACAATTTGCTCCTTTGAATCAATATTTTGAACTGATTCTCTAAAATGAACATCTAAAAGAACACTTTGCTCAAATGAATCACTGGCTGATTAAATTTAATTATCTGAACGAAGCAATTTGCTCATATGAATCAGTGTTTTTATCTGTTTGATTAAATTGAACATTCCATTCGAAACAATTTGCTCCTTTGAATCAATATTTTGAACTGGTTCTCTAAAATGAACATCTGAAAGAACACTTTGCTCAAATGAATCACTGGTTGATTCAGTTGAATTGTCCAAACATAGCAATTTTCTCAAATGAACCAGTGTTTTAACATGTTTGATTAAATTGAATTATCTGAACGAAGCAATTTGCTTATATGAATTGCTGTTCTAGTTGATATAAATTAACAGTCCAAACCAACTTATATGCTTAAGTGAGTTAGTATTTTGAACATGTCTATTAAATTGAACTGTTCGAACAAACCTATTTGCTCAAATGAATCAGTATTTTGAAGTGGCTCATGAATTGCAATCATCTGAATGAACCAGTTTGCTAAACTGACTAACTGTTTGAGTTAATTGTCTGAACGAAGCAATTTGCTCATATGAATCAGTGTTTTTATCTGTTTGATTTAATTGAACTGTCCAAACGAAACAATTTAATCAGTATTTTGAACTGGTTCATTAAATTGAACATCTAAAAGAACCCGTTTTCTCAAAAGGAATCACTATTTTGAACTGTTTGCTTAAACTGAACTATTCAAACAAATCAATTTGCTCACATGAATCAGTGTTTTGAACTGGTTGATCTATATGAACCATCTGAACAATCTTATTTAATCAATTGAATCAGTATTTTGAACTGGTTCATTAAATGGAACCATCCAAACCTATTTTCTCATTTGAATCTGTATTTTAAAACGGCTCATGAAACTGAATCTTGTAAATGAACCATTTTGCTCAAATGACTCATGATTGATTTAATTGAATTGTTCAAACGAAGCAATTTGCTCATATTTGCTCACCATTGTTTTGAACTGGTTTTAGTGACCCGTCCGAACAACCCTATTTGCTCAAATGAATCAGTATTTTGAAGTGACTCATGAAATGAAATAGTCAGAATGAACCAATTTGCTTAAATGACTAATTTTTTTAACTGTTTGATTTAATTAAATCTTCTGAACATAGCAGTTTGCTCATATGAATTAGTGTTTTGAACTGTCTGATTAAATCAAACTGTCCAAAAAACAGCATTTTGCTCATATGAACCAATGTTTTTGCTAATATGAACTGGTTAATTTAAATGAACCATCCAAAAACAATCTTATTTGCTCAACAGAATTAGTATTTTGAACAGATTTACTAAATCGAACTCTCCGTTGCTCAAATGAATCAATATTTTGAACCAGTTCACTAAATTGAACATCTAAAAGAACCATTTACTCAAAAGGAATCATTATTTTGAACTGTTTGATTAAACTGAATTGATTCATGTAAGCAAATAGGGTTGTTTGGACAGTGTTTTGAACAGGTCGATCTATATGAACCGTCTGAACAATCTTATTTACTCAACTGAATCAGTATTTTGAACTGGTTCATTAAATTGAACATCTAAAAGAACCTGTTTACTCAAAAGGAATCACTATTTTGAACTGTTTGAATAAACTGAACTGTTCAAACAAATCAGTTTGCTCACATGAATCAGTGTTTTGAACTGGTTGATCTATATGAACCGCCTGAACAATCTTATTTTCTCAATTGAATCAGTATTTTGAACTGGTTCATTAAATTGAACATCTAAAAGAACCCGTTTACTCAAAAGGAATCACTATTTTGAACTGTTCAAACAAATCAATTTGCTCACATGAATCTGTGTTTTGAACCATCTGAACAATCTTATTTACTCAATTGAATCAGTATTTTGAACTGGTTCATTAAGCTGAACATCTAAAAGAACCTGTTTACTCAAAAGGAATCACTATTTTAAACTGTTTGATTAAACTGAACTGATTCATGTAAGCAAACAGGGTTGTTTGAACAGTGTTTTGAACTGGTTGATCTATATGAACCGTCTGAACAATCTTATTTACTCAACTGAATCAGTATTTTGAACTGGTAAATTAAGTTGAACATCTAAAAGAACCTGTTTACTCAAAAGGAATCACTATTTTGAACTGTTTGAATAAACTGAACTGTTCAAACAAATCAGTTTGCTCACATGAATCGGTGTTTTGAACTGGCTGATCTATATGAACCGTCTGAACAATCTTATTTTCTCAATTGAATCAGTATTTTGAACTGGTTCATTAAATTGAACATCTAAAAGAACCATTTACTCAAAAGGAACTGAGCTGAACTGTTCAAACAAATCAATTTGCTCACATGAATCAGTGTTTTGAACTGGTTGATCTATATGAACCGTCTGAACAATCTTATTTTCTCAACTGAATCAGTATTTTGAACTGGTTCATTAAATTGAACATCTAAAAGAACCATTTACTCAAAAGGAACTGAGCTGAACTGTTCAAACAAATCAATTTGCTCACATGAATCAGTGTTTTGAACTGGTTGATCTATATGAACTGTCTGAACAATCTTACTTGCTCAATTGAATCAGTATTTTGAACTGGTTCATTAAATGGAACCATCCAAACAAACCTGTTTGTTCATATGAATCATTCGTCTTGTTGTTAAAGAGCATCTTGGCTCCTCCATCATGGCTGTCAACACCATCTTATCAGCCCGCTTTAACCTTTCTTTCTCCTCCTCTCCTTCATTTTTTTCTCCAGATGTCACTCTTTAAACCCATCTGTCATTCTCCCCATATATTCCTCAGTGTTTATGGACTGAAATCTGACAGGAGTGAAAACGCAGATGTGAACGTGGTGTGCGATCAGCCTCCGACTGTTCCTTGGCCTGCAAACACTCATTTAGCAGAGATTTGCTCAAACAGAGGGCTGGATGGAAATCTCTGCGGTCCTGACCAGACAAAACGATCATTTAGAAGATTCACCTAGAGCGTTGAGCGGCGGAGCAGCGCTCTGTTTGCATAGCTGCTCTCTTTTTATGTCTGTGTGTGTGTGTGTTTGTGTGTGTATGGATGTCTTGGGCATTAAAATGAGTAGTTTGTGAAGGCCTGGCCTGGGTAATTGGCACCGTGTGTTGGATGAAGGTCGTATGAAGACTGCATCAGAATCCCAAGTAGGGATGGGAATCGTACGAAAAAGAATGATTATGTCTCTGAGTTTGTTCTTGATTGCATTTAACTTGTAGATTCAATAGTGCTGCAGCACAAGGGAGTACAGTAGAACACCACAATCCACAGAAATGTGTGGGAGGGGTTGAATATTAAAACTATCAGTTGAACTGAGTCCATCATTTACTCACGCTCATGTCGTTCCAAACCGGTATGGCTTTCTTTCTTCTGTGAAACACAAAAGGAGATACATTTTTTTATATTTATTTTATTTTATTTTTCAATCTCTTTCTTTCATCAACATTGTAATTTAAAATTTACATATACGGCGATACAAAAATTAAAAAATCTACCAACAGCGTAGTTATTTTATTTTATATTATATATTTTTTTTTATTATATATATTTTTTCAATCTTTTTCTTTCATTAACAGTTTAGTCAATATTTTAAATTTAAAATTTACATATACACCAATTTAAAAATTTAAAAATCTACCGACAGTGTAGTCATTTTATTTATTTATTTATTTATTCAATCTTTTTTATTAACATTTTAGTCAATATTTTAATTTAAAATGTACATATACGCCGATTTAAAAATTCAAAAATCTACTAACAGCGTAGTCATTTTATTTTATTTTATTTTATTTTATTTTACTTTATTATTTTATTTTATTTTTCAGTCTTTTTTTCATCAACATTGTAATTTAAAATTTAAATATACGCCGATTCAAAAATTCAGAAATCTACCGACAGCATAGTTATTTTATTTTATTTTTCAATCTTTTTCTTTCATCAACATTGTAATTTAAAATTTAAATATACGCTGATTCAAAAATTCAGAAATCTACCGACAGCGTAGTTATTTTATTTTATTTCATTTTATTTTATTTTCAATGTATTTCTTTCATCAACATTTTAGTCAACATTTTAATTAAAACTTTACATATACGCCGATTCAAAAGTTAAAAAATCTGCCAACAGCGTAGTCAATAATTTTTTTTTTTTTAGTGTTTAAATTGAGTACATTTGGTTAAATGCGTATTTGTTTTCAGAAATGTTGAGACATCACATTAAATTGTATTATATTACTATTTGCCATTATATCAGTAATTAGTCACCCTGCTTTCTAGATATAGTATCGTATCGGCCCATATCATTTGACCATTTATATCAGCTACCCACATCAGTACGTTCTCTTGTTTATGTATTTACATATATTCCCGTGTGGCCATGTCTGTAGTTTGTAATTGTCCTCATACAGTAGCTTACAGGAGTGGATTAACATGTGATATGGATATATTATAGGATGGATAAAACTAGTTGTCATTTTGGATATAGAATTCAGTTGTCCTTCCATTTAATAACACGCAACCGTATTTAGCCCTCTAAACAGGACTGACAGCCATACTCTGCTGCCGTGTGAATGTGACACACTTAGAAACACACTAGGCCGCTCAACCTCCCCCGTCACAAACAGCCTCATTCAGAATTAATGGCACGTTCCTAATCAGCGGAGTCTACGAGGGCCACTGAGCTGTTCCACATGTGCGAGGAGGAGCGTCAGATCAAATTAGAGGCGGACAAAGCCTCTTTCTGCACACAGGTGTATGGTGAGTGAAGTGTTGAACAGATCTCCCTCTCTCCGAGCGG
Organism: Hypophthalmichthys nobilis; assembly: GCA_037950665.1. NCBI lineage: Eukaryota > Metazoa > Chordata > Actinopteri > Cypriniformes > Xenocyprididae > Hypophthalmichthys > Hypophthalmichthys nobilis. The sequence goes on from CM075486.1 coordinate 24,007,841, forward strand.
GACGCTTGAGTGAGACTCTTTGTGCTGATGTAGCGTTTGCCACGTCTGGCACTTGTTCTGTTTGTTTACGTCTGGATCGTAATTGAAAAGGCCGTTTAGGCCAGTCAATCGTTTCGCACACTGAATGCGCCGCAATGTTTGTGCTTTGAAAATTTGTCATAAATATGGATTTCCAAAGGGAATTAAAGAACACACAACCTGATACAGTATATGATAATTATATTCAATTATATATATTTAACTTTATTCTTAAATCATTTGGCTGTCATAGTATTATGTGTATGTGATTTCTGCTTAAAAAAATAAACTCTATTACCTTAATTCATTCATTTACTTAATAATTTAAAATAGTAAATTCGTTTTCTGAAGACATGTAATTGGTGCTTGCTTGTTTATAAATGTTGGTTTTAGGGTGTTTTGGGTGGTATTAGGACATTTCTAGATGGTTGTTAGGGTGTTGTGGGTGATTTTAGGTCATTGCTAGATGGTTAATGGTTTTTTGGTTGGTTTTAGGGCGTTTTGGAGTGTTTTGGGTGGTATTAGGACATTTCTAGATGGTTAGTGTGTTTTGGATGATTTTAGGTCATTGCTAGATGGTTAATGGTTTTGTGGGTGGTTTTAGGGTGTTTTGGGTGGTTTTAGGTCATTGCTAGATGGTGGAGGGTGTTGCGGGTGGTTTTAGGGCTTTTTATGGTGTTTTGGGTGGGTTTTAGGTCATTGCTAGATGGTTTTTAGGGTGTTGTGAGTGGTTTTAGGACATTGCTAGATGGTTGTTAGGGTGTTTTGGGTGGTTTTAGGTCATCGCTAGATGGTTGAGGGTGTTGCGGGTGGTTTTAGGGCTTTTTATGGTGTTTTGGGTGGGTTTTAGGTCATTGCTAAATGGTTTTTAGGGTGTTGTGAGTGGTTTTAGGACATTGCTAGATGTTTGTGAGGGTGTTTTGGGTGGTTTTAGGTCATTGCTAGATGGTTGAGGGTGTTGCGGGTGGTTTTAGGGCTTTTTATGGTGTTTTGGGTGGGTTTTAGGTCATTGCTAGATGGTTTTTAGGGTGTTGTGAGTGGTTTTAGGACATTGCTAGATGGTTGTTAGGGTGTTTTAGGAGGTTTTAGGTCATTGCTAGATGGTTGAGGGTGTTGCGGGTAGTTTTAGGGCTTTTTATGGTGTTTTGGGTTTTAGGTCATTGCTAGATGGTTTTTAGGGTGTTGTGAGTGGTTTTAGGACATTGCTAGATGGTTGTTAGGGTGTTTTGGGTGGTTTTAGGTCATTGCTAGATGGTTGAGGGTGTTGCGGGTGGTTTTAGGGCTTTTATGGTGTTTTGGGTGGGTTTTAGGACATTGCTAGATGGTTTTTAGGGTGTTGTGAGTGGTTTTAGGACATTGCTAGATGGTTGTTAGGGTGTTTTGGGTGGTTTTAGGTCATCGCTAGATGGTTGAGGGTGTTATGGTGGTTTTAGGGCTTTTATGGTGTTTTGGGTGGGTTTTAGGTCATTGCTAGATGGTTTTTAGGGTGTTGTGAGTGGTTTTAGGACATTGCTAGATGGTTGTTAGGGTGTTTTGGGTGGTTTTAGGTCATCGCTAGATGGTTGAGGGTGTTGCGGGTGGTTTTAGGGCTTTTTATGGTGTTTTGGGTGGGTTTTAGGTCATTGCTAGATGGTTTTTAGGGTGTTGTGAGTGGTTTTAGGACATTGCTAGATGGTTGTTAGGGTGTTTTGGGTGGTTTTAGGTCATTGCTAGATGGCTGTTAGGGTGTTCTTGGTGCTTTCTAGCTGGTTTCTTACTATCTAGTGTACACAGGCTCCTAATTGTTGCGGTTATCTTCTGGTCTTGTCTCTTCAGTTCTCTCCTTCAATGTGTGTCTGTGGGATTTTCTGGTCCAGCAGGTGAAAATAGTGCATCTGATGACTTAGTAACGTAACAGCACACATCTTCTCAAAAACACAGGCATGATTTGAGGAATAATTCAATAGAAACAGTTTGGAATTAATTATGTGCTAAAGTGACTTAAATCCCTATCTCTGAGTTACAGAACTAGTAATAGTAATGTACTAGTAACTAGTACTAGTAATAGTGATGTTGTAGCAAGCACCAGTAACCCCCACCTCCATCTCCTGGCTGCTTAGCAACCCTGATTTGGCCGTGGTGGGGGCTCTAATTGTTTGGTTTCACAGTCTTTAGTCTGCGTGGAACTAATTCTGTCTGGGCATGCAGCTTAATTCTCCACACCGGCCTTAATCTGCTTCTCAAAGCCCCCCATCCAACACCAACACCCCGTCCCCCCAAACCACATTACATTCTTATCCTCCTTTACTTAGTGTCTCCAACACTGAGGGGTTTGTGCAGCGAGTAATTCCTCCAAAATCCAAACGCCATTCTTGTGAGGTTTAGCTGTTCTGGCGTTGAGACCAGCGCTGGCAATCGAGCCACGTGTCAGCAAATCAGCAGAAATCGGCTTACCATGTCATGAAATGACCTAAATGTTGATGTGTTAGACAGGTGACCCTCACAAAAAACCCAAGGGCGCTACTGTACAAATATACTGTAGTGTGTTTTTGTGCACTATGGAGTTAACAGTGTAACTTTAGTATTATTTACTTACTATTAACTCTCTGATGCTCTTCGGTCATTTTTGGTTTTGGTTTTTTAAAATTTTTTACTTCATCGGAATGGTACGAAACTTGGTAAAGGTTTTGACACTTGCTATGTGAACACACACACAAAAATCATGGACATGATTCAAAAAGATGAATTGATCCTGAAAAATAGTCATGCTTGTATTGTTCGCGGTCAAAAATGGCCGCATCGGAAACGAATGGGAAGCGAAATTCATCTAGTGGAAGCGTTTGGTACTGCACCCAAATAAAATATTACTGAAAGCTCATTTTTTGAGATATCAACCTAAAAGTTGGAACACAACTTTAGATTTATAATTTTCTCACACTTTCAGAGTAAAACATGTTTTAGAAATATGTATTTCATATAAAAATGTAAAAATAGTATTTTTATGCAATTTTCATAATAATAAACTTTTTTTAGTTTCACTTTTTTTAAAAAAATTTCAGTTTAGCAAAAAAAAAAGTGGTTAACAGGTAATAAATACATCGTAACTATTCCATAAATGTAATTTAGTACCACAAAATCCCCTAAAAATTCAAAATATTAAATGTTATCGAACTAAAATATAGTACATTTATTTCATTGAAATAAAAAATAGGTCATTTTTAACCGCCATGTTTATATTTTCAGTTTTCAATTAAATTTAAGTTTTAGTAATTTTATTATGTGCTTTCAACATTTTTATTTTAATTCAGGAATTTTAATACTTCAATTTTTACTAATTAAAGTACTATATTTCATTTAGTTGCCAATGCAACATTTCTAATTTTCATTTAAGTTTTTTTTAATTTAAGTTTTTTTCAATGAACGAAAATGGTTTTTAATAATTTTATTTTTAGTTAACAATAACTATGGCTGGTAATACCAAATAATAATGCTATTCTTTTAAATATATACTTGATATACTAGTTATAATCATTCAGTACCTTAATTTCTATCAGATTAGCATGGTAATACCATCTTTTACCATACTTTTTTGTGAGGGGAAAATGAGAGTTTGATTATGACAGATGTGTTGTCAAGGTTAACGCTGGCTGCTCATGGTGAAATCTGTTATCAATTTTGTTTGAAAAACAGCGCGATTGAGTTTCTCCTGCGCTCGCAGCACCAGTGTGTGTATACCGGCTTGTCTTGATTAGCATAGTGGAAATAAGACATGGAAAAACACCTGTGTCGTCATATAGCGTGCGGTCGCTCTGATAGCTGGGATTCAATCACACTACGCTACTCTGTAACAGTTGAGTTGGTGTTTATGGAGCGTTTCTGAAATGAGTTTACCTTAGATTCACAGGAGCATTGTGTTGATGTCATGTGACTCTGATGGTGGAGATCATCCTTTCATCCCTCCTACATTATGTTTTTGTGTACTCTGAGGTGTTTATAATGTGTTCTTTGGGAACTATGAGCATGAAGTCATATTTAAAGTGTTCAGTTTTACACCGATGATGTAAATACCAGCATGAAACCAGGGTTCAGAGGTCAACGAACACAAAGCGTCCACTGAAGACCCAGATGACTGCAGCGCGTGTCTGTTTTTAGCTGGACTCAGAGGGGGTCTGGACTTCCTTATTTTCGTCTTTTTAAAGGTTTTTAAAGCACGACTGACACCATTTTTCCATCTCTGTGGTCAGATGTGTTAGCCAGACACTTATTTAACTGGGTTAAGTCTGGAGAAACTTAACAGGCAGTATTTGTAGCTTCACATGCAAACTTTACACGCATGCACGCTTTTAAGTGCATGAACTGAGCAATCTTAGCCATGTGCATCAAGGGTTAAAGTTTGTTTGCAGCAGTCACGTTTCGAGTAGTAAAATCGTGATGTTTCACTTTTGCGTGTTGAAACTCTGAAGCTGGTTCTCTTTCATGTCACGAGTAGGTTACCATAGCGATTTTTAGAAAAAATGATGTTTCCTCGACTATTGTTTGGGGAAGTGTGTGTGTGTGTGTGGTGCTGTACCGTAACCTAGATATTATTTTTAGCTTGTATGAGGCAGAAATGAAGCGTGGATGTAAAATGTTCTCACACAGGAACGAGTGTGATGTCTGTGCAGCATCAAAGCAATAAAAACCCCACGAGTTCTCACACGCAAGACTCACAAAACATCTGTTTGTTCTGCTTTTCATTCTCTGTCCCTCTTTCTTCATTAAAAATCACTCTTTCAACTTTAAGTGGCAAAGACCTACAGTTCAGCAATCAGATAAAAGGGCAAAGTTGAAGTTATTTTTATTTATTTTATTTTACATTTTATTTTAGTAGTATTATTTTTTATGATGAAATCAGCTTTGTGGCATAAGTGGCAATCAGATAAGTGGCAAAGGCCAAGTATGTAATTTTATTTTATTTTATTAGATTAAATCAGATTTATGGCATAAGTGGCAATTAGATAAGTGACAAAGGCCAAGTATTTAATTTAATTTAATTTAATTTTTTTATTATTTTATTTTGTTTTATTATTTTAGATTAAATCAGATTTATTGCATAAGTGACAATCAGAAACATGGCAAAGGCCAAGTATACAATTTTATTTTATTTTATTTATTTATTTTTTATTATTTGTTTATTTTATTTATTTTTTTTATTATTTATTTATTTATTTATTTTTTATTAGATTAAATCAGATTTATGGTATAAGTGGCAATTAGATAAGTGGCAAAGGCCAAGTATTTAATTTTATTTTATTTTATTTTATTTTATTTTATTTTTTTATTTTATTTTATTTTATTTTATTTTATTTTATTTTATTTATTTTAATTTATTATTTTAGATCAGATTTATTGCATACGTGACAATCAGAAAGTGGCAAAGGCCAAGTATACAATTTTATTTTATTTTATTTTATTTATTTATTTTTTATTATTTGTTTATTTATTTATTTTTTTTAATTTTTTTTTTTTTTATTAGATTAAATCAGATTTATGGCATAAGTGGCAATTAGATAAGTGGCAAAAGCCAAGTATAAAAATTTATTTATTTATTTTATTTTATTTTATTTTAATATTTTAGATTAAATCAGATTTATTGCACAAGTGACAATAAGAAAAGTGGCAAAGGCCAAGTATACAATTTTATTTTATTTTATTTATTTATTTTTTATTATTTGTTTATTTAATTTTTTTTATTTAATTTTATTTATTTCTTTTATTAGATTAAATCAGATTTATGGCATAAGTGGCAATTAGATAAGTGGCAAAGGCCAAGTATTTAATTTAATTTAGGTTAAATTAGATTTGTGGCATAAGTGACTCTCAGATAAGAGTTTATTTTATTTTATTTCATTTTATTTTAGATTTTTTTATCTTATATATTGTTTTAAATAGACATTTTATATATATATATATATATATATATATATATAATTTTTTTTTTTTTTTTTACTTAATAGGTGTTCTTGTGTTGTTCTTTGTAATCTTTTATCAAAATATAATTTTTAATCTCTGAAACCACTCTTCTTTACAGATGATGTCAGATAAGTTTTAACCAATGGGTGCGGGTGTGTTTTCTTACAGAATGTCCTGTTGGACTCTGAAGAATGTCACATTACAGAAGTAAAGTTAGTTTTGGACTCTGATGTTGCTTTAGTATGACTGTGTGTCTAATAATTGTCCACCGGAGTTCGACCCGGGTCAGTGGGGTCAGAGCGGGGCGTTCAGCTCCTCACAGGTCACAGCTGGAGTCAGTCGGGCAGAAAAGACTCACTGCATGTCCTGTAGCATTTCCACCTGATGTTCACACTCACACACACACACACACACACTCAGACTTCAATCCGTTTTTGATGAGGTGGTGAGGTTTGTTCTGTGTTTGCTGACAGCACAAGTTCAAGTGTTTGAAGTTTCTCTCTCTCTCTCTCTCTCTCTCTCTCTCTATCTCTTCCTAAGCAGATCCACAAACACACTAAACCTCTATAGGATCTTTAATCCCACTCTTCCAGAATACGGTAAATCTCACAAAAATGACCAAAGTCACAATCCTCCACAAAACAAAAGAATAAAAGCTTTTATTTGTTATTTTCAAGCAAATGAAGACTGATACCATAATGTTTTGACATTATTTTCATGATAATTAAGCACATATTCACCTCAAATTCAATTTTTTTTATTTTTTAAAGTTTTCTTAATAGTGAATCTCATTACTGTAATGAAGTAATTTTTATTTAAATCAAATATTTAGTAATAATTTCGTACATAATTTACACAATTTATTATATACACAATTTATTATATATTAATGTATATGAAATACTACTATGATATAGTATAAATATTTTAACATTTATATTATTTTTAGATTAAATCAGATTTATGGTATAAGTGGCAGTCAGATAAGTGGCAAAGGCCAAGTATGAAATGTAATTTTATTTTATTTAATACTATTTTATTTCACATTATTAATATCAATAGTCATTCTAATTACTGTAATAAAGTAATTTTTATTTAAATGAAATATTTAATAATAATATGTTATACTTAATATTTAATAATTACAATTTATTATATATTAATGTATATGAAATACTATTGTGATATAGTATAAATATTTTAAAATTTTTTCCACAATAACATAAAGTAAATAAAATTACTGTGGCATTGATCATGGCAAAGGCCAAATATAAAAATTATTTTATTATTTTATTTTATTATTTTTCAACATTATTTTCATGATAATTAAGCACATTTTCACCACAAATTCACCTCAAATTCAAATTAAATTTTTCAGAGTTTTTAAAATTTTCAGTGGTGATTCTCATTACTGTAATAAAGTCATTTTTATTTATATTAAATATTTAATAATAATAATAATTAATACTTAATACTTAAAATTATTTATTATATAAAATACCATGATATATCAATATTTTACTATTTAAATAACATTGTTTTTCCACATTAATGTAAAATGAATGAGATTATTATTGCAGAAATGAAAAATGAGGATTTAATTGTAATGAAAATAATCTTGATGGGCCTAAAAAAATAAAAAACATTTTTATTTTTTATTTTGCGGTGAATATGAATCTGACCAGGGCATGTTTTCGTGACATTCACTTATAAAAAAATCAAATCGGACACGCCCGTCTCTGACAAACCCTCTCTGTTCACGTCGAATCATTATCTTTCATCTCCAGCGCTTTAATTGAGGGCCTCGTTACTGTTATTTTAGCTGTGACTCGTTTAATGTGAAATATTAATCAGGCTTTCCATTCATGAAATCTCAGCAGCTCCACGCTCCGCTTTCAAGAGCTTCATTCGGCCTGGAAAAATATGCGTTGTGAGCGTGAGGAATAAAATATCTGCGTTAAGTGCTGCAAAACTTTCCTAATCAAACAAAGCTGCATTAAATAGCTCTGGCCTGCAGCAGGACCGCTCTGAGAAATATTAACTTTGGCCGGAGTCCAGATTCCTCCGGCGCTCCTGCCAAATGAAGACTCTTTCAGGCCTGGAGATTCTCAGGAGGGTTCGGGGGCCGTTCTGGAAAAGCGCACATGGGCGGAAATGTATGTGGAGTCTGTAATATATTCAGATTCAGATGTGAATTGGCTGCAGTTGACGCAGGTGCTGGGCGAGATGTTCTCCACGTTCATGGCTGTGATGTAGACGTGTTGGCAGACGCCTGTCTTTCACTGGCCTGAGTCCAGGTTTACCTTGCTCTTTTCCCTGCTGTAGGTGGGAATGTGTTGAATCTCGTACGTTTGGACAACATCCAGCTGTTTTGGAACTGAAACATGAAGTCCAGCCGTCGTGAAGTGTTTCCTCAGGCCTGCCTCTCTTATTTACAGCTCTAACCCTCTCTTAATGTGTTTTTATTTGGCTGTTAAAGTCTCGCTCATGCTCCGTATGTCACGCTGATTCGGAGTGTGAGCGCTGTAACTGAAAATCTGGGATATTTTGACCTTATTAAATGAAGAGTTTTTGTGGATCAGTTCTTTTGAACTGCATGTTTTATTGATTAGATGATTCATTTGCGTTAGTACTCAAAGTTTTTGGAAGACTATATGTTTACATTTTACATAATTTAAAAATTATTATGTAAAAAATAAATAAATATAAAAAAAAAAATATATATACAGTGTATATATATATATATATATATATATATATATATATATATATATTTACATAATAATTTTTACATAATATATATATATATATATATATATAGTGTGTGTGTGTGTGTGTGTGTGTGTATATATATATATATATATATATATATATATATATAAAAACATAATATAAAAATTACTTCCTTTAGAATAGTGTTGAAAATTATTATTATTTTGATATTTTATTATAAGAATAAATAAGAATATATATTGTAAGAAATATAAAATAAGTAAGAAATACCTTCCTATACCTATAATAATAATAATAATAATAATTTATTATTATTTTGGAATTTATTATAATATTTTATATTATAATTATAAGTAAGAAATACCTTCCTTTACCTATGCATATAATAATAATAATAATAATAAATGTAGTTATTATTATTATTAGTAGTAGTAGTATAGGTAAAGGAAGGTATTTCTTAATTATAATTATAATATAAAATATTATAATACAATTCCAAAATAATAACAAATAAATAAATACATGAATAAATGAATGTAGTTATTATTATTATTATTATTATTGTCATTATTATTATTATTATAGGTATAAGAAGGTATTTCTTATTTATTTTATATTTCTTATAATTATAATATATTATAATAAAAATATCAAAATAATAATAATTTTTCTAAATTTCTAAATTAACAAGTTATTTTTATATTATATTTTTACCATTATACTGTTTGTATGTAGTTATTAATGATAATAACAACTACAATTATTTTTATTTTATTTTTTAGTATTTTATTATATTAAAATTATAATAAAATAATTAAAAATAAAGTAATAAAGAATTACCTTTCTATTAATATAATAATAATAATAATAATTTTCACAATCGTCAATAAATATTGTTGAAAAAATATTTTAATATATTTTATATAAAAATACATAAAATTATTATTATTTTTATATTATTTTGATTTTTTTGTTGGCATTTCCTTCCCTATTTTTAAAGACTAAGAACATAATTACAACAAATACTACACATTTTCCTACATTAATGTCTTGGTTATTTTAACTACATTTTACATCTTGCACTTCACAAAAAACACAATTTAAGCCACTTCAGAGTAAATACATAAATCATAAAAAAAAATACATAAAAAGGTTGTAAAGTATTACAAATATCACTCATTGCTAATATGGAAAAATGTCAAAAGAGTTTTCAGTGTTTCGTTAACACAGTCAAACACTTCTCAGATTTACTTCAAGTTTTGTAAGTTTTGATGCGGTTTGTAATGTTTCTCTCACACACTGGCGGTGATGTTTCTGACCTGCTCTTGTGTGTCTCAGTGTGATTTGAATATGAATAGCTCGAGGCCGGAGAAGTGCTGGTTATACAAATCACCATCATTGATGTGAAGTAGGAGGTTACACGCTGAAGACGGAGTCACTGGCCCTGTTTATGTGCACATTGTTTCACACAATGGCTAATTTTCGCTCAGGGAGATGCCGTGCTCTGATTGGACAAGATGTGCTTAATTTGTTTACGCTCAGATTGATGAATTGCCTCGTCCACCTAGTGGGATTTAAAATAATAATTCTCAGGCTCCGTCTGTTGTGAGTTCAATCAAATTACTTCCCTTTCAGACGGTTATTTTCAGTAATTCCCACTAACGATCTTCCCACGGGCTGCGAGCGTCCGTCGCCCGGCGTATCCGAACGTCCCAGCCGAGCGACGCCGGCCAAACTGAGGCCCCGCTCGCCGCGTTTAACGCTCTCTATTTGTCAAAGTCCTGAGAGCTGAATGGCGTGGAGTTAAACAGACGGAGAGACTCCTCACCTCTTCTGTGTGTCTGAGCAAACACCACCGGATCGGGCCGGACCAGTGCAAACAGCTCCCGCACAAAAGAGACCGGAGCCCGGCGGGGCTGTCAGCTGACCTTATTTATGAGCCGCTGGGCGTTTGGGTTCTGAGGTCAGCTGTTTATCTGGTAAAATGTTAACATGCATAAAATTAATGTTTTTCACACCATGAGTGTCACTTTTTTAATATTATATTATATTATATTATTATATATTATTATAATATATAATATTATTATATTATATTATATTATTATGTCAAAGGGTTCATAATAAAAATCAAAATGAATGAGAATAATAATTTAATATTGCATATAATAATGTAATTATATTATTACATTATTTAAATATTTAAACTTATTTATAATATAAATAAATAATATTTTTTTTATATTGTTTTACTGTCTTTTCTCTTTTTTTAACTCCTGTATTATGTGAAGATGTTTTTTGAAGAAATTTATAATTTATTATATTATTTACTGTTTTAAATCTTTTTATTTTTAACTCGTGTTTCATAATGTGAAGATGTTTAGAGAAATTTTGAAATAAAAATAAGGATTTAATATTACATATAGTAATGTTATTATATTATTTAAAGATTTATTTTCTTATATTTCTATTATAAACTTATTTATAATATTATTATTTATTATATTTTTTACTGTTTTAAATCTTTTATTTTTAACTCATATTTCATAATGTAAAGATGTTTTTTGAAGAAATTTTGACAGGTTTTTTTCTAGTAATAATATAATTATATTATTTAAATATTTATATTTGTTAAATATTTGTTATAAATTTATTTATATTATAATTTATTATATTATTTACATTATATTTATACCTTATATTTAAAATGTTTTATTCGTAACTCATGTTTCATAATGTGACAGATTTTTTCTAATAATAATGTAATTATATTATTATATTATTCAAATATGTATATTTGTTAAATAATAAACTAATAAATAAACTTATTTATAATATTGTATTATTATTTATTATATTATTTTTCAGATATATATATATATAAAATTACAAATAAATTAATTTATTTTTAATAATAATAATTTAATAGTACATATAATAATGTAATTATATTATTATATTATTTACATATTTATATTTGTTAAATATTTATATTAAACTTATTTTTAATATTGTGTTTTTATGTTATTTTACTGTTTTAAGTCTTGTTTTTAACTTGTGTTTCATAATGTGAAGATATCTTTTAGAATATTATATATATATATATATATATATATATTATAATCATTCTTATATATTTATATATATATATAAATATATATATATATAATAATTTATATAAATGTATATATAAAATTTTAATTTAATATTAATATATATGTATATATATACACTACCAGTCAAAAGTTTGGACACGATAAGATTTTTAATGTTTTTGAAAGAAGTTTCGTCTGCTCACCAAGGCTGCATTTATTTAATTAAAAATACAGTAAAAACAGTAATATTGTGAAATATTATTACAATTTAAAATAACTGTTTTCTGTTTGAATATATTTTATAAAGTAATTTATTCCTGTGATCAAAGCTGAATTTTCAGCATCATTACTCCAGTCTTCAGTGTCACATGATCCTTCAGAAA